>CM053597.1:140305787-140342731 GCA_028646575.1 Pseudocheirus occidentalis | reverse complement strand
TCTGACCCTTAAGAGAGATATCAACATTTTCTGGAATGTCGACCGGCTGGTTGTTTAGAATGGTCTTCATTCTGGTAGTGAATGGGCCAAAAAGTGGTAGATTGCATTTTTAATAGCAAAAAGTAGTTTCCCTGCTTATAGTTCTTAATTAGATCTGTTTTTGCTTTTCCTTTGGCTGAGGTCATGATTGCTTTGTTATTATTTAGATGTGTCCAATTCTTTGTGACTCCATTTGGGGTTTTCTTAGGAAAGGTAATGGAGTGGTTTGCCATTTCTTTCCAGTTCATTTTACAGATGAGGAAACAGAGTTAAATGATTTGCCCAGGGTTACACAGCTAGTAAGTTTCTGAGGCCAAATTTAAACTCAGGTCTCCCTGAATCCAGGCTTGGTGCTTTATCTACTGTGCCACCTAGCTGTCCTATCATAATTCTTACCCCTGCCTTTTTTTTTTTAACCTCATCTGAAGTGTAATAGATTCTACTCTAGCCCCTTATTTTAACTCTTTGTCTCTGTTTCAAGTATGTTTCTTATAAACATTGTTGGATTCTGGTTACTAATCCATCGCTATTTGCTTCGGTTTTATGGGTAAGTTCATCCCATTCACATTCACAGTTATGATTTCTAACTCGATATTTCCCTCCATCCTATTTTCTTCTGTTTATCTTCTTCCTCCCTCCCCTCTCCCCCTTGCTCCTCAAAAGTCTGTTTTGCTTCTGATCACTGCCTCCCTTAACCCACCCTCCCATTTATTGCTCCTCTTCCACTTTGTTTTGTCCCTTCTTTGAACCAGTTCTGATGAGAGTTAGGGTCAAGTGTTGCCTCATTATCTCCTCTACTGTAAAAACTCTTCCTTGCACTCTTTCATGAGAAAATTTTCCCCATTCTTCCTCTCCCTTTCTTACTCCTCCTCACTTTTTTTAGATTATGCCTACATAATAGACACCTAGGCCCTCTATCTGTGTAGACTCCTCCTAACTACCATAACAGTGATAGAGTTCTTAGGAGTTACTTGTCTCATCTTCCCATGTAGGAATGTAAACCATTTAACCTTAATAAGTTCCTTATGATTTCTCTTCCATGTTTACCTTTTTATGCTACTCTTGAGTCTTCTGTTTGTCATATTTTCTATTCAGCTCTTGGTCTTTTTATCAGGAATGTTTGAAAGTCCTGTATTTTACTAAATGATCATTTTCCCCCTGAAGAATTAGTTTTGCTGAATAAGTTATTCTTGGTTATAATCCAAGCTCTTTTGCCTTCTGGCATATGATATTCCTTTAACTTGGAAGCTACTAAATTTTGTGTGATCCTTGCTGTGGCTTCATGATATTTGAAATGTTTCTTTCTGATTGCTTGCAGTATTTTCTCCTTGACTTGGGAGCTCTGGAATTTGGCTGTAATATTTGTGAAAGTTTTCGTTTTGAGAGATCTCTTTCAGGAGGTGATCAGTTGATTCTTTCAATTTCTCTTTACCTTCTAGTGCTAAGATATTGGGGCAGGTTTCCTGTTTTTAAATTTCTTGAAATAGGATGTGTAGGATCTTTTTTGATCATGGTGTTTCCAGTAATTCTTAAATTAACTCTCCTTTATTTTCCAGGTCAGTTGTTTTTCTAGTGAGATATTTCACATTTTCTTTTAATTTTTTTCCATTCTTTTGACATTATTTTATTTTTTTCTTGATGTTTTATGGAGTCATTAGCTTCTACTTGCCCATTTCTAGTTTTTAAGGAAAGATTTTCTTCAGTGAACTTTTATACCTCTTTTTTCTATTTTGTCAGTTCTGCTTTTTAAGGAATTCTTTTCTTCAGTGAATTTTTGTGCCTCTTTTCTGTTTTTTAGTGTTATTTTCTTCGATATTTTTTGTGCTTCTTTTGCCAAACTATTTTCATAATTTTCTTGCATCACTCTCATTTCTTTCTTGCGTTTTTCCTCTATGACTTTCATTTCTTCCAGGAATTCTTGTTGGACTTATTTTCAATTTGCATTTTTCTTTGAGGTTTTGCTTGTAACTTTTAACATTGATGTCTTCTGAGTTTTGTCATGGTCTTCCCTACTACCTTATTAGCTTTTTATAGTCATGTCCTTTTTCTGTTTTTTATTCATTTTTTTAAAGCCTATTTTTTCACTTTGTACTTTATGCTAAAGTTGAATTCTGCTCACCTGGGGGTGGGGGGAGGCACTATCTTAAGCTTCAGGTTTTTTGTGTTGCTTTTTTTCAGAGAAGTTCTAGAGGTCTGTAAGTTTTCAGTGCTTCCAAGGTGATGTGATCAAGGGAGAGGTGTGGTCACTGCTCTCCTGATATGCTCTCTGGTCTTTACCAAGGAAAGGCTACCCTAAGCACTAGGTTTCTTCTCTGGAATTGTGGGACTAGGGCTCCTTCTCCCTTGTGACATGTGCTCCTCTTTCCCTTGGAACCATGACCCAGAATTGCATATAAGTAGTAGCATTGCCAAACACTGCCAGGTCCCCTGCCCAGTGCCAGCAAAAGGGCCCCCATAATATCCTGATCATTGTTTGAGTTGTTTCTTCCTCCCACTGCCCCTTGCTGTCTCTTAGCTGAGAGTTCTCAAATTCCTGCTATCCCTGTCATAGCCACCTTTAGGTCCACACTGGTGGGCTATTTACCTTCCAAGCCGGCCCCACCTCCTTGTCACCAGCCTTTCCTGCTCAAGTTGTCTTGGGCTGAAAAGATTTCTCACTCCAACTTTTTGTTGGCTATGGCTCTCCAGAATTCATTTTGATGTTTTGTTTTAAAGTTGTTTAGAGGGGAATGTTGTCAAAGTTCAACTGGACAGCTACCTCCGCTCTACCATCTTGATTCCACCCTGAATAGACATATTCTTAATGAGAAAAGATATTGTCAGTAATTACTAACTCATATGTTTACATTTTCCTCTTTTATGATGTCATCAGTCAAATGATACCCTCATCTCAAGAGTAGCTTCCATGAAATTATGAGGAGAAAATGAGCGAACTTTCACAGTTTTCTTTATTGGCCTACATCTTTATCGTTACATAGCTGACTAAAGTGTTCAGAGAATACCAGATTCCATTCGGTTTATTATTTCTTGATTAAAAAATATGTGACACAAGAGAGTAAAATGTACTCTTAAAGGCATTCCTCCAAAAGTGAGTTCCTCCTACATATGTTAAGATACACCAAGATTCCTATTAAATGCTAACATAGAAATTGTGACTTGATAGCTCCGTAGGTGCCCTCCAGCTTTAAATCTATGATCTTGTGCTTGTACCCTTGATCCTCTGATCCTGTACTCTGTATTTCTAGGGACTTTTTCCTTCAGTCCTCTCCCCAATATTCAGCCTCTCCTTATCTCCTAGTGCTTTTACCTGTAGCCTTCTCAGAGCTATACTGACACACTACATTGATCACATCATCACCCACAAGCGTTGACCTCCACAGTCCATAATTTTGAAACTTCTCACTTGTAATACTATCCTGTCCTTATGGTTTTCCTTTTACCTTAACTCTCGTTAGTCTATTCTCCTGCCTTACCACTTATTCACAGTATCCCTCCCTGATTCCCTAGGCCACTGCCCCCATTCTGGCCTTGCTTTTCTCCTTCAAAATCTTGACCTTTGAGATAATTAGTTGAATTTTTCACTCTTCGTTCCCTACCTTTAAATCTCTTGGTTTTTTGTTATCATATTGTTTTTCTTTTTTAAGATCCTAGCCCTGAATTGTCATCATCTGTCTAAAAGTTACCTACAAACTTAGGTTATACAGTTTCAACTGGTCTTTCACTGCCTCATACCAATATTTTTATTCCTTGTCCAGTTCTTATTACACTTCCCATAATGACGTCACAAGTTCTTTTTCCTCCCTGGTTCCATATTGCATATCATTTCAGCATTATCCTCCATCTTCTCCTTTGCTATAGACTTAGAGAAAAAGGTACCTCTTCTTTCCAGTGCCACCCCTTGATAGACAGTGTAATGGATAGGACACTGAACTTGTAGTAAGAAGTCCTGGGTAAATTTCCGTCCTTAACACTTAAATAGTTGTGACCGCCTATGCAAGCCATTTAACCTCTATGTGCCTGTTTTCCTTATCTGCAAAATAAAGAGGTTGGATTCAATGACCTCTGAGATCCTTCCTACCTCTAAATCTCTGTTCCTTTATTGGCATCCTTAATCCATCTCCTCTTCTAAGATTGCTTTCCCCTTCAATCATCTTTCCCTAGTTTTCAGCCTCATCTTAGCCACTGATGCTTTACTTGTGGCCTACAAACATGCCCAGGTGACCTCTGTCCTTTAAAACCTTCACCTGAGCCTACCATTTCCTCAAGCTAATCAACCTTATATATATATCCTTCCTCCCTTTCATATACAAACTCCCAGAAAAAGTTCTCTACACCTGTTACTTCCATTTCCTTGCTTTTCCACATGTATTCTGGAAGGAGTGGTATGATTAGAACCATTACCATATAGTAAGTAGTTGGTTGTGCAGTAGATGGGATGTTTAGCCTGGAGAGGATTAAGTTTTAGGGACATAATTGTCTTTAGATATTTAAAAGACTGCCTTGTAAAAGAGAAATGAGTATCAGTATCACAAATCTATTGGCAACCAGTTTGGTTTTTTTTTTTTTGTACTTCACAGCCCTCCCTTAGGCTGTACTACCCATAAAGTAATTGGAATTTGCAGTCAGTTATTAACTTGCCATAAACTGTTACTGATAAGGAACTGATACAGAACCAGTGGCTGCTTGTCAAATTTGCAACATTCTGTACTTAGCCAAGCCAGAATTCTGCACTATTAAGTTGTGAGCATTTGTCCCAAACCATTTCCTCTACTTTGGGAAGTGAAATAATAACTTATCCAGCAACTAAAAACCTCTTTGAAAACCATTTTGAAAATCACTGTGCCCTAAAACAAAGCCAACTGGTTGCCTTTTTATAAGTAGGTATTCTTTTCTGTTGGGTGAAAGATTGCTGAGGTGCTTCAGATGATATTGGGAGAAACAGGATGTTCATTGTTGGATTGCATCATTTCATGAGGGCAAGGATTGACCCAGCTTTTTACTGTCATAATGTACATTTTGGTTTATTCTGTTGCTGCAGATGCATCCAAGAAATCAGATTCAAATCCATTAACCGAAATCCTTAAGTGTCCTACAAAAGTGGTTCTACTAAGGGTAAGTAGAAAAAAAGTATTTTCTTTTTGTGTGGCGTCATTTCAAATATTGTTCAAATATAAAAGAACAAAAATAAGAACTGCTTAAATTATTTTCCCTGCATATTTTATGTCTGGGGATCACCTGAATACAAATTATAGCTTACTGATTTGACTTTTTAAAAGTGTGTGTTAATTCACCAAAGTTTCTACATAAGGTACAATTTATTGTGTCAATGACTATCAAGGGAATCAAAATCATAGTTGACATTTGGGGAGAACTCAAAAACTGACAATAAAGAAATTCGAGTCTTAGAGATTGGTCGTTGCAGGATCTTATAAAAGAAAGATTTTCCTTTCCTTGACTCCAATTGTCAAAATTCAGAATGTGATTGTAGAGTTATTTGCATTGAAGTATTAATTTCTTTGCAGTTCAGTGGGTAGAAATTATTCTGCTTAAGATTGATATGGTAGTTTCTCAGACCAGGGGAAAATACTATTTTTGATATTTCTTTGTTCTTCTACTTGAAAGCTGTGTAGAATTCTAGTGTCTGAAAAGGTTCTTCTTTAACTTGATATCCAGGGCTTCCTTTAATATGAATACCTTTAATTTTTAAAAGAACTCTTAGCTTTAGGATGTTTTAGGAATGAATATTTTCAGTATGTCAGAATTGAAGTAGGAAATTTGTCCTTGTGAAATTTTAAGATTTCCTGTTTGCATACCTATAACCATCCAGTTTGACATATAGTCATTCAATTTCTTTTCCTTGATTTGCAGAACATGGTGGGTGCTGGAGAAGTGGATGAGGATCTAGAAGGTGAAACCAAGGAAGAATGTGAAAAATATGGAAAAGTTGGAAAATGTGTAATTTTTGAAGTAATGGCCTTTCTTTTTTTTATCCTCCTAAGAACATTTATATACTTATGATGAAAAGCATTTAGAAAGAAAAACTTTTAAGCTAAGAGTTGTACCTTTTTTCTCCCTATATTGCAGCTTCAGGCACTATTAGGCCAACTTCTTTTTGCCAGAACATAGCTTCAACAAATTGTTCTCTGCTGTAGATAGAATAGTGATGGCAAGGTAAATTACTGCCTAATTACAAAGGTATTTCTCATATGTTGCCCACAGTTCTCTTGCTATGCTATAAAGTTTGAATGTGGAAATAATACTTTGGGTTGCTCCCTATACTGATGCAGATTCCAACCCTTCCACAGTTCAGTAAATATTCTTTATGAGTTGCTTTGGCCAAAAAAATTCTCCACCTTTGATAATCAGCTTTTCTTAGGTAAGAACAGTAGAAACATAGCGTGTCAACAGATATGTAATAAGTTCCTTCCATGCTTTGGTTCTTTGACAGCTGTTTGCTATTCAGTATACCTCTATTAAGTGCCTGTGTGCTAGATGCTATATAAGGAGGTGTCATTTGAAAGGGTTTGGGAGTAGGCAAAGATGGGGAAAGAGGATATTCCAAGCATACAGAGAAGAACTCACTGCCTCTTTGTGGGCAGAGAAACTTGCTAAAGGACATAGAGGGGATTAATAACAGAGCAGCCTTTCTGAAAAAGTAAAGGCGGCATTCTCATTGGGGCGTGAGGGGGCCAGGACTTTGAGCAGAGGAAACTGAGGCCCAGGGTGATTGTGACTCACTCAAGGCCATACAAAGAGCATCAGAGGCAAGATTTAAAGCCAGATCCTCTGACTCCACAACCAAGCCATTATTTTGGCTATGTTACTTTGTTGTCTCCAAAGTTACCAGTCATACCTTAGTTGCTAAATCTGATGGTCTTTTCTCATTTCTCCTTCTTCTTGACCTCTTTGCAGCATTTGCTTTTGACCAACCTCTTCTGGATATTGCCTCTAGGATTTCCTGACATTATTCTCTTGATTCTGTCACTTAACTGTTCTCTGGCATTCTTTGCTGGCTCATCACCTGTATTGTGCCCCCTAACTGTGGGTTTTGCCCCAAGTCTCGGTCATGGGTCCTCTTTTTTCTTTACTCTCTTATTTAGTGACTTTATCAGCTCCCGTGAATTTAATTACCTCCATGGAGTTAACTCCCAGGTATGGGTGTGTAGGGGTGTCTATCTGTCTCCCTGTCTCTAGTTCCAGAGTCTTCTGAGATTAAGTGCCACATCGTTAACTGCCTGCCAGATGTTTCAACTAACTTCCCCCAGACATCTCAGTTTCGGCATATCCAAAATAGAACTCATTAGCTTTCTCCAAAAAACTCATTTCTCTTTCAAACTTACGTCTTTCTACTGAGGGATACTACCATCCCATGTTTTCAGCTTTGATTTTATCCTCAGCTTCTCACTCTTGCTTCTCCCACATATTGCCAAATTGCCAAAGTAGGATATTTTGTAAGTTATCTTGATAGCATAGAAAATTATGCATGGGGCCCCAGGACTAGCTCAGAAGGCAATAGGGTGTTAGTCTTAGTGTCAGAAAATGAATTTGAGTCCTGGCTCTTCCACATATTGTATGACTGCAAGTCAGGTAACTTCTCTGAGCCTTCCTGTCTTCATTTGTAAAATTGAGATAACCATCTATATACCACCTATCTCACAAGGTAGTTGTGAGGTAAGTGACTTGTAAGATTAATAGCGCCTTCCTCCTACAGCTGTTGTGCCGATAAAATGAGATGTTATTTGTAAAGTGCTTTGAAAATCCTAAAGTGTTAGATCATTGCTAACTATTGTTAAACCATGAAGTTTGCTATATACATATATATATATATATATATATATATATATATGTAGGCGCCTCTTAGTATAGGAACATAAAACCTTTACTAACATGATTTGATCTCTGTTTCAGATTCCTGGTGCTCCTGATGATGAAGCTGTACGAATATTTTTAGAGTTTGAGAGGGTTGAATCAGCAATTAAAGGTAAATTCAGTTATACAACTAAATATACTTTATATTGGAGAATTTTTCAAGAATAACTGATTTTCATCTTTGCATTTAATCACCTTTTTCTGTTTGCATTCTAGCTGTTGTTGATCTGAATGGGAGGTATTTTGGTGGACGGGTAGTGAAAGCTTGTTTCTACAACTTGGATAAATTCAGAGTCTTGGATCTGGCAGAGCAAGTCTGATTTTAAGAACTCAGAGCACAAATCACCTCTGGCAATCCTTAGTAAGCCTTTAGGCTGAAAGCAAAGAGGAAAGAAGGCAAGCCTGCTTGACCAGTGGGTACTGAGACTTTTGGGAAGGACTCCTAAAATTCATGTTGACTGACCCTTTTTTTTAATTTTGTGGTTTTTTTTTTATATAGTATAAAATCCTTAAAAAAAAAAAAAGCTCTATGGCTCTCTCATTGTTTCTTTGTTTTTCACTACACTATAGTTGTTTACATTTATTGATAGGCCCTTATGATGATTCTTGAATGCATCAGTGATGTGATATTTCATGAACTCTGGAAAATCTTGAAGATATCAAAGGGTTTGGGGAGGAGGGAAATTGTAACGTATGATCCTTCACTTTCTTAGTAATGTGCTAGCTATAGAAGAAAATAGCTATATAACCCCACAGTAATCATCTTGGCAGTGCTGCCAGTGGTGAATATGTCTGCTCTTTTTGGAGCTAGTTAGACCTTTCTGTTACTTTTTGGAAAACCTCTTTACATTCAGAAGTAAAAGTGGAGAATCATGAATATAAGAGAATGAGTTTAAATGAACCATCTCTTCAAGCTAAGACAAATAGGACTTGGGAAAGGTTTGTGGAGAATCATGAATATAAGAGAATGAGTTTAAATGAACCATCTTTTCAAGCTAAGACAAATAGGACTTGGGAAAGGTTTGGATTGTGTGTTGATATAGGAATCAGTAGACCTAGTCTCTTGCCTCCAAAGATCTAAGTACATCTCTGTGTAGGTAGAGTAATACAAGTTAGATCAAACGCCTGTATCCCTTGCTGGCCAAATTTTGTGCAAGATTTGCTATAATGTTGATTTTGTTCTTATAGAAATAAGATCCTTAATTTAATACAGAATTCATCCACTTCATCTCAAGACATTAGTGGATTAATGATTCCACTACCTTGATGGAAGTATTGAATTACTGGAATGCAAGGTTAAATTTGGTCAGTAAAGGTTAATAGGGCCAGAAAAAAGAGAACTGGCAAAAGAACCAGTGCTATAAGGTTCACTGTCAGAGTTGGGAGTATAACTAGTACATAACTCGGTGCCTATGTTCTGTCCTGTTGTTTGCCAGAATGTTAAGTTGCAAACTACTCTTTCCCTTAGAAGTGGCAGTTATGGGACAGGTACTCATGTTTTATTTTTAAGTTGTTCTTCAATGTGGAAGTGTATTATGATCCTTGGGGGTAAAAAAAAAAAAAAAAAGGAATCCCAATATTTAATCTCTTGATTAATGCCCTAGACCTGATTTGGAGGTTTGAGAACTATTTTTTGCCTTTAAAAAATTTCCAGTTGTTTTTAGTTCTTAAAAATAAAATAGTAACATTTCAGTTTTTGTGGTGGTGTTTATTTCATTGAGTTTTTGTGCATAGAGAAAATGTCTGAGGATAGACAGTGCTCTGTGAAATACTTTGGAGTTAGGGACTTTTTGATCTATGGCACAATGGAATTCTATCTTAGAGGTTAGCTGATGCACTAGGATTCTTTGAAATTTTGAGATAACAGCCTCAATTTAAAATTTTTAAATACTGTGTAGCAAAAATATACAATATATTTTAATATTTGTCAGCGCTACAAACTTGTCTTCTTTAGAATGCATTTTTATTCATATAAGAGATTTACCATTTATTTTGTGTTTGTATGATTTCATAGAATTGCCCATGATAAACACCAGGCAAAAAAGATGAGTAGTTTATCCTACTTTTACTTCAGTTAGCCCTGGAGTTAGAAATTTAATCAAAATTGCTAACTTTTTCTGTTTTATGTGAAGCATCTCATTCTTTACAACAGCCTTTTAATACCATAATGGATCCACATTTCTATCTACTTTTCTCTTAAACAGTATGTTTTTAGGAAATTCAAAATAATTTTTAGTGTTGGTTTGCAGTAAATATAAACAGAAATGACTCATAGAAAAAAAACTTTTTTAAAAAATGTAATATATTCCCAAGCCCTTGGATACATAAACAGCTTAGAGTTATCTATGAGATTCTTCTCCATTAGTGAGGAATGCAGAGAGGCATGTGTCCTACCTGGCCAAAGATTATTGTAACTCACTTCTTTTTTTTGTCCATTTATGTTTTATATACATGAAAAATCTGTGATTTCATTAGTTCACGCAGTGACTTAGTAAGTAAGTACAGAGGAATTTCAGGCATTGAGAGATGAAATGATTTTTCCAGGGCCATATAACTAGTTAAGTATTAGAGGTAAGCCTTAAGCTAAGATCTTCCTGATACTGAAGTCTAGCACTATAGTTATCCATTAATGTAACAATGCCCTCTGTCTTTAATAATACAACAACAAAAAAATTTGTTTCAGTTTTTAAAGAATAGTTTCTCTCAGGAGCGGCTAGGTGGTGCAGCGAATAGAGCACCGGCCATGGAGTCAGGAGGACCTGAGTTCAAATCCAGTCTCAGACATGTAACACACACACAAAAACTAGCCGTGTGACCTTGGGCAAGTCACTTAACCCCAACTGTCCTCCAAAAAGCAAAAAAATAGTAATAATAATGGTTTCTCTCACTGTATTATTTTTTTAGCTTTGTCTTTATGTGAGTGGAGGAGAGTTGTGAGGTGTTTGAAAGCGTACTGGCCTATAAGTCAGGAAACTTGTATCTGGTCCCAGCTCTACACTAAGAAGCAATAGACATGGAATTAGAAGGAACCAGGTTTGAGGTATATCTTTGCCACTACCTGACTGCGTGACTAAGTCACTTAATTGTTCCAGGCCCCAATTTCGTTATTTATGAAATTGATTCTTTCAGTTGAAATGTAAGGATTCAGCTGTCTTGAAAAGTCTGCCATTCCCTTATTCTGTGAAAATAGTTGTTGAATAGCACCTAACCACCTCAGTTTCAGTTTTAAAATGCATTTCAACATGGAAAGGAAGAACCATTTGACGGTTCTTCATTGGAAATGTCTTACCTAAGAAAATGGAAAAGCCACCATCTGAGAATTAAAAGATTAGCCGATGCTTTTTAGTTCGATTTTCCTCCTGAAAAGCTTCATTTACTTGGCAATAAACCCAATTCTTTTCTTTTATTTGGCAGCCATCTTCTTTTACTCTATTTGTTTCAAACAATATGAAAATACTTGCTATTTAAAATCCCTTCTATTATCCTTATCTCTTACAAGCAACGTGTACCTCCTGAAACATCAAAGGAAATTTTGATCCCCTTGTACCTCCTGAGAGACGGCAGGGCGGCGTAATAGAAAGAGCGCTGAATCTGGGATCGGAGTCCTGGGCTTTGTCTTGACTTGGTCGTTTACTAGCTCTTTGACTCGGAGTTAATTACTAAACCTTTGAGCTGAAGTTTCCTGATTTGTGAGCTAGGGGTGATGCTTGTACTGTCTATGATAGGTTGTGAAAAAAGTGCATTTTAGTTTACATTTTTTCTCTCCTCCCCTTTTCTCCTGCCCAAATATTTATACTCCATCCCCCCCCTTTTTTTAACCAGTGTATGCATATCATTAGGAAGAATGGGCTCTGTGAGGCAAACATCTGAATTGTTGTATTTTTTTTAAGTTTTAAGTTCTAGACTCTCACCCTTACCCAGCCCATTGAGAAGGCAAACAGTATATCAGTGACAGATATGGAATCATACAAAATATTTCTGTATTAGTTACATCACCAAAAAAAGATGAAGCAAGAAAATTATATTTCAGTTTGCATTAAGAGTTCATCAGTTAACTCTCTGGAGGTGGATAACATTTTTTCATTACGAGGCCTTTGGAATTATCTTGAATCATCGTATTGATCAGAGTAGTCAAATCTTTCACAGTTGATCATCATTACAACATCATTGTTATTGTGTTGCACAATGATCTCCCAGTTCTTTGCACTTTACTTTGCATTAGTTCATATAGGTCTTCCAAGTTTTTATGAAACCACCCTCTTCATCATTTTTTATGACACAGTGGTACTCTGTCACAATCATATGCTACCATTTGTTTAGCCATTCTTCAGTTGATAAGCATTTCCTCAATTTCCAGTTCTTTGACACCACAAAAAGAGCTGCTAGATTTTTGTACACTCGGGTCCTTTTTCTTTGATCTTTTTGGGATACAAAACTAATAGTGGTATTACTAGATCAGTGGGTATACCCAGCTTTATAGCCCTTTGGGTATAGCTCCAGTTTGTTCTCCAAAATGGTTGGAACAGTTCACTACTCACCAATATTTCACCCATGTGTACCTGTTTTCCTTTATCCCCTTCACATTTGTCATTTGATAAGTATGAGATAATAGTATCCCAGAGTTGTTTAATTTTCCTTTCTGTAATCATAGTGATTTAGAGCATTTTTTCAGATGACTGTAGCTTTGATTTCTTCTGAAAACTGCCTGTTCATATCACTTGACCATTTATCAGTTGGGGAATGGCTCTTATTTTTGTAAATTTGATTTAGTTACTTTAGCTGTATGTTTGAAAAATGAGATCTTTATCAGAGAAACTTGCTGTAAAAAATTTTAGTATGAAAAAAAAGGGGCGGTTAGGTGGTGCAGTGGGCCCTGGAGTCGGGAGGACCTGAGTTCAAATCCAGCCTCAGACACTTAACACAAAAACCAGCCGTGTGACCTTGGGCAAGTTACTTAACCCCAATTGCCCTCCAAAAAAAAAAATTTTTTTTTTTATATTACCTCGTCAGTGGTACCTTTTAGCAAAATGTAGTTTTCCTAGTTAGCTCTTTTAATTAGGTTTATTTTGCTTTGTCTAAGATATTCAGTGCTACCCCTGCTTTTTAATTCAGTTGAAGCATAATAGAATCTGCTCTAGCCCTTTATTTTAACTCGGTGTGTTTTTTGTACATTACGTATTGTTGGATTCTGGTTTCTGGTTTCTTATCCATTCTGCTATCTACTTCTCTTTTATGGGTTAGCTCATCCTATTCACATTCATAGTTTTGATTACTACGTTTTTTCTTCTCTCTCTCTTTATTCTCTCCTTCTTTAGAAGTCTGATTTGCTTCTGACCACTGACTCCCTTAACCCACCGTCTCTTTTATCATATCTCCCTTCTCCCCAATAATTCTTATCCTTTCCCCCACCTATTTCCCTTCTGGGAACTGAGAGAGAGAGAGAGAGAGAGTGTGTGTGTGTGTGTGTGTGTGTGTGTGTGTGTGTGTGTGTGTGTGTGTGTGTGTGTGTGTGTTCCCCATTTGAACCAGTTGTGATAAGAGTACAGTTTTAGTTCTGGGAATATTTTATTTTAATACATAATATTTTATTCTTTCTGCAGTTACCTTTTTTTGGTTTGTTTTTGAAAGGCCATCAGAGTTAAGTGACTTGCCCAGGGTCACATAGCTAGTAAGTATCTCAAGTGTCTGAGGTCAGATTTGAATTCAAGTCATCCTGACTCTAGGGGGTCAGTACTCTATCTGGTGTGCTGTCCCCACCCCCAATTACATATTAAAACAATTTTAACATTTTTTTAAAAAAAAAATTTTAATTCCCAGTTCTATCCTTCCCTTTCCCCCTCCTTGAGGTGGTACATGCTCATGTAGGTTATACATGTACATTCATGTAAAACATTTCCATATTAGTCATTTTGTACAAGAAGACTCGAAAGAAAGTGAAAAATAGCTTGCTTAAGTCTGTATTCAGACAATATCAGTTCATTCTCTGGAGGCAGATAGTATGCTTCATTATTAGTCCTTTATGATTGTCTTAGATTATTGTATTGCTGAGAATAGCTAAGTTATTCACGGTTTTTTATCATACAGTATTGTACGTACAATGTTCTCCTGTTTCTCCTCACTTCACTTTGCATCATTTTATGTAGGTTTTTATCATTAAGCCAGTTCTGTTTTTAAGATGTTATTTTCTTCCATATTTTTTCCATGCCTCTTTTACCAAACTGTTAGAGATTTTTTCATAATTTTCTTGCATCACTCGCATTTCCTTCCCCAGCTTTTCCTCTACCACTCTTATCTCTTTTTTAACTCTTCCACAAATTTTATCTGGTCTTGGGTCCAATTATCATTTTTTGCTTGTAGATGTTTTCACATTGATGTCTTCTTCTAAGTTTATGGCTTGGTCTTTCTCTGAAAGTTTCTTTTTTGTTGTTTGCTCATTTTCTCAGCCTCTTTCTTTGAATTTTATGTTAAAGTTAGGCTTTGCTCCCCTGGGGGCAGGGAGGCATTGTGCCAAGATAGGATATTGTTTTCTGAGCTAGTTCTGGGGTTCTGCAAGTTTTTGGTGCTTCCATGGTGGTGTGATCCTAGTTGAGGTGTAATCACTGCTTTCCTGGTATGCTTTCTGATCTTTATGAAGAAGGGCCCTGTCACTTGCAGCTTCAAGTACTAGTACTTCTCTTGGCCCTGGAACTGAGACCAGAGCCCTGTTTCCTTGTGACTGATAAGCTCCCCTCTCCACTGTAAAACCACAAACCAGAACTGGGTACAGGCTAGAGAGTTGCTGATCAGTGCTAGCTACACCCATTGCCTGCAAACGGTCCCCTATAATCTCTTCTTGATCAGTTGACCAATACCTTTTTACCATCTTTGGACTAAAAGCTTAAGAAGCTATTGCTACTGTTACTGCTGTTGCAGCTACCTCTGAGATCTACCACTGATGCTCCTGCCGTGCTGGGGGACTATACCTCTTGGAATGTTACAGGCATTTTAAGTTGTCATAGGCAAGGAAAATGGTTACTTCTGACCTTTTGTTGCCTTTGCCACTCCAAAATTTGATTTGAGGCATTATTTTAAAGATACTTTGAGAGGAATGTTGGGAGAGGTTAGCTGGGACCCTGAGTCCTGGCTTGTACTTTGCCATCTTGGCTCTACCCTGAAATATTAAATATTGATAGTGGATAGTACGGGCCTTGGAGAAGAGAGGGGAAAAGGTGGAATTAAGTTAAATTAAAATCAGTGAATTTATCCTGTGAAACTTCTGAAGATTTCTTTGATGAACTCATTGAGGGGTTACAGATCAAACCCCTAAACTTCTGTCCTCCACACACCCCTGTGTGCATTTGTCCTCAGTCTTCTATAATCCCTTCACTGTGATCTTTCGAAGGCATTTTTGAGGTCTTTTTATGCCCATCATAAATCATGATTCCCTAGAGACTGTAACATTGCAAAGTTGGCAGACCTAGAGTATCATTGGAAGAATATTGGTGTTACAAAGATGGAATTTTGTTTCAAGGAGAAGCTTGGGGTCATTGAAACTGCCAAACAACACTTAATAGAAATATAATGTCTAGAGTGGAGGATATTAATAGTCACTCTACTCTTCATGGTCTAGAGTTTTGGTTCTGTTCTAGGTGTTACTTTTTGAGAGAGACATTGGTGAATAATTCTAGAGTGACCAAGATAGAGATGGGACCTAAAAGCATGTACTATGAGACTCATTTGAAGGATCAGCTGGTTAGCTTGGAAATGAGAAGGCTTGAGAGAAGAAAGGTACATTACAGTCTTCAGATATTTGAAGGATGCATGTATGGTTCCAGAGAGAAATGAGAAGAGCACTTAGAAGTTATCCATAGGAAGATTTCTACCTCATAGCAAAGAAACCAAGTAATTTTCAAGTTCTTATCTAAATAAGCTAAATGTGAAGTCCCTTGTTACCCTTCATTATGTAATTTTTACCATACTGGCCATCTTTTTAAGCTAGTTCACTTAACTTTTCCATGCCCTTACACCAATCCAACAATCATAAAGTAGGTTTTTATGTGGACTTAGAAGAGAACCTTTTCCCACAAAGATGTATAACATCCTTTATACATTCAACCTAAGCTTTTTCAACACCTGCCTAGTGAGAACTTTGGGCTGCCATTTATTGTGTGGCCTCAGGCAAGTCAGAAGCCTTGCATCTCTTAGATAGGGATATCTGACCCACCTACCTCATGAAGCTGTTCTGAGTATGTAGTAAATTTGTGAATGCTTTGTAAATGGTAAGTTAGTTGCTAGCCTGAGACTGACACTGAGATGATTGGTTGGGTTAGTGAGTGAGGAGGGGGAAGAAGTATAAAGCAATCTCCTCTATGCAGGAACTTGCCACAGTTGGGTGTACAAGAAAAATTTGAGCAGAGTCAGGATTTGCTAAGTGCCAAAGTGAGTGATACAGACAAGGAAGATCACTTGAAGTTCCTTTTCCCACACACTAAACTGGGGGAGGAAATATTTTTATTTTTCCTTTCAGGCTTTTCTGAGGACATTTTTTTTTTTAATTACCAAAATGTGTACCCACTCCTGGAACTTCTGGGAAATGGCAAAACATTTTTCACTCAGGAACTCTTATTTTTAGGTTTTCAGCCTTAAACAAATCCTTGCCTTCATCCTTAGGCAAAATTTAGTCAGGCCTGCAACAAGTAAAAACACCTACTTCTCCCAAAAGGCAGAGGTGATCCTGAATTGTTCCATTTTCTGCATCTTTACTAATTCACTAAACAAGCAATGCTACTACCTTAAGACTTGATGTGACCATCTGGAAATTGGAAATGGTGACTAAAACCCTGATGAGTATTGAGAAATTCATAGTCTAACCCTCTTATTTTGCAGATGAGAAAAGTTAGACCTAAGTTGTGACTTGCCCAAGGTCATATAACTAATAAGTGACAACCTGAACTTAGTACTTTGTGATCTTAATGCTACTGTTCTTTCCGCAAAATGAAAGAAAACTTCCAACCATCTCTGGACAATTCTGGAAGGAACTTTGAAAAGCCATCCAGTCCATCCTACCTTCAGACCAAATCACTCCTATACCATCCTGAAGAGGTAAAAATCTGCCATGTAGTACAAGACTTTCAGAGAAGAAATAACTTTAGAGCTAGCCTACCAAGATAGGACGTGTCTGCCTCTGATTTGAGGGCATGGTGCAGATTGTACCTCCTGCCCCCAAAATATCTCTTTCATAAACCTGCTGCTGCTGCTGCTGCCTGTATTTCTACCTTTAGAAACTCGGAATCATAGGAACTAAGTGTTGGAGTGACTCTAAAATCATCTAGTTAAACTTGTTCCTAAATAGGAATCTTCTCTATAGGATCCCAGACAGCCATTCTGTCTATTTAGAGACTTTTGGAAAGAGAATAATTAAGCTCTTGTGGAAACCTAATTATTAGGAAATTGTTCCTTTCACCAAGCCAGTCTGCCTCTCTGAAGCTTTCATTCATTACTCCTCATTCTCTCTGGGGCCAACCAAAACATCTATAATAATTTCTTTTCTACTTAGAAGTTCTTCAAGAAAATTGTCATATTGTCGCTAAGTCTTTGTTCTTTTAACTGACTCTTATAATAACATGGTCTTCAGTCCACCCTAGTCATCCAGTTCTCTGGACACAGACCAGTTTATCAACATAACTTGCTAAAATATGGTACCCACAATTGAACACAGTACTCCAAATGTGTTTTGACCAGGATGGAAGACAGCAGGGCTCCCCTGTATTATGGACACACAGCATTTTTAAAAATCCCCTATAAGAACATACCAGCTTTTTTTGCCGCCATAGCACAATGAACTTGTGGTCCACTATAGATTTTTTTTCCCGTGAAATATTGGCCAGCCATGATCTCTATACCCTATGCTTGTGTAACTAATTTTTAAAAATCTAAGCATAGTAGTCTGTATTTATCCCTACCAAATTCCATGCATTATTGGTTCACTAGTCTAGCTTATTGAAATAACTTTTGGATCCTGGCTCTGTATAAAGCCAAGCATGAACAGCTTTCCAGGACTTGTGCTGTTTAATAGCTTTCAAGGTTCTGATTATAGAGTATAGTGAACTTTCTGTTCAGTAACAAACTAAGACAAAATATTCACAGAAATCAAAATACAGCATTTACAATGTTATAGTATAACAGCTTATCACTAAAATGGCCGCATAGTTTTTCACCAAAGTGGCTACATAGTTTTTAACAAAAGATATTCAGTTAGTAACTCAATCATTAAGTCAGTTACAAAGTACAAAGGTCAAAAGTTCTCCACCCCTAGGTCATTGTCTTAATCTCTTCAATCAAAAAGTCTTCTTTCCTCTTAATTGGAGATGAGTTTCCAGTCATCCTTAATTAGTAAGCTTTTAATTCAATCATCTAATATAAAGGTCAAAGTTCTCTACCCCTAGGCCATAGTAAATCATGATCTCGGTTTGCATTAAATATCCAAGGAGAGTTCTTTTCATCTTAACTCAAGGCAGGCTTTCAGCTTCCATGGTTCCTCTTCCATGGAACCAGCTCTTTATTGTCCAGCTCCTTGTGGGTTCCTATCGCATATTGAAGCTTACAGTGTCCAGTCCACCCCAAGTCCTTCACAGTTTCTGTTCCTGGAGACAAAGCTTAACAAAGCCACAATAACATTCATCCACATTTCCAGCATTCTCATCCATTCACTTTCTGCCTGTAAAACCAACATAGACCCAACAACAAGGTCTGAGAAATCAGCACAAATCATCAGTATAGTCCCAGAACCTCTGAAAACGTCAGCAAGACCCTCCTCTGGGATTTCTGTAAATATACAACAAGAAAATCCTCTTTCAGGGCTTCTGTAACAACAGCACCATCCTTTATTAACAGTTGAATCTAATAAAGTAACATCAAAACAGACATAGTACCAGCACCACAGTCATGCTTCCTCCCAGTTCTCCTCTTTTCTCATAGGTGTCCCAAGACTACAGATGGGCAAACATAATTCCAATTACTCAAAAAATCAGGGAAAAGGGGGCAGTTTTCATATTAAATGCTGGTGAATGTGACTCGGATAGCTGACAAAATTCTAGAACATTATTAAAGGTATACTTTATAACCATTTGGCAAAAGATATGGTGATTACTTAAAGTCAGCACAGCTTCATCAGGAACAGGTCATACTATATTAATTCATTTCCTTGAGAAGAACTTCTACTTCTTCTCAATTCTCAGTTCAGTTCTCAATTCTCTTCTCAATTCCTTTCTCCAGCAGTAGTAGCTCAGCCTCCAGGTGTTTGCTCCCAGCTGTTCTGGCCTCTCTCAGCTTGGGCTTTTCCTTATATATGGTGTTAGCTCCTCCTTGTTCTGCCCCTTCCTGTTACATCAACAAGTTCATCCCACTGTGGGATTCACAACTTTTGGATCTTAATACTTGACACAGTAATGAACTTGAAACAAGGTCCTAAGTACCTGTTTGCTTACCAATACAAGGGGCATGGAAGACCTTCAAATTCTATTACTGTTATCAGTCATCTAATTTGTTAACTATCTCTCCCAACCGTGTGTCATTCTGAAAATTTGATAATCTAGTCAGATATGCTTTTATCCAAGTCATTGATAAAAATGTTTACAGCATGGGGTTGAGGATCAAATCAAATCTTACAGCATTCCATTAAAGATGCCACTCCAAGTTGACACTGACTTTAGGTCAAATCATTCAGTCAGTCCTGAATCCCCCTAACTGTACTACCAGGTAACTCTTAACTAACCCATATCTCTCTGTTTTGTCTACAAAGACATATCAAATGCTTTGCTGAAATCTAGCCATACTATGTCTACAGCATCTCCCTGATCTACAAATCTAGTAATCGTATCAAAAAAGGAAATGAAATTAATATGATATGACTTGTTCCTGATGAAGCTGTGCTGACTTTAAGCGATCACCATATCCTTTGCCAAATGGTTATAAACTATACCTTTAATAATATTCTAGAATTTTGCCAGCTATCAAAGTCACATTCACCAGCATATAACTTGAAAATTGCCCCCTTTCCCTTGATTTTTTTAGAAACTGGAATTGTGTTTGCCCATTTGTAGTCTTGGGCCACCTTCATGTTCAGCACCATGACTTTTCAAACAATTAACTAAGGCTTAACAGTCATGTCCACCTGTTCTGGTTTTTGTTTTATTTTCAGTACCCTGTGGTATAGGTATTCCATTCCTGTTCATTTGAATTCATGGAGAGCAACTGGATGCTTTTACCATCACCTTATATTAGATTAACACCGTGTTAGCCATGTTTGTTCTAGCTTTCTTGTTGGTCTAAAGATAATTTTTCTTGCCAGAAAAAAAAATGGAAGCAGAATGAAAATTGAGTATTTCCCACCTTCTCTCACTGACTTTAATTGTCTCATCCAACCCCGCAGTGGTCCTAACTTTTATCGTCTTGCCTCAACACAGCCTTCAGAAAGTAATTTTTGTCTTCTTTTATACACTTCTGTATTTATCCTTACCTGTTTTTGTTTTTATTTTCTGCAGATGTGCATTAAAAATATAAGTTGATCAGTGAATTCCTTTTCTCCCTAGACTCTTCATTCCTTTGGGTTAATTTATGGTCACCTGTTAAAATGTCAATACTTTGGGGATGATTAACATTTTAAGCCCTTATTTTCCATGAACCACTAAATATAAAATGAGTTTATCAGATCCTTTTCAAAAAGTCTGATTTGTGTTGAGAAAGCTATGATAGATGAGTAGAAGGGAGATAAAGATAGATTCAGATCCCGGGATGCTGCTCTTAAAAGGACCATCATACCTGAGACCCGTGGCAACCGGAGGGTAATATGAGGCCACGTAAAGAGAATGGACCTTCCCTTGATCCTATTATCCCATTAGCTATCTCCTGTCTATCTCTTCCCCTTCTCAGTAAAACTGGAGACTACTGTAGGTGTCTACTTCCCTCCCTTTCTGCCTGTGAAACCAACATAGACCCAAATAGACCAACATAGACCCACTGTCATCTGGTTTCTCACCTCATTATTAACTAACTTGCCCTCTTCTGAATGACCACTAATCTCTTACTTGCCAAATCTGATGGCCTTTCCACAATACTCATTCTCTTGTCCTCTCTGCAGCCTGACACTGTTATTGATCATCTCTTGACTTAGATACCCTCTCCTCACAAGTGTTTGTAACATTTCTCTTTCCTGGTTCTCTTCTTGTCTGCCTTATTGCTTCTTGGCTTTGCTGGTTCTTTAGGTCACACCACTAACTGTGGGTGTCCCCTAAGGCTGTACCCTGAATCCTCTTCTAATTTTACTCCAGAGTAAAGGAGTAAATTATTTTTACTTACTTTTTACTCTTACTTAGTGATCTAATCAGTTTCCATAGGTTTAATTGTCTCTATATTGGTAGTTTCCATATCTCTGTATCTCTAGCCCTAAGTGCTCATCACCAGCTGCCTCTTGGACGCCTCAGACTGGATGCCCCACAGACAACATGTCCAAACAGCTCATTGTCCTTTTCCCCAAGGCCTCTCTTCCCAACTTTTCTATAAAAAACTTTTTTGGGTGGAGGCAGTCAGGTTTAAGTGACTTGCCCAGGGTCACACAGCCAGTAGGTGAGCCTAGATTTTAACTTGGGTCCTCTTGTCTCCAGGGCCAGTGCTTTTCCTACTAATATTGAAAAGCATCATCATTCTCCTCCCTTCACTCACATTCACTTCACATATTTAGTCTTTTGCCAAATCTTATCATTTCTACCTTTATAACATCTCTTGGATATGTTCCTTCTCCACCCTCATTTATAATGCCCTCTGAAGTATTGCAATAATTTTCTATCTGGTCTTCTGTCTCAAGTCTCTCCCCACTCCAATCAATCTCCACTCAGCTGCCATTTTTCTAAAGTACACGTCTGCCCTTGTTAACCCTTCCCTGACCCCCATTCATTGAGCCGAAGTGTCTCCCTTTTGCCTCCAGGACCAATATAAACTCCTCTGCTTGGTATTTAAAGAACATCATAACCTAACCTTTTCCTATTTTTCCAGCCTTCTTTTATTTGGCACTTCTCTGCACTCATTCTGTGATGCAGTTATCCTGACCTGTGTGCAGTTCCTCAAACATATCATCCTTCTCTGCGTCTTTGCCTAGAATACTCTACCCTCTTATCTGCCTTTTGGATTTCCTGGCTTCCTTGAGACTCAACTCAGGTCCCACCTTCTGCAGACTCTTCCCTGTCTCCTCATGTGCTAGAACCTTCCTCTCTCAGATTTATCTCCATCTTTTCCATGTAGTCTGTAAATACCTAACTTTTTACGTGTTGTCTCCCCCATTCCTTGAGGGCAGGGACCATATTTTTGCCTTTGTGTCTCTGGCACTTAGTATGGTAGCTAACTTATACCTTGCACGGAGCCTGGGATAGAGTTAGGAAAACCCGAGTTTTCAAAGACTTCCTCAGACAAATACTTCCACACACTTCTTGTGTGACCCTAGACAAGTCACTTAAGGTCTCTCTCAGTTTCCTCATCTGTGAAATGGGAATAAGAATAGCACCTACCTCACAAGGTTATTGCGGAGATCAAATGCATTAACATGGAAAGCTTTTTGCAAACCCTAAAGCAGTATATAAATGCTAGCTATTATTATCATAAGTGCTTAATAAATGTTTGCTGAATTACTAACTGAATTTATGAAAATGGAGGGTGGACATCTCTACTCAAAGCAAAGAGGGAGTTAGGCTATGGCTGCAAAATGTTGCATATGATGTCAGATGTGATAACTTAGCATATCAATTTTTCTTGACTTTTTCTTAAGCAGGTTCATTTGGGGATAGGGTATATTGGGAAATGATTGTAGTGTTTTTAGAAAAGCATCAATAAAATATGTATTTTTAAAGTTGAAGAGGGATAAGTGAAGATGATTTATGTCTACTCTCATAATTGTTCTGACTTTCATATGTGTCTAATGGACCCACTTTCAGGAAATTGTTCTGTTTCCTGCTCCTTTATTCTGTAGCTTAGATGACTTATCACTTCCCACTTGTTCTGTCCTCCTGGTTTTAAGGTATTTTTCTTTTTTAAAAATATTTTGTAAGTTGGTTCTTCCCATTTAACTTTGCAAACCTTCCTATTGGAAACAAAGCTCTATTCTAGGCAGCGGTGGAAGCAGCTAAGATGTTCTTGAAATGATTCATTCTTTGAGCTATTCACGATTTCTCTTCAGTGAGTGGGATTGATTTGCAATGACAGTGATGTGGGCAACACTGAAAAGGCATTGAAAGGAAACTGTAGGCAGCCCTCTCCATGGCCTAAAGCCAGAACTGAAATAGCATTTCTGGTATCTTTTTTTTTTTTTGGTAGGTGTGGGAAGAAGGGACTAGCAAAATGGTCAGAAGGCCTGTGTTTGAGGCCTAGCTCTGCCACTTACAAGCTATGACCTTTGCCAAGTGACTTAGCTGCTTTGAGCCTCAGAGATCTAGTGACTTCACAGAACCATTGTGAGGAATAAATAAGACAAAAGTGATTTGCATATCCTAAAGGGATGTGTGAATGTAAGTTATTATTATTATTATTATCATAGGGCAAGGAAGACAGAGAAGAGTACAGGATCTTGTAATTTGAAGATTAAAAAAAATACCTTTATAAGTGAAAATAGCAAAAATGTTAAACCTTCAGGGAAAGAAAATCATCCTTTTGTTTCTGGGGATAAAGTCACTGTGATTAAAAGGTTTTAATCACTGTTAGATAGTATGTATGTATCATCTCCACCTCCTCTCTCTTCCTTCACACCTTCAATAGGCAGGTTTGTCCCTTGCCTCCAACTGGATTATTATTGGTTTCCCTTCAACTCATTTCATTAGTTCCTCACTCAGTGTAATCAAATTGCCATGTTTTTTCTAGGTTTCAGACTCTGTGAAGAAAGATAAGCAGACTGATATGGTTTAAAGTGAGAGCAGCTGGTAGTGATTGAAGGTATGGATCTGAAATTAGGAAAAATCTAGTTTCGAATCTCATCTCCCACATTTGATAACTGTGAACAGGGAAAAGCCACTTCCCTGCTTATAGCCCGAGTTTCTCCATCTGTAAAATAGACACACTCATCTCTTCAGTACCTCTCTTACACACTGAGGATTGAATGAATCCTGGAGTGATGGCTGTTGCACAGTCTTCTTTGGGACTTCAGGGACTCTAATCTCGCTGGTGTGGGCAGTCTAACCATATCTGCAGATCACAGCCCATTCCCAGGTCTTTCCATCCTGTGTTATTCTTACCCGTGTTCCTTTACAGTTCCTCTGTCGGAGGGCTAACCAGTGACTACGGACCTTTCTCTAGGTCTTTGTGGCTGCTAATGCAGTCCTTAGGCCATCCATCTGCCCTCCTTCTCTTGCCTGCTCAGCCAGCCAGCCATACATGTGCATGATGTCTCTTACCTTCTTTAAGGTAGATCAGTGGATAGAATGTTGGACCTGGAATCGGGAAGATCTGAATTCAAATCCAGCCTCATGTACGTACTGGATATGTGACCCAGGGCAAGCCACTTCACCTCAGCCTGCCTCAGTTTCCTTATCTGTAAAGTGGGGATAACAGTAGCTCCCAGGTTGTTGTGAGGATAAAATGAGACGGTACGTTGCTATGTAAATGCTCATTATTAGTATCACCATCATCATTATCTTTGGCACTGTGACCAAGACATAGCCACAAATGCAGAATCGTTCACTTTCAAGCTGTTTTTCTTTTAAGAGCATCCCACGAAGCTGCTGGCTGTGTTGGAAAGAGATTCAGTTTAAGACTGATGTTTTTTGATGGACTTTATTCTTTTTTTTTAATATTCAAAGTACAATTATTTATAAAGCACCACTGTTTAGAAATCTCTCCCCAAAACAATTTTTGGCAATGTTGTCATACAACTATATTCAAGAGGGGTAAATCTCACCTTTGACACCAGAGGGCCTAGTTTGGGCTAGTTCTCTGTTAGCAGACCCTCTCCACCCACCCCCTTTCATTCTTCCCTTTCAGTCATCAAGCTAGTGAGAGTTAATTAATCAGGTATTAAGTAGCCTATTATGGACTAACCTGGAGAGACAAAAACAAAAGTGGATTTGGGGGATGGGTGGAGAAGAGAGAGGGAGATAACAAGTATGCAGCTGAATATAAATAAAATATATAAAATGAATTCAAGGTCATTTTAGGGAAAGGGTGCTAGCAGCTGGGGGAATCCAGAAGGGTTTCATTTAGAAGGTGAGGTGGCATTTGAACTGAATTTTGAAGGAAGTTGAGGATCCTCAGAGGTGTGGTGAGTAGGGAATGCCTTTTAGCATGGGGAAACCAACCTTGCCATCCTTAATTTCACTGATTAACTATAGTGTTCATTGAAACTGACCCTAAGGAATGTGATGTTGAACCACATAGGACAAGCCTGTTCCCCAACTATAGGGGAAACATGCCCTAGCCCTTGCTGATGATCTGTTCTCTTATCTGAGATTCCACAGCCCTTACTGGCCAAACCACATAATTCAGTTTTTAATTAGTGTAGATAATGTCTTGAATTGGTTGTTTGGGGTGTTATCTGTGACTCCCTATCCTTTGTGTAGGTTCCTTTAGGGCAAAACCTGAGGTCTTATACTTTGTACTGTCTACCACGTGAGATTAAATGCTAGGTTGATTTAAATGATGCATATTACAGAGTTGGAAGTAAATTCCTTTTCAGCAAATTTGAGCTATCACTGCTGTCTGCCATAGGCAGGATCAGTCTCTGTAATCATATCCACTAAGGAAACAGGATCTAAAAAACTCATCTTGCAAAAAAAAAAAAAAAAAAAGAACCAGCAGATAAGGTCTATAACCTGAGGTCAAGGACCTCAACAGGTACAAACAGATTTGGTATGTCCTCCCTCCAGAAGAGTTTTAGACTGGTTCATAGGATGTGCGTAGCTGTCAGGCCTTATATGTTAGAGGAATGAAGAGGTATGAGGCTTTGTGTGTAGGGCTCCTGTTTGGACAATCTCTTATCCCTACCTAGTTCATTCAAGGTACCTTTTTCCTAATCAGTCTGATCCTACCTGAAGGTCAGCAAATATGATTCAAAGATGTATGGTCCATCTTTTCTCTATTAAATCTCTCTCTCTCTCTCTCTCTCTCTCTCTCTCTCTCTCTCTCTCTCTCTCTCCTCTCTCCCTCTCTCCCTCTCTCTCCCTCTCCCCCTCCCTCCCTCCGTCTCCCCCCTTCTTCCTCCCCTTCTTGTCTACAAAGGGTTTTTTAAATCTTAGTGCAGTTCTAACCTTTAATAGCATATACACAAATATAAAATGATACATAAATGCAGTATTGTGATTAGTGCCAAAATGAGTAGTTTATATCTCTGAGTTCTCTTTCAATTGTAAAATTCTCTATCTTCCTATAAATTGTACACACAAATACACCTTATAGATATTTCTAATCTGTGAAATGAAGGCATTGTAGTAGATGATTTTAAAAATTTTTTCTGAATTTTTAAACTTCCCACAATAGATATACATGTTCAAATATAAGAACAAGATAAGAAAAACAAATACAAGCAAAACTGTAAGAACTGAAAACCCACAATAAAATAACCAACTCCCAAACAAAAAACAAACATACATAAAGCAAACAAAAATAAAAATGACAGTCCTCAAAAAAAGCCCTTAAAATTAAGAAAAGTATTTAAAATGGTTTCGCAGTGATTGCACATGCAAACTGTAGGCTTATGTAATTTATTGACTGGGAAAAGAAACAAAGGATATATACAGTAACTTTAAAAGACAGCATCAAGCTAGTGCATTTTCTTTATCATGAATTTTGTTACTGTTTGATATTGTCCTTTCTGTTGTAATCGTTGACCTTTTGGTTCTGCTTTTTTCATTCAGTGTAAATTCCTAGTCTTCCCATATTTCTTTGAATTGTTCACATTTGTCATTCTGTATTGAACAAGCATTCCGTTACATGTATGTCTCACAGTTTAGTTTGCCGCCCTCCGCTTGCTGGCTACTTTACTTCCAGCCTTCCACTCTTCCAAGTAGTGCAGCTCTGAATGTTTGTAAAAATGGGTCTTATTTTCCTGTCACTAACTTCCTTAGTGGAATTACTACAAGTAAAAGCCACAAGTGGAATTACTAGGTCAAAAAGTATGGATATTTTATTGTAACATTTATTGGAAAATACTGTGTTGTTTTCCAAAATAGTCAAATCAACCCACAGCTTCACTTGCAGTGAATTAGAGTGCCTGTTTTCCTATATCCCTGCCAACACGGAATTTTGTTACCTTTTATTTTCATTGCCAGTCTGATGGTTGGAAAATGGTATTGTAGAGTTTAAATGTGAACTCCCCTAATTATTACTGGTTTTGTTCACATTTTCAAATTGTTGTTGACAGTTTATTTCTTGTTTTGATAGCCATCTTTATGTCCTTTGAAGTCTTATCTATCCGAGAAAACTCATTAAAATTTGTGCGACTTCCCTACAGATTTTTTTAATCTCAGACTTTTATCAGGTTTTTAAATTTTTTCTTTTCCTCTTTTTCTTCCTTTTGCTTCTTCTGGTCCTTGATCTTCTCTTTGTTGTTGTTGTTGTTTTTTTTACCCTCTTCCTCAAAATCTGAAGGTATTATTCTACCTTTAAATTCTAGAAAATGGAAGATGATGACATATCCAAGAATTAGGGTGCCCAAATTGAAAATAATAATCCCCTCCAATAAGAAAACTTTTTACAGCTTCAAAGAAGGGAATCTATTCTTAACAAGCATAGTGCCTGCCTGTCATATAATAAGCTGTTTGTTGTTGTCCAGTCGTTCCAGTTATAGCTAACTCTTCGTGACTCCATTTGGGGGTTTTTTGGCAAAGATACTGGAGTGATTTGCCATTTAATTTTCCAACTCATTTTACAGATGAAGAAACTGAGAAAAGAGGGTGAAGTGACTTGCCTAGGGCCACATGGCTAGTAAGTGCCACACAGCTAGTAAGTGTTAAGTGTCTGAGGCCAGATTTGAACTGAGGTCTTCCTGGCTCCAGATCCAGCCCTCTATCCACAGTACTACCTAGCTCCTACTAACAAATATTTATTCCCTTCTGCCCTTCTAACCATGCTTATTCCCCATAATTCCATAAGCCTTGTGATAGTGACTATTCTCATTTTTGCTAAGTTGTATAGTATAAGGTGAAATATCAGGGTTGTATTGATTTTCATTTCTCTTATTATTATATTATTATATATAATAATATTATTATTTCATTTTCTCGTATTATTAGAATGGATGGAGCTTTCTTTTGTATGGCTGTTAATAGTTTACAATTCTTCGAAGTATTATTTGTTCCTATATTTTAACTTATTTTTGGATAAGTGGATATCCAATAAATAGATCAGATACTTATCTGTTGGGGAATAGCTTTTGGTCCTACACCCATAGCTTTCCTCCTTCCCTTCCCCAGTTGTTTGTGTATCTCAGATACCAAACCCTTAAAAGAGAAATTTGACTTCTTTAGAATTTTAATCCATGGAATCCCAGCTATGTTTATTTCAACCTTTTAAAGTCTAAACTCTCAAAATTCATGACACCTTTCACATTTCCCAATTTTTATGACCTTTATAGCAAACTGTACCCCCTGCTGTTCCCACCTGGTTGAGAATAGAATTTCACAAGCTTTTGAAATATAGAGTCAATAAGTCAAGCCAAAAAACTGTTTGGTGCCCTGCTTTTGGTATAGAGAAAACTAACTGATGCTCAGATAACTGAAGTCTTCTATCACTACACTGCCACATCTCTTTGTCAGGCTTGCAATATCTCCTGAACTCCTCATCAATGTCCTCTTTCTGTCTGGTGTTCTTTAGCACAATACTGATAAATGTGTTTCTGTTCTGCCTCCATTGGCCATTATTCAGATGCTCTCCATCATGCTTTTCTGCTCTGGTTCCTGGATTTCCTCACATGATTATACATTCTTAATATTCAGTGCTACCTTGCCTCCCCTTTATCTGTTTTGCTCATTTTCTATAGATTATACCTGTCCAGCACCACATTCCAGTCACAGGTCTCATCCCATCTAGTCTCAGTGATGCTTTAGAGGTCATTAAGATCTCTAGTTTATTCTGTTTTTTAACCATACTTTGTGTTCTTGTATGATTTTGTAAACATGGTTTGTACTTTACTCAGTAAACCTGATAGCATCTGGTAGGTATGGAAATATTTCTGTTCCTTGAAATCCCAATTTCAGATTGGGATTTCACAGATTGGTATCACAGAGGTAGGAGAGGGGCAGGTAATTAGGAACAGACTCAAACTGCCTTAGTTCAAGACGTCAGCCTCAGGGAAATTGGTGGCCCAAGGAGCATATTGAGTGTACAGTGTATGAATCCCAGGTTGGAGAAACCCTTGCACTGCACCTGTTTTTATTTTTGCCAAGTAGTTCAACACCTATCTCCCTTGTATAGGGCAAAAAAATGTTTCCTGTGGAGAAGAGAACAAACTAAAATGGTGGAAACTTGGCTAACTTAATAGGGAATAGAATTAGAATGGATGGGGTTGGATGCTTTAAATAGCAGCTGGTAAAGATCTCAGCATCACTGCAGAAGAATTAGTTTTAGGAGTCCAACCTGCATCTGAGACAGTAGAGTAGAAGGCACAAACTCTAGCAAGGCTGGTTGAACTAAAAATATAATTACAAATGCTGAAGGCATAGAATGGGTAAAAGAATTCAGAGATGATCACCCTTCTCCTGTTGCCTATCTCCTAAATGGATTGAGGAAAGAGTAAAGAAAGGTATTATGCCTGGCAGGGCTCCAAGAAAGCTAACAGATCAGTGCTTTGAAAGTTGGTAAGGGGGCAGCTAGGTGGAGCAGTGAATAAAGTACCAGCCCTGGAGTCAGGAAGACCTGAGTTCAATTCTGACCTCGGACACTTAACACTTACTAGCCATGTGACCTTGGGCAAGTCACTTAACCCCAATTGCCCTACCTTCCCCCCTCTAAAAAGCAAAAAAAAAAAAAAAAAAAAAAAAAAGGTTGTTATGCCTGATTCTAACTCTCTATGTATGTCACCACCCATACATGCAATGTTTTATCTATCTGTATATATCTGCCTAAATGTATACTCACAGGTAATGTTTTTTTTAAAAAAAATTTTTTTTTTTGCTTTTTGGAGGGCAATTGGGGTTAAGTGACTTGCCCAAGGTCACATACCTAGTTTTTGTGTTTAGTGTCTAAGGCCGGATTTAAACTCAGGTCTTCCTGACTCCAGGGCCAGTGCTCTATTCATTGCACCACTTAGCTGCCCCTGTAATGTTTTGTAATCTATAAACTCTTTTTTTAAACAAAATTTTAAGATACAAGGGAACTGCTAGTCATTCAGTTAGTCAGCCAATAAGCATTTATTAAATACCTACTATGTGCTAGGCACTGTACAAATACTGGGATATAAAGAAAGGTTAACTCTCCCCACCCCAGAAAAAAAACAAAAAAACAAATAGTTGGGGGCAGCTAGGTGGCACAGTGAATAGAGCAGCAGCCCTGGAGTCAGGAGGACTTGAGTTCAAATCCAGCCTCAGACATTTAACACAAAAACTAGCCGTGTGACCTTGGGCAAGTCTCTTAACCCCAGTTGCCCTCCAAAAAAAACCCAAACCACCCAAACAGTTCCTGCTCTCAAGGAATTCATAGTCTACTGGGGCAGACATCCTGAAAACCATATATAAGAAAATTATTTACAGGATAAATTGGAGATAATTTCAGAGGGAAGTAAAGCCTCCTTGTGCAAGATGGGACTTTCTTTAGCTGAGACTTGAAGGAAACCAGAAGGTAGAGATGAGGAGGAAGAGAATTCCAGGATTGGGGGACAACCAGTGAAAATTAATGGAATTGGGAGATGGAGTGTGATGGGCAAAGAAAAAGTAGGCCAGTGTCATTGAGTATGTGAGACTGAGGTCAGAAATAATACTGTAAATGTTTAACAACAAACTCTCTGAAAATCCTGGACATACTTTGAAGTTGCATTCATATTTCATCCATCATTTTCTTAAATATATACAATCAACAAAATAATAAATCAAGCCCTGATTGGCAGCATAGCCTGTTTCCAAGTAAATACACTGAACATTTAACAGTCAGCTCCCATGAGCCAGTTCAAGCAAGCTCCAGAGTGCCACAGAAAGGTCTAAGAAGATAGGAAGGAACAAGGTTATAAAGGGACTTAAATGCCAGAGAATTTTATATTTGGTCCTGGAGGTGATGGAGAAACAGTAAAGTTTCTTGAATGCAGTTGGGGAGAGTAAGCTGGGGAACATCATCAGGCCTGTGTTTTAAGAAAGATCACTTTGACATCTGTGTGCAGGATGACGGGAGTGAGGAGAGACCAACCAGCTGGTCCTGGCAAAATAGTCATTCGGATGAGGGTCTGCACCAGGATGGGGGGTGGTCATCTTCTCTCTTCCTTTGTATGTTGATAGTTAATCCTTCAGAGAAAAAATAAATAGCCTCTGATAAATGTGGAATCAAGGAGAAAAGCAGAGTTTCAGTGAGAGAGCTTACAAACCATCCTGATTAAAATTAAAATCAAATGCTCTTGCCTGACTGAATTTAGTTCTACTAAACATTTGTAAAATTTTAAATTAAAAGATCATAATGGACTTTTTAAGCCTAGATGTTGGAGGATAACACCATCAAAAGACTGTGAGGTATGTGTGGGTTGGGATTTTTTTTTGGCACCATGGTTAATATGAAAATGTTTTGCATGACCTCATATGTGTAATGGGTATCATATTGCTTGCCTTCACAATGGGGGGAGGGGCTGAAAGGAGGGAGAGAGTTTGGAACTCAAAAATTTAAAAAGAATGTTAAAAAAAAAGATGGATAGGAATCATGTAGATTTCTGTGAATTAATAGATAAAAACAACACGTAGTCCTCTTTCTCTCTACTTACATAGCTGCCACCTTGGTAGATTCCTTATGCCTCGTTTATTGCAGTAGCTTGGTAGATGATCTTCATGTCTCAAGTTTCCCCCAACTCCAGTCCATTCTTCATTCAGCTTTCAAAGTGATCTTCCTAAAGCACAAGGTTGACCATGCAGCTCTTACCCCACTATCCCCACCCCAGATAAACTTCAGTGACTTCCTCTTACCTTAAGAACCTACTATATATGCTGGGCACTGAGATAGCTGGGCATATAAGGACTTTAATCAAGCTCTTTACTCTCAGAGAGTACTGATATCTACGTGATATCAGTAGAAACAATATGTACAGTTCTAAATACAAAAATATTTACAAAATGTATAAAATAACTGGGACGGAAAGGATCTACCAATTGAAGAAAACAGGAAAGGCCCCAAGTAGCTCTTGAGCTGGGCTTTGAGGGCTCAGTGGATAGAACTGGTGCTGAAGTAGGAAGACCTAAATTCAAATTTGGCTTCAGACACTTCCTAGCTTTGTGATCCTGGACAAGTCACTTGACATCTATTTGCCTTAACTCGCTGGAGAAGGAAGTAGCAAACCACACCAGTATCTTTGCTAAGAAAACCCCGTGGACAGTATTGATATGCTATGGCTCATAGGGGTCACAAAGAGTCAGGACATAACTGAACATTTAAACAGCAAGGGACCCTAACTGACAGAGGGGAGGAGGAAGTGTGTTATAGGCATGGAGACAGCTATAGGAAGGCACAGAGAAGGGTGATGGAAGGGTCTCACTTGAGGACAATGCGCCAGCTTAACTGTACTGTTGGTTTTATGAAGGCAAGTAGCAAGTAATCAAGTCAGAAAGACAGACTGGAGCTAGATCTCGAGCATTTAAATACCCACTAGAGGAGATTGTTTATTATACCAGATGTATAAGGAGCTGCTGGAGGTGTCCGAGCAGGAGAATGAACTGTGCTTTAGGAAAGGAGGCTGGGAGACCAATTGGAACTCTTACTGCAGTCAGTAGTCTTTGGGAGTGGGGATGAAACAGGCTGGTGCAGAAAGAATGGACTTGCATAGATTTCCTTGGATTTGATTGCATGTAACTTAAGATGGAATGATAGCAACAACAACAACAAAAAATGCCTCCTCCTAGAAAAAAAATGAGGTTTTATTTTAATATATTGCAAGAGTGTATGTAATAAGGAGCAACGGAGGATTCCTCTAACTTGTCTGAGAAGAGCAAGGCAGTAAAATGGGCACTGCGTCAGTAGTATCCAAGTATCCATTGCATCTGTATCCAAGGCCATTCAGTCTGATAAAGGAGATAGACTTCCAGAGGTAATGTGATTTTACTGACCCATTGCTCTTGCTAGAAGATAGCTAAAGGTAAAGTTAACCCAGATGGATTTATGATCCATCATTTCTGTCTTTCTCTTTTCTTTTTCTTCTCCCTCATACATATTTTCTGGTAATTCCCATGAATTATTGCAGTGTACTGCTTTGTGTAACAGCAGTTTCTTCTGGACTGAATCTCGTGCAGAAATTTATGATATAAATATAAATTGCTAGCCACTCAACTTCCCTAGGGTTCTTTTTATTATCTATAAAATGATATTGGTTTGATGGCCTCTGCAATCCCTTAACAGTTCTAGGTGGGTAAGCCTAAGATCCTATGGTACTTGTTTAAGGGAAGCCTAAGCAAGTAAGGCAAGTCACTGAGCTGGTAGGTCAAATAAGCTGGAGAAAGAAATGGGAAACCACTCCAGTATCTTTGCCAAGAAAACCCCAAGCGGAGTTGCAAAAAGTCAGAGAGGACTTAAACAGCAGAACAGCAACAACCAAATATGCCTCAAAGTAAGGGGAAAGGGATCTATTGACAGCATCAGTGGAGAGAGGGTTTGCCCCTAGCAAGGTAGATCATTTCATCCTCTAGTTTGGATAATTAGGTTGGACTAGACAACTACTGAAGTACCTTCATGCACTCAAATTCTCTGTGATTCTGTATATGAAACATGGAGGGGGAAAAAGCTTTGCTGCCCATGATCTAGCTTATTATAAAAGCACAGAAAAGGAAAGAGAAAAGTTGGGGACAGCTGCCCTGTGGATTATTAAAGGAAAGTCTATCAGAGACGAATGAAGATATTGCTATGCAATGATGAGGACTCAGTTAAATTTGGGTGCCATGAAATAGTATTTACATTTCTTTTCAACAAACATTTACTGGATGCTTGCTGCTTCATCAGTCCATGAGTCTGACATCAGTAGTCCCTGGCGTTATAGAAGGTTGTAGCCCATCTTCAGTCAGCATTCCCAGCCAGTAGCCAAGAAGCTTTATGCAGTTTTCCTAGTCATCTCTCCCCAATGTCTGAAAATTTCTTCCCTTCATCTAGATTTAATCAAAAGGTCTAGAAGGCCAGGAGAACATCAGATCTATCTCTTGATTTTGTTGTTCTGGCTGTTTTTTGGTTGTGTCGGATTCTTCATGACCCCATTTGGGGTTTTCTTGGCAAAGATACTGGAGTGGTTTGTTATTTGCATCTCTAACTCTGTGCAGATGAGGAAACTGAGGCAAGAAGGTTTAAGTGACTTGTTAACTGTTAACTTCCTTCCTTGCCCTCCTCTCTGTCTCTCTCACTATTTTCTAACATATTTAGAAACACATTTTAGTTTTGAGGTCTTATCATATCCCTGGGTTGAGGTAAATCTCACCAAGATCTCTTCCTCATATAGAAAAGTTTGAGGGACATTGCTAAATAAAGAATTTTAACCTCACCCCAGCAGCCCTTCTGTTCTATGAAAAATAACCAGTCTTGTACTAGCTAGAGAATTCTGAGAGCCTTTGTGACCTTTGTCTCTCATTCCGCAACAACCATAGTATCTCTCTGACTTCTTTGGATTCATCTCTTGGTGGAGATGGGGTCAGGGCGTCTCTACCACTCACAGGTAGACGATAGCAGCCCATTCCTCTCTTTATCAGAACTAGTAATATGTTCTAAAATGCATCATTGTAGCAGTGACTTTTTCTGGCTTAGAATTCACCGTTGAAGGTCTTCAAACAAAATTAATTTTTTCTTGCTATGAAGGGCTGCCTCTATTGAGGGTACCCCCTTCTTGACCCAGTTACTGTGTAACTGGATCCATAACCTTCATGTGAGATGAGTGATTTCACCTCCCCATTCTACAATTCTATTTCCAGCCTGGCCACCGTGGGCCCATCTTTAGAAGGAACAATTCCTGCCATCACCAATACTTAATGCTAACCAACTTGTCCTCGATGAAGTATCAAGGTACACTGAGGGAGAAATAAGAGGTTGTATGTGCCAGTCAGGTCGAACCACTAAGCCCACCTTTATTACCACCTCTCCAAACTCTGCTGGAAACAGACCAAGAGTCCTAGGAATATTAATGCCCTCTACCCCATCAACCTTGCTGCGAGCCCAGCCCAGGGAGCCATCGTCCAAAAGAGCAACCTTGCAGAGATTTGACTTGACCGCTGCCTCCAGAGATACTTTACCCAATCTCCTCCCCCTTCCACATTTCCTCAGTAGTGATAACTACCAGAGACCTGGGAAAGAAAGTTCTTGATGCCAAAAGCACTGGCACTGTCAGATGGTTCAGCATTAGAAACCAAAAGCCTTTGGTGTTCATGTCAGTGAGCATGGTAAGAGAAAGAGAGGAGAAGAAATCCCGAAGAGAAATTCACCAATTCCAGTAATGGGTGAATAATGAACAAATTTTCATGGCATATTAATATAATGGAATATTATTATACATGAAAAGTTAAAAATATAGAGAATTCAGAGAAACATGGGAAGACATGTAATTATTTTTTTAATTATTTATTTTCGTGTTTACATCACTCATTTCCACAAGATTTTGAGTTACAAATTTTCTCCCCATCTTTCCCCTACCCACCACCTGAAAACAGCGGTCCCACTGTATCACCCCTCCCCCGATTTGTACTCTCCTATGTCCTCCCCCATCACCCCTCTAACTTTCTGGTAGGGCAAGATGGGTCTCCCTACCCCAGTGCCTGTATATCTTAATTCCCAGTTGCATGTAGTTAATAATAATAATTATTATATATACATTTATATTTTTAACATTTGATTATAGAACTTTAACTTCTAGATTCTTTCTCTTTCTCTCTCATCACCCACCCCCACTGGAAGAGCAAACAATTAAATACAGACTGTACATGTGTAATTACGCAGGACATCTCCACAGTGGACATATTGTGAGAGGCTGATTATATGTCCCTCCTTCCTATTATGCCCCCCCCCTTGTTCTATTCTCTACCCTGTCCCTGTCCCTTTAGAGAAGTGTATACTTCCAGCAACCCTTCCCCCGACCCTGCCCTCCCCTCCATCATCCCACCTCTCATCCCCATCTTCCCTACTCTCCTGTGTGGCAAGATACGCAGTTTACAGTTTATGTCATTCCTTCCCTAAGCCAAATTCAATGACAGTAAAGTTGACCCTTTCCCTTTTGTCTTCGTGTTCTTCCCCTCCATTGTAACAATTATCCTTAGCCTCTTCTATATGAGATGATTAACCTCATTCTGTCTCTCCCTGTCTCCTCTCATTCTAATCCTCTCCCACCTCATAATTTCACCTTTTAAAAGTATCATCCCTTCCTATTCAATTGATCCTGTGCCCTCTATGTACACATATATATACACATACTCAGATATGTATTCATATGCATATATATAGACCCTCCTATATAGACATAAATGTGTATGTGTGTGTATGTGTGTATATATATATTTGTATTCCCTTCACCTATCATCATACTGAGAAAAGTTTCATAAGTTACTATTATTGTTTTTCCATGTTGGCATGTAAATAGATCAACTTTGATAAGTTCCTTATGTTTTCTTTTCCATGTTTACCTTCTCATGCTTCTTATATTTGAGTGTCAAATTTTCTTTTCAGTTCTGGATTTTTCAGCAAGAATATTTGAAAGTCCTCTACCTCACTGAATGACCATATTTTCCCCTGGAAGATTATATTCAATTTTGCTGGGTAGGTGATTCTTGGTTTTAATACTACCTCCCTTGATCTCCAGAATATCATATTCCAGGCCCTTTTATCCCTCAATATAGAAGCTGCCAGATCCTGGGTTATCCTAATTGTGTTTCCACAGTATTCACATG
>CM053597.1:140270978-140305287 GCA_028646575.1 Pseudocheirus occidentalis | reverse complement strand
TAGGTTCTTTTTTTGATCATGGCTTTCAGGTAGTCCAGTAATTTTAAAATTGTCTCTCCTGGATCTATTTTCCAGGTCAGTGGTTTTTTTCAAGGAGATAATTCACATTGCCTTCTATTTTTTTCATTTGTTTGGATCTGTTTAATAGTATCTTGATTTCTCATAAAGTCATTTGCTTCTGTTTGTTACACTCTATTTCTGAAGGAATTATTCTCATCAGAAAACTTTTGAGATTCTTTTTCCATCTAGCAAATTTGACTTTTTAAGGCATTCTTCTCCTCATTGGCTTTTTGGGCCTCTTTTGCTATTTGAGTTAATCTATTTTTTAAGGTGTTGTTTTCTTCAGTCAGGTTGTTGACTTTTCATGATTTTCTTGCATCATTCTCATTTCCCATCCCAATTTTTGCTGTACTTCTCTTATTTGTGTTTTTTAAATCCTTCTTAAGCTGATCTATGGCTTGTAGGCAGTCTTCATGCTTTTGGTGTGGGAGTTCTAACTGTGTTGTCTTCCTCTTGTTCCATGCTTTGATCCTTTTTGTCCTCAAAAAAGGATTCTAGAGTTTGATTGCTGTTCTTACTTTGCTTCCTTTGCCTGCTCATGTTGCCAGTGAATTACTTGTTTTTTTAGCTCTGTGGAACTCTGCTCCAGAGGGGAAAGCTCTGTCCCAAATCACTGAGGTTTTTGCAAATGCCAGAGCTATTAGGAGGCTGCTGCAGCCCCCACTGGCTTTGGCTCACTGAAAATGCACCCCAGGACAACCACCCAAAACCACCATCTGTATCCAGGCCACTCAACCTAAGAGCACTTAGCCTCTAAACAAACACTTGGCCCCCTTGCAGTCTGCAGGCCGGGAGCTCTGAAGCAGCCACATGGAGGCAGCTGCAGGGCCGTTGATTCTGCTGCTTCCTTGCCCTGGAGGCAGTTTGGGCAGATCACTTTTCTCCCCCAAATTTAGTTGAGTTCTACTGACCTTTCACTTAGTCCTTATTTCTTATGGCTTGATAATTCTGGAAACTGCCACGGCTGCTGCTTATCCACTGTCCTGAAGGCCCCAGCTGCAGCTTGTCCTGGCTGCCCCAAGGCCAAGCCCCAGTTTCAGGCTGAGCTGATTTCAACTCCCAGCTCTGCCATGAGCCCTTCCTGTTGAGCTGCCTTCAGCGGGAGATGTGTTTTTCTGTATTTTTGTGTGAGTTTTGGAGCCCAAAAATTTATTTAGAGTCATTTTATGGGTATTTGAGGTAGCTATGTGTGAGCTGTGGTGTTTTCCTGCTTCTATGCTGCCATCTTAGCTCTGCCCCCCAAGACATGTAATTATGTAGCATGAAGAAAACAATAAAATGAAAAATATACATACTGATTACAACTCTATAATTAAAGACCAATTGAAATCAGAGTGTGTGAATTTTCAGGTCTCAGTCCTACAGAAATTGCTTTACTTAGTACCAACCCCCAACCCTCTTAGTAGTCACATGTTTATTAAATAATAACATCACCACATCTACTTTAAAGACATAGAAAAGAAGAATGGGGGTGGGTAGCTGGTGTAGTGAATAGAGCACCAGCCCTGGAATCAGAAGGACCTGAGTTCAAAACTGGCCTCAGATACTTAACACAAAAAACTAACTGTGTAACCTTGGGCAAGTCACTTAACTCCAACTGCTCTCCAAAAAAAAAAGGATAAAAATGGATGACTAAATCAAGATAGAGTGGATTAAAATTAAGCCCTTTTTTGATTGGAGTAACCATAAAAGTTTACATATGTGTCATATACACACACACACACATATATATATAAATTTATATATGACATATAGCTATTTGCAATTTTTCTCCTTTTTCTAATTTTGCTTGGTTTTCTTTTGTTCCTATTGATATATTTGAATGCTTATACTTGTCAAGGGGACTGTTTTCTTTTTTCTTAAGAAAAAAATTACCTCACCTTGCTCTTCCACCCTGCCCCCCAACTGGATTATTAGGAAATCTAAAGCAGCTTCTTAAATGGTAGGTCAAGACCCATTATGGCCTGACTGAACAACTGAATGTAGGGACTATGAAAATTTTTGCAACAGTAAAAAGTTTCTGAACACAAAATGACCAAAGATTAATTCAAAATCAATGGAGTAATGAACTGGAGGTGTTTTTGGTAGCACTTGGCCGTGTTGCATCCAGTGACTTCAATGCAGCCTTGGTTCTGAACATATAACATGCACACGCATGCACTGCATATACTGTCACGCCTCACAACACCAACAAATGCTGTCAGAAACACCTTGGCTTGTATTTGAGACTATTATCTTTAATAAGTGGTAAAGTTATATATATATATATGCATATGTATACCAAAGAATTATTTTAAAATAAATTTCTTTATGATTTATTATCAGTAAATGTTTCATTTGTATACCTATTTTATATACCAATATACCTGAGGTTGTATAAAAATTTCTTGGGTGAAAAGGGTCATAAATGGAAGAAGTTTAAGAAGCACTGATCTAAAGCACTATTACTAATGTTCTTTAGTCATGCCCGACTCTTCGTGACCCCCTTTGTTATTTGGGTTTTTTTGGCAAAGATACTGGAGGGCTTTACCATTTCCTTCTCTAGTTCATTTTACAGATGAGGAAACTGAAGCAAACAGAGTTAAATGACCTGTCCAGGGTCACACAGCTAGCAAGCGTCAGAGGTCAGATTTGAACTCAGGAAGAGTCTTCCAGACTCCAGGCTCAGCACTATACTATGCCACCTAGCTGCCCTTAACACTAATGTAAAAAGTCTAATGTACCTGAGACCCAGAGAGATAATATAGGGAACTAGTAGACAGGATAAGAGAATGAAAAATATCTGAGGATCAGATATCATAAGAACAAACTTACTGGAGGTCAGTCATTCAATGAACATTCATTGAGCATTTATTATGTTCCAGGCCTTGGGCTAAGTGTCCATTATTTGTCCTTCTCCCATGATATCAGGGGGATGATGTCATGACTTGCAAGTGAACTGGATTTAAGTGAAGCAGTCCTCATTCTCTCCTCCAGAGCCATCTGTGTCCAGTGACAAGATATAGATCAGGACAGCTGAAGATGGCTCCCGGGCTAAGTGCTGGAGATATGATGAAAGAAGACAAATCCCTGCCCTCATATTAGGACTGTATATGTAAGATTTTCCTTATTTCCTTGGACATCAAAGTGAAGTAGTCACTGGGGGAAGAGAGATGAGCAGTGGTCAGAGACCAGGTGGCTTAGATTTCATACAGATTCTAGGCCCATGATTGGTGCTACAAGCAGGAAGAGGGAGGGCCCTGTTGTGGACAGTTCACTGAGACGGGCACTTGGCTGGAGGTGAGCATCAGAAATAGTTTATCTTTGTCTTCTTAGCACCTAGGGCAGAGGTTCTTAATTAAAAAAAAAATTATTGTCTCCTTTGCCAGCTTGGTAAACCCAATGGATCCCTTCTCAGAATAATGTTCTTAAATGCACAAGACAGGAATGGAAACCACTTATATTAAAATACAGTTCTCAGAATATCTTAAATAAACCAAATTTATACACCCTGGGTTAGAACCTCAGCCCTAGACCGTGCCTTGAAACATAAAAGATGCTTAATAAAGAAATGCTTGAATTCAATTTCTCGGTGAAAGCAAGCAGCAGAATTAAAGGCAAAGTGAGCTTCTAGGGAGATGATTAGTGTAAATTCAGGATGGGGCCCTGGATTGGATGACACCTTTTTTCTTCATGTATAAAAGGGGGGGGGAGGAATGAATTAGATGAACTTTAAGGTCCCTTCTAACATTAATGTTCTACGAGATTCCTCCTTTGTTCTGCCAAGCAGTCTCTTATAAGTCCCACTCCCTCCCTACCGCTCTGGAACCCATCTTTCTACCCTGGGCGGTAGAACCAGCACTAGAACTCAAAGTCTCTTTGCTTCCATTGCAGAACTCTCTAAGCAGTACTGACAGACAAGGTAGATCTCCTGCTGTATGTTTCATGCCTTTGCAAATCCAGCCTATTGCAAGTCTTTTTCCTTCCCTTCCACCTTCTCATATCAGCTGTTTCTTGAAGCAGTAACTTTGACTTTCTCTGACCCCAATTCTCATATTTAACCTTAACAACTGGATCCTTAATTCCTTCATCACTACACACTTGGACTGCTGCAATGGCCTTCTGATTGGTCTCCTTACCTCAAATTTCTCCCCATTCTGATCCAATCTTCACTCAGCTATCAAAGTGATCCACTACTGAATAAACTCCAGGGGCTCCCTATCAAGTACAGGGTCAAGTACAAAAGCTCTTTCATAATCTCACCCCTTCCTACCTTTCCAGTCTTATCACTCTTCTTTACAGACTCTTTGGTCCAGTAACATTGTGCTTCTTCCTGTTTTTCACACAAGGCACTCTGTCACCTAATTCCATGCTTTTCCCCAAGTCTGGAATTCTCTGCCTTCTCTCTCCCTTTCCTGGCTACCCTGGCTTCCTTCAAGGTTCTGTTAAAATCCTACTTTCTATAGGAAGTCTTTACCAATCCCCCTTAATGCGAGTACCTTCCCTCTGAAATTACCTCCAGCTTATTTGCATACATTTTGTTTGTACACAGTTGTTTATATGTTATATCCTCCATTGGAATGTAAGCACCTTGAGGACAGGGACTATTTTTTGCCTTTCTTTGTACCCCTAGCTCTTACTTAGCAGTGTCTGGTCTATATATATAGTTGGAGGTTAATAAATGCTTGTTGACTTGACTTGAGTAGGAACTTATAAAGGGTTGCTTTAAAGGTGAGTATCCATTCCACATGATTATCAAAGGGCCAGTGCCAATTATGTGCCTACTATAAAGCCACACAAAGCCAAATTAAAATTTTTGAACCTCTGGCTTAATCTCTTTGGATGACTGGTTAAATGGATCTGATATAGTTCTTGTACTCATAGTTCCTTCCATCCTGGACCTGTTCCATAATCATTCATGTATCAAGAAACAAAATAAAATCTAAAAAGTCAACACATCTTTACCAGATCTGTGCCCTTCTGTCCTATTATTGCCACAAATCCGATCCAGGGAATATTGCAGGCTGCTTTCCCCAAATTTGATTTGAAAAGAATCTGGAGGATTGAATCAGAGATAAATGGTGTTGTTGGATGCCAGTGTTTAAATCAGTTGGAATATCAGATACAAGACTGAAGAGAGGCAATGTCCAAAATTACTTAGTTCAAGTTAGAAATTAACTTACCCAGATAGTGTTATCAAAACCAAAACAGTTTACCTTTGGATTTTCATATTAGCATCATGTATCATTGCAAAAATGCCCTCAATCAACATAAAAGTCTAAGTAGGATCATTGTTTTAAAGCTGGATAACACTGTAGAGTCCCACCAATCAAACACCCTCATTTTACCGATGAAGAAACTAAAGTCTAGAGCCTGTAAGGACCAAAGCAGAATTTGAACCCAAGATCCTCTGTGTTCTCCCTACTGTGCAACATGAATAGTTTTCAAAATTCTAGTACATTTTTGCAACAGAATGCTGTAATATCGTTAAGACTAAAAAGAATGAGAAATATAAAATGAATTGGAAAAACCCTTATGAGATAGTACAAAATGGAAGGAAAAAAAAAGAACCATCAGAATGTGACACATGCTAAACCTAACTATAAAAAAGTGAATGAGAGTGAATGAACAAGGATTCCTAAAGGGGACCTAGCAAGAACGACTGAAAAATGTTAGTATGATGCTCTATACATTGAAATAAATTTCAGTGTAAATAGGCACCAAGCAAGTTTTGTGGGTTGTATTGATGTTCTGCGTTAACACAGATGTAATGTAATGTAAATGTAATGTAAACACAACATTAAACACAAAATGTTTCATTACAAAAAGATAATAACCACTATATATGACTTAGTAAATACAGACAACTAGAAATTTCACTTTGGAAAAAAGGGGTGGATTTTATTTCAGTTTAGCAAAGAGAAAAGGTTACAGAATAGAGATCCAGTTTTCCCTTTGGTTCATTGAATCTATGTGTCCATAAAATAATGAAAAACTTATGCGTTTCCCTGAATATGCACAGTGGAAAGAGCTTTTGTAGTAAAATTTTCATGTATTTATACAGTACTACTTTGAATACCTATTAATTATAAATGCCTTTTAAAATGTTAAGGTATCATAAGAACTGAATTATTTACTCTGGGGCTTAGGAATTTGACAATGTATTGAAATTAGGTTAGAGGAAATGTGCCAGAACAAAATTGGATGGGAACCATCCTTGAAAGCATTCTTAATTAGTATACCTGGCTTACATAATGTCGTGTTAAAAGATAGATGTTCTCTTTACGTGCTCATCCAACAAAGTGTCAGGTTTCATTTGGCGAACCTTCTGAAGCTGGTCAATAATTGTTCTGCAATTTTTAGTTTTAGAGAGTTCCTGGGGTCACTGAGATCATAAGTGACTTTCCTTAAGGCACAGCTCATTGAGCTAATGAGGTTTTTTAAATTCACACCTTCCTGAGTGACTTTCAAGTGTTTCATTTTCTTTTTTCACCTGCTGAAATAACTTAGAAGCTATCCATTTTAAAGTTTTATTCCAAAATCTTAAAATGAAGCGTTAAAGAAGGTGGGGAACCGTGGGTGTGGAATACTATATATAATGTCATATTTTTTCAGTGTGTTGGCTAGTTTTTCTCTACCTTTTATTTCTTTATTCTTTCCTTAAAGAGGTGACTCTCTAAGACAGGAATAGGGATATGTTAGGATAAGTAAGCGATGTAAAAACAAAATATGTTAAGAAAAATTTAAGAGGCAAGTTTACCTAAAACGGTAAACTAAGTAGAAAGAATTTAAGGACTGAGAGCTTCACCGCATCTCCATCATTCTAATTTCACAAGAACTCTTTTATACTTCATAGAAATGCTTTTTAAAAATCTTTGTGATTTAGAATGGCCATGGTCAAGAGATTTTCATTCAGTATTTTTTAGATAAAAGAATCTACAACTAAGCATAAATTTGACTTTATTCAGGAAAGAAAATGTTTTACAAGTTTCTCAATGCTGAAATTTTAAAAGGAAATACCTATTTGCATTATTAGTTCATGTGGCCACACACCGTTGCTTAGATTTGAGATATCCAATATGACCATAACATTCCAGCTTTTTTTTCAGTCATTTAAAATTTTTTATTCTGAAATTGATGAACAACAAATAAAATATGTTTCCCTATACATCAGTAGAAGAGAAGGAGGAGACTGTAAAAGAAATTGTGTACCACTGTGTGGAGCTTGCTTTTCCTTTAATCAGTTCAGTAGGTAACTTTCAAAGCTGTCCTGCTTGTCACAGATTCCTTCTGTTCTCTTTTCATTTAAGGGATGAAAGGACACCTATCAGTCCCCTTTACCTTCCCTTCTTTCCTATTCCTCATTTGAAAGAACAGAAGAGTGGAGTGGCTAGGTGTCAAAGTGAATAGAGCACTGACCCTGGAGTCAGGAGGACCTGAGTTCAAATGTGGCTTCAAACACTTAACACTTACTAGCCATGTGACCTTGTGCAAGTCTCTTTCTTAACCTCAATTGCCCTGCCTTCCCCCCCTCCAAAAAGCAAAAAAAAAAAAAAGAAGAGAAAAAGAAAATCCCTGGTAACAAATACTCATAATCAAGCAAAATAAATTGGTCATGTCCAAAAATGTATTTCTCCTTCTGCACGTTGAATCCATTACTTTTCTGTCAGGAGGTTGGCAGCATACTTTATCATTGGTATTCTGGAATCATGGACATTCATTTAAAATTTTTCAAAGTTGTTTTTCTTTACATTGTTGTTATTGTATAAATTGTTTTCTTATTTCTGTTCATTCTGAATCATTTCATATAAGTCTTCACAAACTTCTCTGCAACCATCCCTTTCATTATGTCTTATGGCTTAATGTAATTTCATTACATTAATATACTGCAGTCTGTTCAGCCATTCCTCATTTGACAGGCCTCTCTTTTGTATCATGTTCTTTGCCATTGCAAAAAGATTTTCTATAAATATTTTTTGTGTACATGGGCCCTTTTCCTCTTTCTTTGATTTATTTTGGGGTATAGGCCTAGTATTATCAAAAGGTATGCAGTTTTGTGACCTTGAGGAACATAATTTCAAATTGTTTTCCAGAATGGCTAGACTAATTCATAGCCCCACCAACTGTGCTTGTTTTCCTTTAAATCCTCCATTTGTTATTTTCCTTTTATGTTATCTTTGTCAAACCCATGGGTATGAGAGGAAAACTGAATTGCTTTAATTGACACTTCTCTATTTGTCGTTTGGTGCATTTTCTATTTGATTTTGGCCAAATTCTAGAATATATTAATAAAGAAGCAATGAGCAAACATCTAGAAAAGAGGAGGCATGATATGGTGAAAAAAGCTCAATGGATTTGGAATCAGAGGTCCTAAATTCTAATCCAGTTTCTGCCCCCACAATAGCTTTGTGAGTTAGGGTATCCTGTCGTCTTAACTTTCCTGTCACTCCCTTTCCTCATCGGTAAAAATGAAGGGATTAAATTAATCGTCCTCTCTAAACTCTCTTTAAGTGCTAAATATATGATCCTATGAAAAGGAACCTGTCATGGCAAACCATCCTACCTAACTTTCTTTAAAAGGTTACCAAACTGGCAGACCTAGCTAGTTTCTGTACTATGGCTTATTTACGTTTTAACAAGGTGTTTGACAAAGTCTTTCATGATATTTTGTTGAGAAAGGTGGACAGATGTGGGCTAGATTATACAATTATGTGGATTTGGAGCTAGTTGGATATCGAGACCCTAAAAAAGTAGTGGTCCTATCATATTTAAGCGTCGGGATACTGAAGCTGAGACTTGACCACGGTTACTCCAGTTAGCAAAAGGGTGTATGGGGTCCAGAAATGAGGTCTCCTGACTCAGTCCAACTCATTTTTTCAGTCTATCACTCTTCAGCAATTAGTCAATCAGTAAGTCAACAAGAATATATTAAGCATGGCAGACATTGTGGAGACAAAGGCAACCCCACCCCGCAAAAACCCAACAAACCCCAAACAACAAAAAAAAACAAAAACTCCCAGCCTCTGTTCCTCAATAAGTTTAGATTCTAACGGTGGAGACAACATAGACATTACTTTGTACCTACAAAATGTATGCAGGATAAATTTGAGACAATGTATGAGCCTGAGGAGGTTAGGGACGGGAAGGGAGATGGCAAGAAAGGTCTTCTGAGGTCTCTAAAGTGCCTCCAGGTTCGCAAATAAAAAAAAAAAATTAGCCGGCATTCTCTTGTCTTGTTTTCCTTTTTCTCTGACTTCCTCTGTCTAGGTTCTTGCTGTTTTCTCTTGCCTCTGTGTCTGTTTCTTTCTGCACCAGACCTGACATTGCAATAAAATCATTCAGAAAGAGCCCCCTGAGCAGGCACCCACAAAACACGCCCTGGACAGATGCTTTCACGGCTCTAGCTCCAATTTCCCCCGCTTCCTCTGCGCTGCACCCACTTGGGCTAGGAGCATCTCCTGCCTTAGCCCAGGTGGGTTGGGTGGGGTTGCTGGGGAAGAACGGGTGGTAAAGGAGGTTAATGAATGGACACCGTGCGCCCAGCTCCTCGGGGATAAAACCTTGGGTGTTTCAGTCCCTTCCCCCTCTTTAACCTCCTCTCCCTCCCTCCCCAAGTCTGCCTTTAGTCTCGGGAGAGGAAGGGTTACAGTTTCCGAAAGTAGCAGCCGCCCGGATTATCAGGGTTTCCTGGTTCCCAGCAGTTCCTGCCTCTCTCGCCAATGACGCCAGCCGGCGATGACCAAATATGTCCATTTCCCTTCCTCCCGCAGCTGCCTCCGCAGGCGTCCGGCTCCTGCACTGGCTCCGGAGTCCAAGGTTGGCTCCTGGAGATTTAGCCTCCCGCCATCCCGGTGCCCAGGACGTGCACAAGGATTCGTCTCAGCGCTGCAGGCGCTTTCATCATCCCTAGGAAGCCTTTGCCATTTCTGCATCCTCCCGGGACTTAGATCCCTCCCTCTGACGAGATGCCCTTCAGTAAAGGTAGGCAGAGCGTCTCTTTCTAACTTGTTGCGGGGCTTGGTTTGCATCCCAGCTCGGAATACCCCTAGGCAATGGGGAGAAGGCGGGACTGACTTGGGGGTGGAGTTAGACAGACCCGCGGATTTTCCCCCACCTCCCCTCCCCACCTCTAGGTTGGTAATGAAGGAAGCAAGAGGTAATGCTGCAGTGTCTTTGCACGGGTTTGCCGAGGCAGCTGCCTGCCTGATTCCCATCAGCGTAAAGTTCGTAGGCTAAGATCAGACTTCGACTTGCTGCTCAGTCCCACTCTAGGGAGTTTCACCTGCTTTTTCTGGCTCGCTCTTTGCCTAGCTTGTCCACCCCCTTCCCTACTCCAATTCCTGGAGGTGGAAGATGCTTCCAGAGGTCCAGATACTGCCTGGCCTCTGCCCAGCCCTGTCTCCACAACTGGGACAAATCTATGTCCTTTTCAGTTGTCTTAGGAATCTGAAGGTGCGGCTCTGAGCTCAGAGTGTAATTCCTGTCAATCTTAGGGATACGGAATCATTCTGGGCTTTTCACTGAGCTGGCGTGTTCAGTGTAACCTTGTAACGAGTGGGATGGTATTGGGAGCCTTGCATAGATTGAGATTTGAGTGCTTCATTATGGTGCACTTCCTCTGAAAGAGCTGTGTCCCATAAGCTGTGTCCTCATAAGGCATATCATAGGGCTAGCCAGCTAGCATGCAGCAACCCCAGTTTTTAGTCTGAGCAGCCTCTCCGAAGTAAAAGAGACCTTTCTGACCTAATTTCGTCCTGTCCCCATTTTTCTTCCTTATGTTGTGCCCTCGAAGGTCTCCTCCCCTCCTACCATTCCTCCCTCCCTCCTTAGGATGAAGATAGGACACTTCCACGTGGGGCCCCATTTTGCATGTGGGGAAGGCAAGAAGCCAGCCTAGCAGGGGAAGAGACTGAACAAAATCATTAGCAGAAACAAAACGGACTCGCACACAGAAAGTGTCTTCTGCCTCAGCCAGGCTGCTCAGGGTGGACCCGAAATGCAGGCTGCTTCAGAAGCTGTGGTGGGAGTGGCTGTCGGCAAACCCCAGGAGCTGTGGGGAGACTTGCTTTGGTTTTGGTTTGAGGAGAGTTTGTTTGCAACTGAAATTGTGCTCTGGCTAGCCAGTTCTTCTTGTGGTTGGGAACCCCTTGGGCTCTTGTGAATGATGATTACTAAAGAATTAAAGTAGCTTCTCTGGCCAAAACTCTCCCATGCAATATAAACATTGTGTATGTCCTGGCTGTGTCCTAATTCTTTAATTGCTGAGCATCAGTAATGAAATTAGAAGGAATGGACAGGCTCACAGTTTCTAGACTTATCTGTATTCCGTGGATCATGTTCTTGCTTTCAATTCACGGTGGTTGCTAAGTATTCCGAGTTGCATTGTGGAGTCTGTTGGCTCTTACCCATTATATTTATTAACATGGGCTTTTATGAGCTCAACAACCAGTCCGACGAGAATGGTTTCTCCTGCTTTTCTCTGAAATCAAGCCACCTCTGGAAGAGACTGAAACGGTTATTTACTAGTTTGTGTTTTAGAGTGGAAGGGAAGATGACAGTGTTCACGGGTGAGTAGAAGAGGGAACAGAAAGGCAGGGCCAGGGTCTAACCCATCTAATCATTGCCCTCAGTTATCCTGTATGTATCACTGATGACAGTCTGGGGTCAGTTATCCCCTCCAGCACATCAGTCATTGTCTCGTTTGGAGCTCCTTCACTTATCTGAATGGATGAAGGCTTTTGACATCTGGCAGCATCATTGCTGTCTGCCTGAAGCTGCAGACTCCAAAAGGGCAGGGGCCATCTCTGTTCAGCTTTGCTTGTCACAGCTTTCAGCTTAGTAAAATGTCCAGGACAGCGTCAAATGTTCATTTTGAAAACTATTATCAATTGAGTTCCTTACATCATAGTGTAGTATCTCTGTAGTATCCGATAGCATCATCACTAATAATAGTAGTTAGTGCCATTATTATTTTTGAAAGGGCCATGCAGGGTGGCAACAAAGAATTCCAAAAGGAGAAGTATCATGAAGGAAATAGGGGGTATAATATGTTTAGACTGGAAAAAGAGCTAGGCCATCGTGTTATATGAAAGAAGGTTAACCGGTAATCCATTGGCATCCATGCAACATCAAGAGGTCCAGAGCACAGATTCTGTCAAAACCTTTTTGTTTGTTTTTTTTTCATAGGCCCCTTTGGAAATCCAGTGAAGCCTATAGACCCTTTCTTGAGAAATATTTTTAAATGCATAAAATAAAAGGTATGGCATTACAAAGGAGATTGATTGTATTGAATTACAGTTATTAAAGAGCCGCTAGGTGACCACAATGGATAGAGCACACGGCTGGAATCAGGAACAACTGAGTTCAAATCCAGCCTCAGACATGTCTGTGTGACCTTGGGCTACTCACTTAAACCTGTTTGCCTCAAGGAAATGGCAAATCACTCTAGTATCTTTGCAAAGAAAACCCCAGGTGGGATCACAAAAAGTCATAACTCAACAACAGTTATTAAAATATTAAGGAAACAAGTTCATGAAATCAAAGTTAATAACTCCAGGCAGACCAAGTCTCTCAGCATATTGTGTCTCTCAGCATACTCACTGTGGAGGAATTATGGGAGGACATCAATCAATGAACAAGGGTCAAAGAATCAATGAAATAAAGGTCTACTAAGAGGCAGGTACTGGGCAAGAACTGGGGATACAGAAGACAAAAAATAGGATAGTCCTTGACTTCAAGGGACATGAGCAAGAGATGCTTAGGATGAGGAGGCATGGGTTTTATTCTGCACCCCCAGAGAGAGTACTCCAAAGTAACCATTGAAATACCAAAGTAGGAGGCAATTTGGTGGGCAGTGAATAGAGCACAGACCTTGGAGTCAGGAGGACCTGAGTTCAAATTTGGCCTCAGACACTTAAACACTTACTAGCATGGTTACCTTGGGCAAGTCATTTAACCTCAATTTCCCTGTCTTCCCCTCTCTAAAAAAAAAGACAAGAAATACCAAAGTAATAATAAATTAACACTATTCGTATACTATGTAAATATATTTATATACATATATTCAGTAATTCTGGGTCATTTGCTTCTGATGATGAGATGCAGTCTGCTCTGGTCCTGATGATCAGCTGAGCCGTGTTCAGACAGGTTCATCAGCAGATTGGCCTCTTGGGGATGAATTTTTCAGCCTCAGCAACTCCTGCTCCAACAGTGATCACTGTCTCCTGTCTCCTGAGGTTTCATGGGAGTTGTCATCTATTTTACAAGAACTGACAAAACCACAGATCCTTGTAAGTGTTGAAGTGTAGTTCTTGTTCATTCTTCATGTTTTCAAAGAGGACCAGTGACATCATGGAGTGATATTTTGGCCTGTGACTGAATGGGATTTAAGTGAGACAAGAGTTGTACAAAGTTGTCGGCCCCACTCTCTCTTCCAGAGTCATTGAAGTCCAGTGGTAGGACGACTCAGGATGACTGTCAATGGTCCCGGATGCAGGTGCCCAATTTTTTTTTGAGCTTTGTAGTTTACAAAGTGCTTCTGTATGTCTTATCTAGATATCCAGATCACTGGATCCTTACAACCCCCCTGAGGTAGGCAGAGTAGGTATTATTTATCTCTCTTTTTTCTTTTTCTTTTTTTTTTTCTTTTTGGAGTGGGAAGGCAGGGCAATTGGGGTTATGTGACTTGCCCAAGGTCACCAGGCTAGTAAGTGTTAGGTGTCTGAGGCTGGATTTTGAACTCAGGTCCTCCTGACTCCAGGGCTGGTGTTCAATTCACTGTGCCACCTAGCTGCCCCATTTTTGTTTTGTTCTGTTTTGTATTTATCTCCATTTCACAGAAGCAGGATTGAGTCTTAAGGAGACTGGGAAAGTCTTGAGGAGACTAAAAAGTAATGGGACTGAAACATAAGTCTTCTGATTTCAAGTCTGATCTTCAGTGCTCTTCACACCATCCTATGCTACTGACAACAGGACCATCTTTTGCCCCTTCTTGCCCAGTTCTTAGCACACCACCCGGCACATAGTAGGCACTTAATAAATCCTTTTTGACTGACTTCTGCCTCTGATCACAGCCTCTTTGTGCATACCAGCAGTGCAGGACATGCAGCAAGTTCTCTGAGCTGGAAACTGACTACCAACATAGCAGGACATGGAGGGAATGGCCTGTATTCTTGTCATTGCTGGTGACTCGCTCCGAAACTCAGGATGGTGATTTTTGCCTCCAGTGTTCTCAGCTTCCATATATAGAGTAGAGGTCATCTCTGCCATAATGCTAAGCACTAGTATCTTTTGGCACTTATAACCCAGTACCTTTGTACTGATACTGACTCAGAGAAATGTGTGTGTCACAAACGTGCTAACCAAAGGTGGTGGTGGTGGTGGTCATTGTTGTTTCAGTCATGTTCGACTCTTTGTGACCCCATTTGGGTTTTTTTTGGCAGAGATACTAAAGGGACTTGCAATTTTCTTTTTCAGCTCATTTTACAGATGAGAAAACTGAGGCAAAAAGGGTTAAGTGACTTACCCAGGGTCATACAGCTAGGATGTGTTTGAGGTCTGATTTGAACTCAGGAAGATAAGCCTTCCTGACTCAAGGTCTGGTACTCTATTATTCACTGCCCCACCTGTCTACTCCCAACCAAAGGTACTCCTGTTTTATTTTTCAGATACCTCCAAGCTTATGATGAAGTACTGATTTCTTTCAATATTTTATTTCACTTTATTTAATTTCAAAATATAAAAATCAATTTAATTTTATGTTTAGTTCCAAATATCTCCCCCTCCTTCCCAACCTTCCCCTCAACTCCCCCCCCCAAAAAAAACCCAAGAAAAAGAGAGGAAAAAATATGTTTCGGTTCAGGGATGGAGAACTTGTGGTCTCTAGGCCACATGTGACCCTTTAGGTCAGAGGTTCTCAACCAGTGGGTTATGTTCAATTTATAACAATGAAAATACATTCTGGGGTAGCTAAGTGGTGCAGTGAATTCTAGGGCACCAGCCCTGGAATCAGGAGCACCTGAGTTCAAATCCAACCCCAGACACTTAACACTTACTAGCCTGGTGACCTTGGGCAAATCACTTAACCCCAATTTCCCTCCAAAAAGCAAAAAAAACCTCAAAAACCATTCTGCATACCAAATATTTACATTACGATTCATAACAGTAACAAAATTACAGTTATGAAGTAACAACGAAAATAATTTTACAGTTGGGGGTCACCACAACATGAGGAACTGTATTAAAAGGTCTCAGCCTTAGGAAGGCTGAGAACGGCTCAGGTGTGGCCTTTTGACTGAGTTCAAGTTTTTACAGAACAAATCCTTTTATTAAGGGGATTTGTTCTGTGAAATTCAAGCAGCAAAAAGAACTCTCAACAGATGAAACCTTTGTTCTATAAAGACTTTGTTCCTGTAATAAAATCTGCCAGGATCACCAACGGACTCAAGCTCTACAAGGAAGCAGGTGTTCGAAAAGTACCTTCTCAAAGGGTTTCCCCATTCAAGTCTTCTTTTCTCTAAAACTCTACCAAAAAAATGAATTCCAAATCAAAAGAAAATTACCACATGATGTAGATTTTCTCTGTAGACTTTTAAGCCCAGCTTATAGATCTCTGTATCTGTCATTTGTAAAGAAGTCAGCACTGGGTACTGTTGGACCCTTATGAAATTCTAGGAATGGGAATTAATTCTAGGGGTTGATTAATTCATTAGCAACTATTTGGTTGTTAATGAATTTACTCTGATAAGAGTGATCACAATGTAAATACATTTGGTAATCTTTATGATAATGAGTTTGCTTAGGCGCTTATGAAGAAACTATTTGCAATCATTGGCGTTTTATTAATAGTGAATTTTATTTTGAAATTATTTTAATTAACAAAATATATATACATTTTGTTTCTAAATAGAAACAGTGTTTAATCTAGTTAATATATTTATTATATGCTATAATGTATTTTATCAAAGTTATTAATTTAACAATAGATTTAATTAATAAACTAATTTATTTAATTAAAGATGTTAATTAAAAGTTAAATTAATTAAAGTTAATTTAAAACCATTAGCTTTTTTTTTTTTTTTTTAAGAGGGCAGCATGCCTTGGGAGATAGAATTGGACTCAGCATCTAAAGTGCTGCTTTTGCCACGTAAGACTTATAGGACTCCATATAAATCCCTTGATTTCTCAGTACTCTAAGCCAGGGCTTCTTAAACTCTTTCAGGTTTGGCAGTATTTGTTGGCATTGCGTGACCTGAGGGCATATGTGGTGCCAAGTGCACGTGTTTTGTGTTCAGAGTCAAGGCTGCAATGAAGTTGCAAGATGCCCCACAGGCTAACCCTCTCAGAAACACTTCAGATTCTTTATGGGCTTGATTTTGAATTAATTTTTGGTCATTGGGTGTTCAGAAACCTTTTACTGTTGCCAAACTTTTCAGAGTTGTTTTCCATGGTTTAAGAAGCACTGCCTAGGTGAGCCTCAAAAACTGAATTGGAGTGTAATCTGCATTGGCAGAAAGAGTTTCCTCACAAGACTTTCCCTCCACCATTAATAATCCTATTTTGTGTTAGGACTACATCTAGAATATTATGTCAGGTTCAGGATGACCAGTATAGTAAAGGGACTCACGATGAATAAAGGGACGTTAATTGTCTTCATATATTTGAATGCTGTTATGTTACTATATATATACTTCTATATTATAGAAGATTTATAGTCAGAAGACATGTCCCTATTGGACATGTCACTTAACTTCTTGCCTCAGTTTCCTCATTTGTAAAATTAAGTCACCTTTCATTTCAGGAAAGCCTGTGTGATAAATAATACACGTTGTGTTGAGAATTGTCTGTTTCTTTTCTGCTTCCTTGTGAGTTTTCTTTTGTTCTCTGCTGTGCACTTTTTTACTTTGTTCTTTTTCCCTTTCCTCCAAACCCCCCTCCAGAAGACCACAGTCAAGTTTAGCTGTGTTTCTCCGTAGCTATAGAATATAGACATACACATATACATACACATACACATATGCATATACATATACATATACACACATACATAGACATAAGACATATGCAAATCTTTTGTTTCCTATCCCTCCAGCCTCCTCTACTTTACTTCTACCCATTACCTTGCCATTCTATGACTTGTGTACCCCCCTCCAAGGATCCCTCCTCTGTCTTTCCATTCCCATAAATCTAAACACTCTCCTATACCCCTAGTTACCCATTCTCTCACCCTCCCCTCTAAGGATTCCTCCTTTGTCCTCTCCCCCCTCTCTATATCCCTACCATTTTATTTGTTCTGAATTTAGAAAACTTCTATACTCTTTTAAATATATATGTATTGTTCTCTCTTAGACCCAATCTGGGTCAAAGTAGATTACCAGAACTACCAACCCTCCTCCCCCATCTAATTCCTATGTATAATTCTTCCTCTTGCACCTCAGTTGTATAAATTAATTACTCTTTTTAGCTGTTCCTAAATGGTTTTACTTTTAAAATTCATATCATGCTCAGGTTTTCCCAGTCTTTCATATGAACTACCCAATTATTAATAAGAATCTTGGATATAAATTTAACACTTTTACATATATAAAAAGTAAAAAGTCTGTCCTTACGGATTCCTTATAATCACTCTTTGTTGTGTGTCTTATATAATTTATATTGGTTCTTGTATGTCAATCATCTATTAAGTTCAGGTTGTTTTTTTTAACAAAGTCTTTTGTAATTGTAATTGTAGCACCATCATATTTAAATTGTTTTAATCTTGATGCTTTTAATAGTTTTTCTTTGAGCTGGGGGATTTTGGAATTTGATTGTGATATTCCTATGAGTTTTCCTCACAGGAGGACACTTTCTAGTTGTGTGACCTTGGGTAAGGTCATTTCATATTTCTTCTTTCTCCCTCTTGTTCTAATGCTTCAGGACAATTTTCTTTAATTATTTCTTGTATTCTTGTGTCAAGATTTTTTTTATCATAACTTTCAGTTCAGTTATTTTTATATTTTCTCTTCTTGATCTAGTCTCTAAATCTGTTGTTTTTCTTATGATGTTTCACTTTCTCTTCTATTTATTCATTATTCATAGTTTGTTTAATCATTTCTTGATCTCTTATAATTTCACTGGCTTCACTTTGCCCAATTCTAATTTTCAGGGTGTCATTTTCTTTCTTAAGATTCTGGATCTAGGGACAGCTAGGTGGCTCAGTGAATAGAGCACTGACCTTGGAGTCAGGAGGACCTGAGTTCAAATGTGACCTCAGGCCCTTAACACTTACTAGCTGTGTGACCTTGGGCAAGTCATTTAACTCCAATTGGCCTGCCTTCCCACTTCCAAAAAAAAAAAGATTCTGAATCTCATTTTTAAGTTAGTTGACTTTTTTTTTATACCCTTCTTGTTTTTCTTGGGTTATTCTTATTTTCCCTTTTAGTTTTTCCTCCATCTCTGTCATTTGATTTTTAAAGTCTTTTCTAAGTCTTCTATAAATTCGTTTTGGACAGGTGACCATTTGACTCTTGGGGAGGTTTCCTTACTTCGATTTCCTCCTCTGAAGAGGAATATATTCCCACAATAGGTTCCTATGTTTGGATTCTTTCTCCTTTGCCGGTGCATTTTATTTTGTAGTGATAACCTAGCTATTTGTAGTTACCTCTAGCCTCGGGGTATGAGAATGTTGAAGGTCACCATAAAATGTTGAGGTTTAGGGGTGCTCAAGACCCCAAAATATTCCAACACGTTTGGTCCTGCCAAATGAATTCAACTCAAGCCTTCTCTCAGCCAAAGAAAAGCAAAGTTCATTAGAGATTCACCATATTGGATAGACTCTTAAGGAGCCTTCGGTGTGTATGACTGCTGCTTGTATTAGACAAGTGGGCCAGAATCATCTGACACAGTGAGTCTGCAGGAGATAATACTCTTGTCACTCTCACACTTCATAGAGGCAAGATGGAGTTTTATAGACAGAAAGGCTAGGGGAGGAATCTAGGAGTGGTCTAGGGGAGGAATTTGAGGAGGGTCTTAAGGAGGAGTTAAATGAAGTCCGACTCCAGTGATGAGAGATTAAGGGTGGGAGGTAGCTGGAGGCTACCTGGAGATGAGACAGTGGAGGGTCTGGGAGGATCAGGGGTGGGAGGTAGCTGGACAAAGGAGGGCTAGGCTAGTAAGATTTGGGCCTAGCCATAATGAAAGGCTTATGGCCTCAGGCAAATGTCTCATCAAAGGGGAAGATTCTATCAGAGTTCAAGGAGGTTCCCAGAGCCCATCCCTCATCAGGAAATGGTGCCTCTTGCCCCAGATCTTTAGCTCTCTCTTCTGACCTGAAACCAAAGCCAAACCTGCAGCCTCCTGTAAGTACCCACAGCCAGGGGCTTTTTGCCCCACTGCTTCTGCACCCACTGGGCTTGTGCTGGTTTGTTGTGGCCACTGCTCCTCTTCCTTACTGGATCTGGCATTTCTGGTCGGCAGAAGTTCCCTCCATCTTCCCAGGCTCAGATGCCCAAGTGCCCTTACTATCCCAGGGGTAAAAGTTCTGGTGGCTGGGGTGGAGGCAGCCTCTCAAACTAACTAACCGAAGGGCTCCCTGCTTGCTGTCAAAATGGAACCTAGCCAGGGACAGGGACCAAAACTCTTCCTAAGGATTTTTCTTCTGATCTTCTCAAATTGTTCCAGGAAGACCCTAGCAATGCCCCATTCTTACTTATCTCCACCCACACTTTGTTCACCCTAAGGTGCTGTTTTAACTCTTTTATGGGGGATGATCTTGAGAATCTGGAATTTTCTGACCTGCTCTACCATCTTTCCAGAATCCTAGGTGGTCCTCCTAGGCATTCCCCTGAAACCTGTAGACCAGGGGTGGAGGATCTGCTGCCTCTGGGTCATATGTGACCTTTTAGATCCTTGGGTGTAGCCTTTTGACTGAGTCAAAGTTTTATAGAACAAATCCTTTTATTAAGGAGATTTGTTCTGTGAAGTCAAAGGGCCCCACTTGAGGACCTAGAGGACAACATGTGACCTTGAGGCTGCAAGTTCCCCACCCCTGATACAGATACTTTCTCAAAATAATGTTTCTAAATGTACAAAACAAAACACACAAGAAACCAATTGTTATGAAATAGTTATCAGAATATATTTTGAAAAAGATCATAGATCTCAGGTTATGAACTCCTGGTCACCACAATAGTGTAAATGGTAAAGAACATTAAATGAAGCCAAACTCTGTGTAGTTATAATAGTTTAGACTTGGCTCTAGACAAAAGATTAGGTAGAACCCCCCTTCTTTTGGTTGAAAAATGTAGGACTACCAGTGTAGAATGGTTCAGTCAGATTTGGTCACTATATCAGTTGGTTTTACTTAACTATTTTTATTTGTTACAAGAGAGGGCTAATGTACAGGGGCATATATTTGGAATTGACTGATATAAAAACAAAAAGCATCAATAAAACATTTTAAATGAAAAAGGGATTGAGCAGTTAACAGTAATATGGATAAATAATCTTAGAGGAGAAGTTGTGGAATTATGGGGATTCAGAGAAACGTGAAAGAGTTGTGTGGACTTGAGGAGAGTAAAGGACACAGAGCCAGAGAAATAATCACAACAACTATACTAATGTAAATAAAACAATAGAGAATCAAAGCCAAGCTCAGATTAAATGCAGTGACTATTATTGATTCCAGAGAATAAAGGAGAAAACATACCTCCTTCTTCCCTGGAAGAAAGAAGGATCTATGGATACTTGTTGTTGTACATGTTGCTTGATTTTTTTTTTTAATTTTGGAAGGGGGATAAGTTAGGTCATTGGTATGAAAAAACAAACACTGAGGCACAAGAATTTTTCTTAAAGAATGAAAACCGTATTTGAACAGTAATTGTATAGTTTACAATTCAGTCCAGCATTTATTCCTTTGTTAAGTGCCTGCCGATCTTAGATCTCTTCCTCTCCTACTTTTTCCATCTTGTGTTTACAGAAACTTGGCTCTTTCCAGATCACACTCTGTCCTCTAAGCATCCTTCTAGTATGGGTAGTCCCTTTTCTTGTGCCTGAAATGCCCAGGGCCAAGAAGAGGAATCTGCCTCCTCTTTGCTCCTTTTTACCATTTCCAAATCTTCTTGTTCACCATCATTATGAAATCTCTCATCCTCTGAGATTCACTCCGTCCATATATACCTCCTTAAGATTTTTGTTGCTATAAAACTATATTATAATACTATAATAGGAACATACATATTTCTTGGTGCTAACTTCTTCTTTATCCCTACTTTGTAGTCATGTTATAGTCTAGGGGTGCTGGGAACCCTGAAATGCAAGGGTATAGGGCAGGGGGTCCACCTTGAAAGAATTTGACCACACAAACCTTTCAATCCAAGTAGCAAGTTTATTAAAACATCAGTTGAGTGGATGAGATTCCTAGTGAGTCTGTGGTATTTGTGAGGCCAATACAAGAGGATCCTTAAAGAATCTTCACATTTGATGAGGATAAGATTGATATTTTTATACAGAAAGAACATATACAGTGGAAAAATCTGGATGGGATCGAGTGGCACGAGATTAAGGAATGTCAAATAAGCTAATTAAGTAATCAAGGTGGGCTGGGATGGGCCAGATGCCTTGGGCAGAGGCACAAATGATCTGGGCTACTGAAATTTGTGAGAAAGTTCAGGGCCTTTTAGGGAGTCCATCATTAGTGCCCCAATCATTCAGATGTACCAATATTCCCTTTTGAACATGAGTCTTTCATTTCATTAATCCTTTTCAACTCCCATGCCTATATTTTATTGCACCTCAATCACCAATTAATCAATAAAAAAAATAATAGAAAAGAAACATTCCTGCCCTCAGGGAGTTTATAATCTGTGACGGAGGATGGGGGAGAATATATAACTAAATAATGTATACAAGGTAACCTGGAAGGGTTACCCATATCATCCATATCAATTGCCACCTCCATGACCTTGAACTCTAAATTTGCCTTTTCTGTCCCTAACCTCCTGTTCTTAAATATATTCATTCTTTGGCTTCACTATCCCTAAAATGTATTCTTTGTTTTCTCTATGACCTTCAGTTTCTCTATGTTTCCCTGCTCTCCCAGTTTGTTCAGCCATACCATAGACTACCTTGGTAGACTTGTGTTCACATTGATGATATCATGGATCCTTTGAAATAATGAAATTGAAATATTGTCATTAAAAATCATTCCAATTCATCCTCCTCTAGGCTACCAAAGTGATTTTCCTACATCATATGTCACTACCCTACTCAGCAAACTCTAGTGGCTCCCTCTTGCCTTCATTATCAAACATCACCTCTCCTGCCTCTGGAAACCCTTTACAACCTTCCTCCTTCCTAACTCCCCAGTCTCCTTCCATTTTACTTCCCCTCCCCATAATCTGCATCCAGCAACACTGGCCTTCTTGCTGTTCCTTGAATAAGACGCTTGTCTCCCATATTCATGCCTTTTTACAGGCTGTCCCTCACACCTAGAAGGTTCCCTCTCTTCTCCTCTAACCTCAGCTTTCCTTGGCTCCCTTCCAGACTTGACTCAAATCTCACCTTCTCTAGGACATCTTTTTAGGTCCTTTCCCTTCTACTCTTCCCTGTTAACTCTGAGATAAATTCCAATCAGCTCTTTGATATTTTCTATCTATGCAGTTAGTTGTGTGTTTTCTCCATTAGAATGTGAGCTCTTTGAGGGCAGGGACTACATTTTTGACTATTTTTGTACCCCTAGCTCTTAGCACAGTTCCTGGCACATGACCAAGGTTCTTAAACTGTTAACTTGTGTTTAAGAAACAACAGTAATAGCAGTGACAGCTACCTTTCAATATAATTGGTTTCCTTTGTAAACCTGCATATTTTATTTTAAGTATTTAAAAACATTATTCAGAAAAGGGGTTCATAGGTTTCACCTATGACTGCCAGAAGGCTAAAGACCCCTGTAATAAGTGCTTATTGACTAAGTTTGTATCAGTGAATAATGAGATCCCTCAGGACACAACTCCTCTATCTAAAAGAGGCTGATAGATGGCATATTTGTTAGTCAAGCATGAAGCATCACAGGCTTCTCCTTCTCAAGATGTAATGAGAAGGGTGGCTAGGTGGCACAGTGGATTGAACACCAGCCCTGGAGTCAGGAGGGTCTGAGTTCAGATCTGGCCTCTGACACTATCTGTGTGACCCTGGGTAAAACACTTTTATCCCAGTTGCCTCAAAAGGCATTTTTCTGGCTCATTGTGACATTTTAAACACTCCTTAGGGGGAAAGCCAAGGGAAATTAGCATCATGCTGAGTTTGGTGTCCTGACCCAACACTATTTTGGGTGTTGTACCTCTTAAGAACATGAGTTCCAGGGTGCCTTTAGACCTCCGTAGTTTGGGGGAAATGACTAACCTCTCAGCCTGTAGGCAGAAAAATAAGCCAAACATCTTTCTTCCATTGGCCTGTGAATATCAGAAAGAACCACTTGTTGTTGGTTCATTTCAAAATTAATGTTTCCTGGTGAGGATGAATCATAAATTGCTAGAGCTAGAAAGAGAAGCCTAAGAATCGCCCCAGGTCACATAGATTGTGCACCTCTGCTTCTCCTTCTGTTTGGCTCCCCACTTTACCAGGCTGGAGCAGCTTGGTTATATTTATATTGATGACTCCTTAACCCTTAGGGGAAAGCATGCCTCTTATTTTTATCCTATGATTAAGACTTTTTGTTATTACAAAAGTAGGATTCTCCTTGGGCAGAGCCCTGGGGCTCCTGAGTGCTGAGTCATTACAGGGAATCCGGATAGTCTGAAAAGGGAATCCCAGAGGTGTGGGTCACTCTTTGGGATCATTGTGTATCAGTCTTCTCTGTTCCTGAAAGTGAGCTGAAAAAAGCTCTTAAGCAGGAAGCAGACAGTGAATGGATGGCCCCAAAGGGAAGGAAATGACAGGATATCTGTTTCTGGCCTTTGGAAAGAGCTGATAGGATGAGTGCAGGTTTCAGGGAGAAAAAAAGTAACTACTACACGAGGCTCCTTTAAGAGTCTACCCATGGGGATGGCTAGGTGGCGCAGTGAATAGAACACTGGCCCTGGAGGACCTGAGTTCAAATCCAGCCTCAGACACTTAACACAAAAACTAGTCGTGTGACCTTGGGCAAGTCACTTAACCCCAATTGCCCTCCAAAAAGCAAAAAAAAAAAAAGTCTGCCCATTTGCCCATTATGGCAAATCTTTAATAAATTTTGCTTTTCTTTGGCTGAGAGAAGACTTGAGTCGAGTTTATTCCGCAGGACCCAGCAAGTTGGTATTTTGGGGTCTTGAGCACCCCTAACCCTGTACCTCATTATTTTATGGGTGGCTAGCGGGAATAGGCCCAGATGCTAGAGTTCATTTGATAGCACCAAATAATACAATCAATCTTGACCCACTACTGACTATGCCTCAGCCAGTTATGATACAGCAGACAGAGCCCAGGATTTTGAGTTGGGAGATCTGAGCTCCTACCTACCCTAGTCCTTCCACTTGTCAGCTGTGTGAATATGGGCAAAAGAACTACCTTCTCTGAGTCTCAGTTTTCTTATCTTTAAAATGAGGATAATCATATTCTCATTACATACCTGACAGAAAGTTGTCAGGAAGTACTTAATAAGCTTCAAAGTTCTTTATAAATGTGAATCATTATAAATGGGTCAAAGAGATATGGGTCAGGGGTCAGGGGTCAGGGTGGAACTTCTTTGAAAGATATCCAAGAGAGGATTGAAGACATCACCAGATCTACTAGGGATAATCTGAAGGTCTGGAGAAATCTTTGAGGGATTAGATAGGGAATGTTTTTCTTGTTTAGAGGATAATGTAAATGGAAATGCGGTGCATCATAAGCTTAGAAAGAAAAAGGCTTTTCCATCTTCTTCCTCTCCTCTTCCCTCCCATACATGGAGAGACACAGAGATAAGTCTGGGGAGCAGCTTCCAAGAGAGGGGTTCTCAGGGTGACTAGGTGGCTTAGTGAATAGAGCACCAGCCCTGGAGTCAGGAGGATCTGAGTTCAAAGAAAAAGCCAAAAAAAGAGAGGAGTTCTTAACTTTTATGTATCCTGAACCCCTTTGGCAGTCAAATGAGAGTCCATTAAGGGAGTCATAAGAATAAGACCAGAAGGATTGGTAGGTCCATTGGTTGGTTGTTGTACTTCGTTCTCAAAGAGGTTCAAAATGATATCACTATGCTAAAGTTGAGTTTCAGTGTCTACAGCTGTGGCTGATCAGACTAACATGACATATTGGAATGCTCTACCACAGGTCATCCACAAATAGTCCGTGGTGATGTCTTTTGATTCCTGTGTAAATTGGATTTAAGTGAGGCAGAGTTGTACAGAGTCGTCGACCTCATTCTCTCCTCCAGAGTCATCACAGTCCAGTGGAAGGACAGAATCAAGATGACAGGGGATGGCCCAGATGCAGTGGATGACCTTGGTGTCTTTGATGTCTGACCAAGTTCTAAGCCAGTGGTTCTCAACCTTCCTAATGCCGGGACCCTTTAATACTCGTACGTGGGTGTATCTGCTTGTGGGCAGACTTGCCTGGAGATGATAGAAGAGAGGTGTCTTGGTTCCTAAGACCATCGGAAATATGTTTTCTGATGGCCTTAGGTGACCCCTGTGAAAGGGTCGTTAGACCCCCAAAGGGGTTGTGACCCACAGGTTGAGAACCGTAACTAAGCACTCCACAGCACCTGCTTCAGCTGCCGTCATGGCCATTGGAACAAATTTTTCTCATCCGCCCTTTCCACAAGAGGAAGTCTTCACATGCTTGGGGGTAGACACCCCCTATTTCACCAATGGGTTTGAGACCCCTTGATTACCCTCAACCTGGTCTAGCTTGTCTGCTAAAACAGTTTACCTGGGTGTGGCTGGTGTGCGTGCTACAGCTTTTTGGAGCCACAGGTAAGAGTTGGGTAGAACAGGTGAACACCAAAAGGCAGAAAGCAGCCCTGAAAAGGTCTTGGCAGCCATCACATCAGCGGTACCAGTCCTCCCTGAGCACTCCCTACACCCAATTAGAGACCGGGCTTTTAACCCCAGGCTGGAGGCAATAGGAAACCACTAGAGATTTCTGATAAGGGATGTGGGATGGTCAGATGAGTTGTTTTTGTAACATCAGTTTGGCAACTATTGGAAGGATGGATTGTGAACTGGGGTTTAACCTTAGAGGGCAAAACTAAGAGTCATCTGTGGAAGTGGCCAAAAGTCAAAGTGCAACAGAACTAACAGCTGGTGTGAATGGGCTGCCTCAAACTGAATGAACCCGTGCTGTGTTAGAGAGGTTATCTTTTATTTTTTTGGCTATTGGTTAGATTAGATAGGTTTTGATTTGAAGATCCAACTCTGAAATTATATAAATGACATAATTCTGTAATGGACTCATCAGTCATTCAAACTGTTTCTGTTTACATCTCCTCCCAACATCCCCTTTCCCCCACCTCTATTCTCAGGGACCTAAGTTGATAGAGCATTGGTCTTAGAAACACTATTTTGAAAAGGAGTCTGTAGGTTTTACTGGAATGTCTAAGTGGTCTTTGATAGGGAAAAAAAAAAAAAGGTTATCTAGGTGGTGTTATGGATAGTGCACAGAATACCTGGCCTGAAGTCAGGAAGACTTATCTTCCCAAGTTCAAATGTGGTCTCAGATGAGTACTAGCTGTGTGACCCTGGGCAAATCACTTAACCTTGTTTACCTTAGTTTCCCCATCTGTCAAATGAGCTGGAAAGGGAAATAAGAAACCATTCCAGTATCTTCGCCAAGAAAACCCCAAATGGGATCACAAAAAGTTGGGCATGACTGAAAATGACAATAAGCTTGTCTTAAGGCATTAAATTATTATTTATCACAGAATTTTTGAAATCGTTGGTTGAATGGTATGACATGAAAAAGCCTTTGCAGACCTTGAAATGCTATATAAATGTAAGCTGTTATTATTACTTAAAGAATTATTGACATCTACTCTTGTGAAACCTAAACTGCATTAAATATAAGATATGCCAAAGGTACTCCTTTGGGAATAGTTATGCACTGAAATGGAAGAGAGTGAAATCCTTATCAGTCAAACTGCCTTTGCCCTAGAACAATCTGATATAGTTAAAATTTATATAACAGCTTCTAGAGACAAAGGATGAAACTGTTCTCATAGGTCAGTGTTGGACCTTTTCCATTTAAAGGTCGGAGAACCAGAGTGGGGAAAAATAACTGAGTTATGTGAAAGGAAGGAACAGCTAGCCTGGAGTCGTGAAGACCAGAGCTCACATGTGGTCTCAGACACTAGCTTTGTGCCCCTGGGCAATTGACCCTATTTGCTTCAGTTTCCTCATTTGTCAGATAAGTTGGAGAAGGGAATGGCGAATCACTATAGTACCTTTGCCAAGAAAACCCCAGATGGGATCACAAAGAATCAGACATAACCGAAACATCCGATTAACAAAAACAAACATCAAAGGAAGTCTCATGGGCAAAGAGGGCTTCTTATGGAGAGAAATGGAAAATATTGAGCACACCTGCTTTTAAAATGAAGAACTTCAGTACAGCAATGGCTCTGTGAAGTCACTGATGTATGTAGGGACTTCCTCCTATGCTACAGATTGCAACCCACCATGACTTCTCCTTCCACTCAAGTTTTAGCCCTATCCTCCAGTTAATTGTAAGTGTACCGATACTAGAAGGCTTCCTTTGAATATTTTTGGGCCCCAGGGCAGCATTAACGCTGTAGTATGGGACAAACTTAAGTACTACACATGTTAAAAAGGACACTCTGGTTCCATTTCATACACTGCTGAGGGTTGTGAAGAGAGGGGGAAAAAAAGGGGGAGGCAGAGAAAGACCAAGTGTGGTGAGGAGGGTGGGGAGGAAGGGAGGGAGAGATGGAGAGAGACAGAGACAGACAGAGGGAGACAGAGAGAGACTGAGAGACAGAGAGAGGAAAAGGGAGAGGGAAACAGAGAGAGAGAGAAAGAGAGAGAGGCAGAAAGAGTAAGAGAGACAGGGAGAGAGGGGGGGAAGAGGGAGAGGGAAACAGAGAGAGAGAGAAAGAGAGAGAAGAAGAAGAGGGAGAGGGAAACAGAGGAGAGAGACAGAGACGGGGGGGGGGGAAGAGGGAGAGGGAAACAGAGAGAGGAGAGAGACAGGGAGACAGAGAGGAGAGAGAGAGAGAGAGGCAGAAAGAGAGGGAGAAACAGGGAGACAGAGAGAGAGGGAGGGAGAGACAGGGAGAGAGAAGGAGGGGAGAGAGAGGGGAGGGAGGGAGGGAGGGAGGGAGAAAGAAGAGTGAGTAGGTAATAGGTCTTTGTAAACTTGAAGTCACACCCAGCAATTCACTGGGGCCTTCCTTTATTATCTATAATAATTTTATGTTTTGATACATTGGGCTTTTGGGTGGAAAATGCAGCCAGTCCTGGATTCAGTAAGGAAGACCAGAGTTCATATGTGGCCACAGATACTACTAGATATGTGACCCTCGGCAAGTCACAACCTCTCTGTGCCTCAGTTTCTTCATCTCTCAAGGAGGGATAATAACAGCACCTACTTTCCAGAGTTGTTGTGAGAATATTTATAAAGTGCTTTGCAAACCTTAAATAATTATATGAATGCTAGCTATTATTGGTAGTAATTTCATTAATGTATATTCTTCTGTCAGTGGAGATCACAAACCATCCTCATTTCTTGTCCTGTGTTTTTCTTGTCCACATCTTTCCATAAGTAATCCGTGGGGGGTCTAGTTAGTGTGCCAAGGCCTTCTTCTAAGTCTTTTAACATTTCTGATGTAGCATTGCTGCTCCAGGCTGGCTAAGTTAACCATCTCTCACTTTTGAGTATGTGACTGACCCACTTCCTTTTCCATTTATAGGATGTCTTGATTATGTGTTTTTTAATTCTACTTAATGTCTCTTACTTCCACACTGGTCACCATTAATAATAGAAGAGTGTTTTAAGGTCCTTAAAATTACATGAAGACTTCTGGGACATCTTATATATCATTATCTATTTATGTCCAACCTTTCAGTTACGCCTCGGGCTGCCTATCATTCTGATTCTTTAGAGATCATGATATTCTGTGATTCTTAATCCTATAGCAATACCAAGAGAATGATTGGTATTATGAAAATAGGTTTTTGTGTCAAACAGCATCTTGGGATTTTTGGAAGCTCTGCACAATTTCCCAATTGCAATCTACTCTACTGTTCTCCTTTAGTTAATCGGTGGTACCTTCCTGTCATCATAGTGATGGCCATCCAACTGAATTGTCATATCTTCTTCATCTACTTCCTAGGAGCCCAGAATTTTAGAGTTGGAAAGGACCTCAATCAATGACTTTATATTCTGACTCAGAAAGAATTCCCACTATAATATACCCAACTAATGGTAAATCCAGCCTTTTATAAAAATTTCCAGGGAAATTTGAAGATCTTCCCTGCCCCTTAATAGACCTAGGGGTGACCTAGGTCTATAAAGACTTCCCCTGCTTTGAAAGTAAACTCTGCCCCCTGATAGGCTGTATGTAGTCACATGGAGCCTGTGGTGGGAGGAGTTTGCTGAAGGTTCCATTTCATACACTGCTGAGGGTTGTGAAGAGAGGGGGAAAAAAGGGGGAGGCAGAGAAAGACCAAGTGTGGTGAGGAGGGGGAAGCTTTCCTGCTGTGAAGATAAACTCTGCCCCCTGATAGGCTGTATGTAGTCACATGGAGCCTGTGGTGGGAGGAGTTTGCTGAAGGGAAGCAGAGCCCACAGGAAGCTGGACAGAGCTAGCCAGATGGTGGGAGAGGATGCTCCGTAAGGAGACAGAAAAGTCTGTGAGTAAATATTGATTTTGTATTGGTTTGTGGGAAGGATGCTGTGGTTCTCATTGTTATTTTGGCTTCTGAATATCTTTGGTACTATGATGGAATTGGCTTACTGTTTTTGAGATTCAGTTTTCTGGTGTCTAAATAAATGCTTCAGTTCTGTCCTTTACCTGGAGAATCTTGTATATTTTGCCGTCGAATGTCATGTGATACTTATAATCATGGTCTTTATTGTGATTGTGGGAGCTGTAAATATTGCATTGGTGCTACAGCTACCTATTACCTTTTCAGACAGCTCTAATTCTTAGGATGCTGTGCCTTAGATCAAGCCTAGATTGATCCCTTTGCATTTTATCTCTGTTATTCCTGGTGTCAAAAGGAACAAGTTTAATCTCTTTATAGAATGATTTTACATATACATACATATTTGTGTCTAATGGCTGCCATCTCTGGGGTAGAGATTGGGGGAGAGGGAAGAGAAAAAAAGGAGGATAAAAGAAATTAACATGATAAATTTATTATATATTGAAAAGGAATAGGGGCAGCTAGGTGGTGCAGTGAATAGAGCACCAGTCCTGGAGTCAGGAGGACCTGAGTTCAAATCTGGCCTCAGACACTTAACACAAAACTAGCCTCGGACCTTGGGCAAGTCACTTAACCCCAATTGCCCGTCAAAAAAAAAAAATAAAAGGAATAGCAAACTACATAAAATATTTGCATTTTCATGTGTATCATCTTTTATTAGTCTATTATGTTATAGAAATGCTTGTTTTATTTCATAAATTAGAAATAAAAAATATTTTTTAAAAATAGAGGTGACATTGAAAAAAAAATAACCTTTCAAATACTTGAAAACAACTATTGTGAAGACTCATCTGAGTCTTCAGGCTAAACATTCCCAGGTCCTTCAATGGAGTCTCTTAAGGTTTAGTTCTAAGCCTTTGATTATCCTGGTTGCCTGTCTTTTAGATGCTTTCCAGCTTAACAAGGTCTTTCCTAGACTTCGATGACCTGAACTGAACCCAATACTCCTGGGTGTAGCCTGACCAGGACAGAGTACATAGGGCCTGTCATCTTGTTTCTGGATACTGTGCCCCCTGTTAAGGTGACCCAAGATCTCATTCATTTTTCTGGCAGCCATATCATATGACTTACTCCTCCTGAGCTGGTGGTCTGTTGGTTTAGACAGCCTCCTATCTGAACATTTCTCTACATTTTATTCTTGTGAATTTGATTTTTTTTCAGGTCAATAAGCATTTATTGAAACTTCCTATTTGCCTGTCACTGTGCTAATAAATGAATAAAAGAATAAATTATTTAAAACTTTCTTTTGAAAACTTCTGAGGAATATTTTCCCTATTATTCAGATCAGAAAGTTTTCTAAGAAAGGTTAGTTGACACAACTAAGGTTTGAATTTGATTTTTTTGAACCCCAAAATAGGTGGAATGAACTTCCCACAAAGGTAGTAGGTTCTTCCATCACAAGAGGTTTCAGTCAAAGACAGCATGACAGAGACCACAGTGTAGTGGGGGATTCTCATTTAGGTCTAGATAGGACAAGATAATCTATTAAGCACATTGCAAATCTCAGATTCTGTGACTCTCTGGCCACTGTCTTTGTATGGCATCTTTATCATCTTTTACACATAGAACTGTCTGATTCCAAGTCCCTTGCTTTATCCTCTATGCCACCTAGCTCCCCTACTTATATAAGTTCTAATAATAATAATTATTATTATTAATAATAAATTCTTCAGTCCAAGTTAACTCATTTTTACAATATCAGATTAGTTAGAAGTTCCCTTCCAGACCCAAATATGTGAACCTATGAGTTAGTAAAGGTCATGGGTTCAGAGCTACACCTTTCTAGGCTAGAACCAGGGTCTCCTGTCTTTCTCCAGACACCTGTCTGAGTAAGTGTATTCTTGTAGCTCTTCTATACCTGTCTACTTTCTAATTCAGGGTGTTCCAAAAGTCTTAGTGTCATTTTAAGCTATTAAATAAGCTATTAAAGTTTATTGTTGTTGTTAAACCGGAGGATTAGTACTATAAGTAGGCCACACTGCTGGGGAGCTTTGACTCCTCTCTTTTCTTCCCAACCCATTTACTGTCAGTCATCCAGCCTTGATGGATCTTCTATTATTTCTTAAATCCTTCCCCTCCTTTCCCCAAGCAACTACCCTAATTTGTTCCACCTGAACTGCTGCAATAACCATCCCCTAGCTGGCCTCCCCCTTTCCAGTCTCTCCCCCTTGCGGATCCATCTGTCTTTGGTTGCCATGGAGAACAATGAGGTCTGTGGGGCTGCGAGCTCTCCAGCTGAACAGACAGCATGGAAGGTTGGAGTGCAGGGCCAGCCGGCTGTGCAGATGAGCACATAGATGCCACGGGCAAAATGAGTGTGCCAAGGTGACTTTTCATCTAGCTCAGTCACCTGAACACACTAATTGAATGTAGTCAGGGTAAATATCCATTCTAAGAGATTGTGTGCATTATTCAGTAACAAACCTTTACAGCCAAAATCCCTAACCCTTGCCTCTCCTTAGGTCCTCTCTCTACCTTTGTGATTCCTAGTGCGCACTACAGAATCTAAGAATAACAGAATTTGAGAGTTGGCAGCCAGCTTGTCCAACTTATTGTAGCTGTTCAGTCATTTCAGGTGTACCTGACTCTTCATGACCCCATTTAGGGTTTTCTTGGCAAAGTTAACTGGAGTTTGCCTTTTCAGTCTCCAACTCATTTTACAGATGAGGAACTAAGGCAAACAGAGTTAAGTGACTTGCTTAGGATCACATTACTAGTAAGTGTCTGAGGCCAGATTTGAACTCAGGACTATGAATCTTTCTGACTCTGGGCCCTATACTCTATCTGCTGCCCCACCTAGATGAAATATGCTTTGTAGTCTACCCAACAAGTGATGGTACATCATCTGATTGAAGAGCTCCAAGAAGCAGAGGAGCCTCTCACTTCTGGAGGTCATCATTTCATTCTTGGACGGCTTTAATTCTTAGAAAGTATTCTACTGACATCAAGCTTAAATGGACTGTTTCTGGTTTTTGCTCTGGTTTGGCCCTATGGGGCCAAACAGAATAAGGAATCCCTCCTCCACAAGATAAAGGGGCAGCTAGGTGGTGATGTGGATAGAGCACCTCTTGGAGCCAGGAGGACCAGAATTCAAATCTGACCTCAGACAGTCACTAGACTTATGACTCTGGGCAAGTCACTTAACCCTGATTGCCTCAACCCCCTCCCCCCCAAAAAACCCAACCTAACCTCCCCAAAACAAACAAAGATAAACCTTCAGATTCTTGAAGACAGTTGGGATGTCCCCCATCTTGGTACTGATCCTGTTTCTGCTGTAGATGCCACTTCTTGTGTCTGACCCTATCAGCTCCTTAACTCATCCATCTGCAAGGTTCTGATGTTGTCTTGTTCAAGGTTCTGACCCTCGGTTGTGTAGGAACTTCTGTTTCACCTCACCCTCACCTAAGAGAACCCTAAACTGGAGGGCTTAATTACTATGAAGAATCCCATTCTATCACAATCTTTGATGGGCTCTACCTTATCTTGATTAAGCTGAAGGGTGGTAACTGTACAGCATTCTGCATCTGGTCCTAAAGTATTACATGTGAGACTCAATTGGTAGTTCAGCTAGATTAGGGGTTCTTAGCCTGAGATCCATGAACTTGTTAAAAAGTACTTCATTAGAGGGAGGGAGCCAAGATGGCAGCGTAGAAGCAGCAAAGCACCACAGCTCCCACACAAACATGCTAAAAACTCATAAAATGGGACTCTAAAATAGATTTTCAAGCTCCAAAACTCTCCAAAAAACAGAAAACACATCTGTTGCTACAGGCAGCTCAACAGGTGGGGCTCTTTGCAGCAGTCTGGGAGCTGCGGCCGAAACCGGCCAGCCAGGCCCCAGGGCATCAGGCCGAGCCCAATCTATAGGAGAGCAGATCACCTACACCGGAGGCACAGTTACCACATTTATCAGACCAGAAGAAAAAAAAAGGCTAAGACAAAGATCAGTGGATTTTGCTAACTGAGGAGGAGAAGAGCGGGTCCAGCCAAACTGCTCCCAGGGCAAGGAAGCAGTGGGAGGCGGCCGTAGAAGCAGGAACGGCTGAGAGCAGTAGCTGCCTCCACTGGGCTGCTTCAGAGCCCTCGGCCTGCAGATACAGGGGGGCTGAGGCGATTGATCAGGGCCAAGGGCTCTTGCGTTAAGCGGCCTGGATCTGGATTGTGGTCTTGAGTGGTGGTCCTGGGGTGTGCTTTCAGTGAGCCAAAGCTGGGGGGAGGGGTGGCTGCAGCACCCCACTAATAGCTCCAGCAGCTGTGAAGGCCCCAGCGATTTGGGACAGAGCTTTCCCCCTCCAGGAAGCAGAGTTCCACAGAGCTAAAAAACCAAGCAATTAATAGACTGACCAACATGAGAAAAAGGAAGCAAGGTAGGAACAGCAGTAAAACTCTAGAATCCTTTTTTA
>CM053597.1:140250865-140270478 GCA_028646575.1 Pseudocheirus occidentalis | reverse complement strand
GACTGGACAAGGACCTGGGAGCTGTTCATCCCTGAGGCTTGGACGAGAACCTGTAAACTTTCAGCTCCTGAATCTAGGCGATTGTCTGGCAGATTCAGGAGGGAGCTGGGACCAGGGAAGGGGATCCAGGGAATCAGAGAGACCACCCAGAGTCAAAGTGAAGAAAAGGCCTCCCCTTGGACTAAACTGAGGTTTGTTGGAAATCAAGGGGTGGAAGGATCGTGTGGTTGTCTAAGAACTTTATTTGGAAACTAAAGTTAATGGTTACCCCAGGAGTGGAAGATCAGTATATCATGAATTGTTGATTGAATCAACTCCCTCTTAGGGAAACTAAGTCATTCCTTTTGTTAATTGGTTGACTGAATCTTAAAATGTGAAGCTGGTCTCTCCCTTGGGGAAACCAGCTGATTCTTCTCTTGTTCCTTGTTCCTTTCTGTAATAAGATATAATACTGAGACTTTTCTTGTTCTGAAGATTGTATATAATATTGTGAACTGTTGAAACTGAGAACATTGTACTGAATCTGATTTTGTAATGGAATAAACAGAGTGTTCACTAATACTGTGTAATCCAAATCTTAAAGGCTGTTCATAGGAATCTACTGCTGATTGGCTTTACAGACAGTAATATTTCATTACATTTATGTACCATGATTTTTTTAGTCATATGTGGGGTATGGGGACCCCAAAAATCCCCTACCCAAGAAAAATCAAAAGTCATTGGTTTCTTGAGGAAGGAACAGGAAATTTTATTCTCTTCCTCTGCAGGAAGAGGGCGGTCCTCTCCATGGTAGGGTTCATGGAGAGGAGGCCTGTTAAAAAAGGCACCACCAGCTGTCCCTTCTCCCATTGGCTGGGAGGTGGGCTCTCCAGTCTTGGCTTGAAATCTATCCCAGTGGTAAATAACAAAGAAGCCCACCACTACACCTCCTGTTGGCTGGGAGGTGGAACAGGAAACCAGGAAACCAGTTCATGTCCTTATTTGGCAAACCCCAACTTGAAGGGGGAGGGACTAAGAGATTCCTAAAATTCCAGAATGGCTTAAAGCTGAGTGACAGCAAGGGAAGGGCAGAAGGGTCCTAGGTTGTATAATTTCTGTCTCTGGTTTTCAGATGGTTTCTCTCCCTTCTCATTTTGAGGAGTCTTCACAGAGGGTGCAGAGAGTGTAACCCACTCAGTCATTACCCAATCAATGGACAACTATGTTGTTTCTAGGGTTTTTTTCCTACTACAAAAAGTGCTACCAAAAATATTTTGGTATATATGGGAGTCTCTCTCCTTGTCATTGATCTTGTGGTATACCTCAGAGTGGAATCAAAGAAAATGGATATTTTAGTTATTTGGGGGGTTTTTGTTAGTGTTTTGTTTCAGTTGTATCCAATTCTTTGTGATTCCATTTAGGATTTTCTTGGCAAAGATTCTAGAATGATTTTCCAGTTCCTTCTCCAGCTCGTTTTACAGATGAGGAAACTGAGGCAAACAAGGCTAAGTGACTTGCCCTGGGTCACATAGCTAGCAAGTTATCTGAGGCCAGAAGATGAATCCTCCTGATTCCAGACTTGGCATTCTATCTCCACTGTGCCTCCTAGATGCCCAAATCACTTTAAAATGCCTCCTAGAGTATGCATTGGTATGTCTGTCTTTCTACAACCCCTGCAGCATTGACTATTCCCATCTTTTGTCACCTTTGTCCATTTTCAGGGATGTGATACAACCTGAAGGTTGTCTTAATTCGCATCTCTCTTGTCATTAGTGATTTGGAGCATTCTTTATTACAAATAATTGGCAATTCTTTTGAGAACTGTTTGTCCTCTCCTTTGACCCCTTAACTACTAAGGAATGGGTTTTGATCTTAAATATTTGTTAGCTGCCTATATATCTTATATATCAGACTATCATCACAGACATTTGATACAATGACTCCCAGTCCACTGCTTCTTTTCATATCCTATTAACACTGTGGTCATGTAAAAGCTTTTTAATTTCTTATCATCAAAATGATCCATTTTCTCCTTTTTAATGACCTCTCTCTCCTCGATGGGTGGTTCAGTGGAGTGTCAGGTTTAGAGTCAAGAAGGGTTGACTTAAAGTCCTACCTCAGACACTAAGTTACTTAGGGTCTTTCAGCCTCAGTTTTCTCATGTGTAAAAGAAGGGGGATTTGACTCAGCCTCTACGGTACCTTCCTTCTCTAATCATCCAACTACATCAACAACATAGCTCCCTATCTCTAAATCTATGATTATATGATCTTTGTTTGGTTAAGAATTCAACCCCTAGGGGCAGCTAGGTGGCACAGTGAACAGAGTATGGGACCTGGGGTCTGGGGGACCTGAGTTCAAATCCAGCCTCAGACACTTAGCAGTTACTAGCGGTGTGACCTTGGGCAAGTCACTTAACACCAACTGCCCTACTTCCCCCTCCTCCAAAATAAAAGCAAAAAAAAAAAGAATTCAACCCCTAGTCATTTCACTTTATTACAGTGAATTACACTTTATTATTATAGGGTAAATAACACCTCTACCATTTATCTCACAGGGTTATTGTGAGGTAATCATTTCATTGTATATAGACTCAAATGGGATTTTCTCCCTGATTAGGATCTAAATTCCTTGAAGGCAGGGCGTTTTACTTTCATGGTTGTCAAAGGTACCAGACTAGACTACTTTAGTTTTTAAATATATTTCTATTTATTTCATTAGGTATTTCCCAATTACATGCATAAAAATTATAACTTTTTTTTAAATTTTGAGTTCCAAATTCTCTCCCAACCTCCTACCCCTCCTTCACCCCTTGAGAAGGCAAAGCAGTATGATATTGATTGTGTAAAGTCATGCAAAAACATGTTTTCACGTTAGTCATGCTGCAAAAGAAAACACACAAACACACATACTTTCTCTCTCTCTCTCTCTCTCTCTCTCTCTCTCTCTCTCTCTCTCTCTCTCTCTCTCAAAGAAAAACAAAGCTGGCTTCAGTCTATCCTCAGAGTTTACCAGCACTGGACTAGGTTTTTAAAGGTTCTAATGAACTAGTGACAGAAAGGTCTGGGACAGAAAGTTGTAGCTGAGAACACTTATCTCTGTTGATTTGCTCTAACCCAGGCTATTTTGCATCCTAGTTTTCTTATCCAAGAAGACTACAACATGCAGGAACAAATGAGACCTCGGAGGTGTTGGGAAATTTCTGAGTCCAGGATATGGTGACAACAGGGAAATGCTTGCTAGATCTGGGGTTTTTAAGTTCAGAATGATAGCTCCTGTTAAATATAAGAAAAGGCCTATTGAGAAAGTGGGGAACAGGCCCTATGTTGCAAGCCTTGATGATGAGATAGAATGTAACCAACATTCAATGGTGTAATTCTCCGATGAACTACTAAGAATTGGCACATTATCTCTTCATTTACTCCTTTCCTATTGCTACCAACACACAGGTGAGTGTGTGTGTGTGTGTGTGTGTGTATAAAAAAGTATGGCAATAACAGCAAAAAAAGCCTTTTTAAGAAAGGCTCTGACAGATAACAGTGTTATCCTTACTTTAAAAAAAAAAAAAACCTAACAAAACGTTTGAATGGTGTAATGTGATTACTTAAAAAAAAAAAAGTTGATGCAGTCTCAGGCTCTTCATTAAAAGAAGTATTAGTGTCCAAACTATGGGAAATGAAAGACCTCCCATTCTCCATGCTGGTCAGAGTCTATCTGGAACACAATTTTAAGATGAATTCTGATCAGTTAAGAGTTTTTTCTGGAAGAGGGGACGGTCAGGACAGTATGGAAAACACATCATAAGAGGAACTTCAGGAAGCTGGGGATACTAGGTCTTTAAAAGAGAGTCAAGATTTTCAGTTTCCTGAAAATGTATGTTCACTCTGTGCCTTTCCTCATGCTGTTTCCTCTACCTAAGCTGCCTTGCCTGGCCTTCCTCCCAACAGCACTACCCAGAACTTCCTGTCCACTTCAAAACCACCTCAACTAACACATCCTCACTGAAGCCTTTGCTGATCCCTCCAACCAGATGGGATCCCTCTGTTCCTCTGAACCCCCTCAGAATTGCATCAGTCTCTGTTACGGCATTAATATATACATAACAAATATATTATAGTCATTTGTACACTTGTCTCATTTCTCTTACTAGAATGTTGAAACTCTGAGGACAGAGGCTATGTCTACTCATCTTTGTGTCCCTTGAAGGGCCTAGGCAGGAACCCAACAAATATTTGTTGAATTAAATTACTTCAGAGGGCAGAGAGGGGACAAAGGAGTAGAAGACACAGCAGCCAACTGAAGCTGTGATCATTGGTGCTGTCCAACAATACACAGGAAGTCATAGAGGTTAGAACTGGAAGGAGCCTTAGAGATCAGGCCAACCCCCTCATTTTACAGATAAGGACACTGAAGACCAGAGGGGCAAAGTGGGATAGTAGGAAAGAGCATTAAAGTGAAAGTCAAAACATCTAGGCTTAAACCTTAGCTTTGGGGTAACTAATTTTATCTCATAAGGTTCAAAGTCATAAAATAATTTTTTCTAGTTTGTCTCTATTTGTCACCATTTGTTAGAGACAGCATCACATCCATACCTGGAACATGGCAGAATGTAGCTGAGCCATCAAACTTTAGCACCGGTGATTAACTGGTTAGTGATAAAAGAATTTCTGGCTCATTTTTATTACTTATATTTACTTAAAATTAGCCATGTCAAGTAACTAAGTATAGCTCTGGTGTTAATGGTTAGTCTGTAAATTCCAGCTATATCCCTAGTGTTTACTGGACAGTTTAGTATTTTACTTGATGTAGATATTCTCCTTTTTCTACTTATTCTTTGATATGTAAATCTTTACCTTCTCCTTCCACACTCTGTCAAATTTCATTGTTCCCATCCTGCCTATGTAACTAAGACCTGTATAAGGTTTCTGGAAACTGATGCTCTGAGCCCCCTAGTTTTTATATATCATGGGTGTATGCTTTAAGTACATAATAAACAAGTTATTAAATGCTAATAAGTAGGAGGGGCAAATACCTACCAACAAATTCTTGCACCACTTTTTATATCACAGGTTTCTTCATGCATAAAACAAGGGAATTGGAATAGGTGATTTTTTAAGGTCTTTTCAACCCTAAAATCCTATGATGATATCAATGGTCAACAAGCTAATTAAGAGTATTGAAAGAAATGAAACCCCTGTTCTAGTCCACCACTCTCTCCATTACAGTGTTAGTAAGCTACATCACTGAATTATTCAGACAGAAGCTGAAAGTCTAACTGTTGGTTGTACTGCAGAGGCAACTGCTGCTTCAGACTAGATAGTTGGTAAAGACGAATTTCTATCAACTATTCCACAGAAAACTGAATTAGAATCTCAGATCTGCCACTATTCTATGATTCTATCATAGAATATTGGGTGACCTTGGGCAAATCATTCAATTTCTCTGAGCTTCATTTTACAGAATTACATAATTCCAGAACCGAAAAGGTCATCAGAGGTCATCTATCTGTTGGCCTCTGCTCTACTTCCTACAAAATGCCCATCTCCCCACACTTGAAAAACCTACCAATCCCATAATGATCCTCTGTCTCTCCTCTACTTCTTGAGAAAGCCATCTGTGGGACATAATCTATGAATCTGTTTTCTCTCCTCCTCTCTTTTGAGTCTTAAGTCTGGTTTCCAACCTCATCATTCAACAGAAACTAATCTCTCAAAGTTAGTAACAATCTCTTCTTAACTGCCAAATCTAATGGCCTTTTCTCAATCCCCATTCTTCTTGACCTTTCTGAAGCATTTCATACTACTGATCACCTCTTCCTGGATACTCTGTCCTCTTGAAGTTTTCATGGCATTTCTCTCTTCTGGTCCTTCTACTTGTCCCACCATTTAGTCTCAGCCTCTCTTGAACAGCTGATCTGTGTAATGCCTCCACTAGCAACAGGAGTCACCAAAGAGTCTATCATGACTCCTCCTTCTCTTTCCATTCCATATTACCTCATCTGGTGATTTTATCAACTCCTTGGGTTCAATTATCATCTCACCAGAGATAATTGTGAGGCCTATATCTCCAGCCTTAGCTATCCAAGCTACAATCCCATTTTACTGGACATCCCAAACTGGATGTCCCATAGTTATATACATTCAATATATTCAAAACAGAACTCATTTTCTTTTTCCAAAAATCTTCCCTTCTTCTAATCTTTCTTATTACTAGTGAGGTATCACCATCCTCCCGGTCACCCAGATTCCCTGACTTGATACTGGCAGAATGTCTCCATGCCTGAAATATTATGCTCTCTCAACCCTTGCCTCAACTTCCTTGACTTTCCTCAAAACACAGCTCAAATCATAACTTTCATCATTTCCTCTATAAGAATGTGAATTCCTTGAGAGAAGATGTTTTTGCCTTTCTTTGTATCTCCAGGGATAAGCACATAGTAAGGACTTAATAAATGCTTGTTGACCACATACCAGAAGCCAATGATAAAGGACACTGGCCCCTATTCCTCCACTGGTTCTCAAGAACAGGACCTACAGCAGCTACAGCAAATCCAGTTCCATTTAACATCCTTCACTTTCCCCATCTATAAAGTGAGCTGGAGAAGGAAATGGCAAACTACTCCAGTATCTTTGCCCAAAAAAAACCCCAACCCAAACGGGTTCAAGAAGGGTCAGATATGAAACGACTGAACCACCACCACAACAAAATGGAAGAGCCTTTTCGGAAGTCCCCCGTGCCCTGCCACCTCACTGCATACAGGCCCTTCCAAGGAGTTAATCTGATTTACTCTCAGGGATTTCAGCTCCTGTCAACCTGCCTGCTGAACCCTGAAATTTTTTTAACAAAAAAATAAAACCTTTCATTCCACAATTAGAAACAAAAGGCTTAGAAAACCAAAGCTAGAAGAAGAAAATAAGCTGCAATTAATCTGCACTAAAATATAATCACTCTGTCAACAAATGAAAAGATAGGTATTGCTCCCTGTTCTGGTTTTGATAGGGAGGAGGTTGTTGGGAAGAAAGATGTAAGAAGAGCAAGGGGTCAACAGCACCTGAGAAGAGAGGTGGGACAAGGAGAAGCTGACACTAAGGAAAACATGGAGAAAGAGTCTGGAAATTTTAAGCTCACTGTCAGAGTAAAGCTTGGGATGGGTGGCTGACATCCTTTGTGCTCTTGCATGGATATCCACAAAATATTCAATTCAGGATCTATATGGGAAATATACCTCCAAGGGTAGCCATGATTCCCTTATAGGTACAAAACATTCAGAATAATAGTAATAATATAAGCCAGGAAGATGTGTTCAAATTCAGTCTCAAATATATTGGGTGACCCTGGGCAAGTCACTTAATCACCATCTGCCTCAATTTCTTCATCTGCAGAATGGGATCATAATGGAACCTTCTCCTTCCAGACCCCTTGTTGTAAGGATCAAATCAGGTATCTGTAAGCTATTTTGCAAACTTTACAACTGCTACGTAAATGCTAAAGATGATGATGATGATAGAACATATAAAATTTTATAATTTATAAAACTTTTTGCATCCTTATCATCATAACAGTTTACATTAGTGGATGCTTTGTGGAGGACTTCCAGAAAGAAACAAGAATTACCCAAGAGGAGAAGGAATAAACACACTGACGAAAGTAGCAAAGCAATGCAAGTTAGGAATACATATTTATTAAATGTCAACGGCACACCAGACATTGTCCTAAGTGCTTTACAAATAGCATCTCATTTGGTGAGCAATGTGGTCCAGTGAAAAGTGTACCCGTACTGGGGTCAGGATAGATGTGGTTTTGAATTCCACTTCCAATATGACCTGTAAAAACAGGAGCAATTTCCAACCTATCTGAAGCCTCAATGTCCTCACATTACTTAGGGATAATGATTCCTGTGATTTGTCATGAGGATCAAGAGAGATCGTGTATATAAAGTGAAGTGTAAGTGAATTAAATGTCACTTCTTATTTGGGATAAGGAGATCTGGGCTAATATCCCAGCTGGCTACTGACTATCTGTAAGACTTTGTGTAACTCATTTCTCTGTGAGTCTTAGTTTTTCTCATTTGTAAAAGAAAAGGGATTGGATTAGATGACTGGCTAGCCCTTTTGAGTTTGAAATCCTATAAGCTCTTCTTCGAGTAGGATTTATTAATTTATGCATTGCTATATAACAGTTCACAAGCTATGAAAGGATACATATGACATTTCAGCCAAGTATGTATGGAGCAGTGCAGAGCTGGCCTCAAAACAAGAGCAAGGATCAAGTCCTTCCTCAGACGTGCAAGGGGTGTGGGATATGAGGCAAGCCATCTAACTTCTCAGTACCATAGGTCAAGGGACAAATGAGTTGCCATTCTGCATTGGTAGAAGTGGTTTCCACTGCAAGTGCTTCCCATATGGATGAAATCACAGGTCTTAACCACGCCCCCAGACCCCTAAAGAATGAGCTGTTCCTAACCCAGACTAGAAACTCTTCATATTTAACAAAAGGGCTTACTTAGCATTACAGGATTTCAAACTATACTTCAAAAAGGTGATCATCAAAGTTATTTAGTACCAGTTCAAAAACAAAAAAGTTCATAAATGGCACTGATGGAGTGTTTGGATGCCTGTGCTTGAACCAAAGTTTGTATAATCACATCAGTTTACAAAATCACATTTCTCCCTAACCCCAAATCTCCCTAGCCCCAGAACACTGTCTCAGGCACTTTCTCTCCAGCTCAAGGGCAGCATGCCCTAACAAAATACTTATCTCTCTTCCTGTTACAGGAGTCAGCTGCACCTACAGAATTTAATAGTTTGACCTAACGGTGTACTGGCTGAAGCATCTGTGCCAGGATATCTATCTATCTTATATATCATGGACTCAGTCATATGTATACTCCTTAGCTCATTATACACACCCTGGATCCCTTGTTTGCTTGGGTCATATGTATATTCCCAACACCCATCTTGTCAAACAGGACACTGATGGGTAACAGAATGGGTACTTCTCAGGCAGCCCTGACTGCTAGTTGACTTAGTGATGTTTCATGCCTAAAAACACACTTCCATGCAGCTCCTCCTTGGGCTATTTTCCCCAGTGAATTAAGGGCAATACATCTGCAGTAGATGTTAAAAGTACATGTCCCTTTAAGCACTGACTACTCCTTAACTCCTCCCCAATCCCACCCTTACTATACTAACTATTAGTTAGCATAACTGGCACAGGTTATACTATGGATTATTCAATAAAAATATACCTATGACTCCTTTAAGGATGCAGATTCCCTAAGAACTCTTGTCTACTGTAAAGCATAACAATAAACTTTCAGCAACTTGCCTCAGAATGCTTGAGCCAGTGAATTCATTCCAGACTGCACACCAAGGGACTTTGGTCATTGGGGTCTCTGATATACCTATCCTTATCCCTCTTTAGCACCAGTAGGCAAGTAAGACTCAGAAGCAAATTAACATAGAGGCCTAGTATTAGATAAACCCAAGGACAACAATTACTGGGGTAAGGACTATCTATTCAATGAAAAATGTTAGAAAAAAATTGGAACAGTGTGCAGCAGAAATTAGGTTTAGATCATCATTTACAATAGATGCAATGACCTGCAAATGAATATGTGATCTAAATATAAAAGATCACATCCTAAAAAAAAAATGAGGGAATGAAGGAAATACCTTTAACAACTATGGAAAGGGAAGGTGTTTTTAGCTTAAACAAGATATAGAGATAATCACAGAAGATAAAATAGACAATTTTAATTACATAAAACTGAAAAGCTTATGCACAAACAAATCAATGCAGCTTGATTATGAAGAGAAATAGTTAATTGGGAAAAACCTTTGCAGCAAATATCTCTGACAAATGTTCAGAAGCCTAGATATATAGGGAATTGGTACAAATATAAAAACCTGAGCCACTCTAGACACTCCCTAGAAGACAAGTGATCAAAGGATATGAACTGGCAGTTTTCAAGAGAAGAAATGCAAGCTCTTAGCAACTAAAAGAAAGAATATTCCAAGTCACAAATAAAAGGAGAAATCAAAATTTAAATAATTTTACCTCACACTCACCAGACTGGTAGGACAAAAGATGAAAATGGTAAATGTGGAGAGACTATAAGAAGGAAGGAACATTGATGCACTACTAATAGAGCTGAGAATTGGTCCAACCACTAAAGAAAATTTGGAATTTTCCTTTAAAAGTAACTAAAATGTTCATACCCTTTAACCAGATATCCTGCTACTAGACATCTACTCCGAAAGAGATCAAAGACAGAAAGGTTCTACTGTACCCCCCCAAATATTCCTGGCAACACTTTTTGTGGTAGCAAAGAACTAGAAATGAAATAAATGACTACTGATTGGGGAATAGTTAAATAAATTGTAGTTCATAAATATACTGAGCCATTACTGTACTGTGGCAAATTACAAAGAATTCAGAGAAGTATGGGAAGACTAGACAGAACCATGAGAACAATTTACAGATTGACCACAATGTTATAAAGAAAACATAACTGAAAAATTTTAGAACTCTGATCAATGCAGAAACTAATTATAAATTCAGCCAACAAGTACCTGCTATATAAATGCTAGTAATAATAATTTTAATAATATTCTATGTGATATTAATTATATAATATCATTATAATGATTATTAAATTAATCACATAATATTACACTAGCATTCATAGAATAAATGCTGTTGACCGAATTCACAATTGGTCACAGCATTGATCAAAGTAAGAAAGTATTACTAATATTATTATTAGTCTATTTTGTGCCAGGAATTATGCTAAGCTCTGGGGATACAAAGAGAGACAATTCTTAAAGGGTATATAAGATATGAAGGAGAGAGAGGGTATGTGAGTGTAATTTGAATACCAAGACTATAGAGATATATGGTCTTCTTCCTGGTCAGATGACATATGAAATATTATCATCAGTTCTGGGTACCATGTTTTATAAAGAACAGTGATAAGCTGGAGGGGGGACAGAGGAAAGCAACCAAGAGGATAGCCCATGAGATCATGCTATGTAAAGATCTCTTGAAGGAATTGGGGACTAGTACCATGGAAAGAGCATTGACTTTGGAGTCAAAATTTAGTTTCAAATCCCATCTTGTGACCTTGGGCAGGTAATGATTTCACTGAATCTCAGTGTCAGAAGACAGAAGGTAACGCAGAGATTAATTTTAACATCAGTGACCATCAATCTGTGCGGTCCTATCCCCTCCTGGGAAATATCAATCAAACATACCTGCCATGTAGTTAAGTATAACTAAGGCACCTAGGAAGCACAGTGGATAGAGTTCTGGACCTGGAGTCAAGAAGACGGAAGTTCAAATCTGGCCTCAGACACTTACTAGCTGTATGATCCTGGGCAAGTCACTTAACCTCTGCTCGGCTTAGTTTCTTCATATGTAAAAAAGGTATAATAGAAGCGACTACCTTACAGGGCTGTTGTGAGGATCATATGAGATAATAATTGTTGGTACCTAATAAGTGCTCTGTAAATGTTAGCTACTTTTGCTCAGTTTTTATCTGATTACTCTCCATCTCTGTTCAGAGCAGATGTTTTGTTGATCAGGTATAATGGCCATTAGCCTGTAGCTTTGAAAAACAAAATACAATAGAATACACTTAACTGTCATTTTATTGCTTCAAGTAAACTTGTCTCTCATTTGCTTTCCACTTGGTTCTCTAATATCCATGGATTTCGGAAAAATTCACTGCTACATCATCCATAACGTCAGAAAGGGGCTGATCAGACCCCACCTTCCTGTGGGTCATTTCCCTACCTTTATCTTTCAGGACTATGACCTTAGTTAGGTCTACCCCTAGGAATCTAATCCTTTATTGACAAGAGTAAGAATGGTCTTTCCCCTTCCTTATCTGTTGCCTCCTTACTTATCTTGTTTTTGGAGACTTTCTGACTTTCTCCCCCACAAGTCCCCTCAAAATCCCACATAGAAAGAGAACTTATAGTCACACGACAGCATGAAGAAAAGAAGAAAATACATCTTCTGATCCTCCGAAGCCTTGCTGATGCTAGAGATCTGGTCTGAGGGATAAGTATTTTTTTTTAATCCTTTAATTAGATATGGCACAAAGCAGAAGGAATTGCTAAATAAAAAATGATCTTGGAGACACTGTGCAAAGAACAAGCCCAGCCTTTTGTAAACAGCTTAAGGAACTCAGCACACACATTGCTCCTTAACAGTCAAAATTCTCCAGGCTCACTTAGATTTTTGCCAAAACTTCCGTTTACTTAAGACTCATCAGCTGTTTCTCCCCACAGCCTCCGAGTTAAAGTGATAAGGAATTATTCAGTGTGGAGCAGGAGGAAACTAGAGCATAAGTAAATCACTTCCCAAGACAGCTTCAAAACTGGGATAGCAGTCAGGAATAATAGTAACTAGCATTTATTAAGCAAAACGCTTTATATGTACTGTCTTACTTAATCCTCACAACAGCCTTCAAGTCATTTCCCCAGCCTGCAGTCCCATCCCCTATCTAACATCCCCATTTCACAGTTGAGGAAACTGAGGTAGACAGGTTAAGTGACTTGCCCAGGATCATAGAGCTAGCAGGGATCTGAGATCATACTCTAACTCAGATCTTCTTGGATCCAGGTCCAGAGCTCTATCTGCTGCAACACCTGGCTGCACCCTTTATACCTGGGTGACCCAAACAGACCTTCCGAGACAGAAAGGAGAGCTGTAAATGCAGAGCCAGGCAACACACTCAGGAATCCTACCTCTACCCCAATCCCCCCAACACACACACCTCATAGTTCCTTGATGTTGCCTGACATTTAACATGAGATCTTTTTAGTTCTGGGCCCTGGGCCAGTATTTGAATATTGTTCCCTCACAGTTCACAACCAGTTACCAAACCTGAATCTGGGGGCAGCTAGGTGGTGCAGTGAATAGAGCCCTGGCCCTGGAGTCAGGAGGACCTGAGTTCAAATCCAGCCTCAGAAACTTAACACTTATTAGCCGTGTGACCTTGGGCAAGTCACTTAACCCCAATTGCCCTGTCTTCCCCTCTCCAAAAAGCAAAAAAACCCCAAACACCTGAATCTGACCCCTTCTCACTATTCACACAAAGATCACCCTAGTTCAGACCCTTACCTATTCTCCCTGGGACTTGGGCAATAGCCTTCAAATCATTCTCCCTGCCTGCAGTCCCATATCCCTTCTCTAGCTCATCCTCCCCACAGCTGCAAAGACACATTCCTGAAGCACTAGTTAGTCATGTCCCTACTAAGAAGCTCCCTCCTGTCTCTAGGACAAACTGCAGCTTTATCAGCATGTTGAGCTCTTCACAATCAGGCTCCAGGCCACCTTCCTAGGTTTGTTGCCTATACTGCCTCTTTCTGCCTTCTACACTCCAGCCAGACTGTTCCCTGTATGTGACATTTGATCTCCCATATCTATGCCTTTACGCAGACTGTCTCATTCCCAACCCCACTCCCAATACCTGGAATGGACTCCTCCTTCACCTTTGCCTCAGAGTCCATCCAGGTTTAAAGTTCAGGGCAAGTAATATCTTCCTCAGAAAGCTTAGCTTACACTCTCAAGTTACTTGTGCCCTCTTTCTAAACTCCGTTATGCAAATCTTCTCCAATCTCCAATCTTTCTAACCTGTACCAGCAACCACAGTAGAACACAGGGTGGGCTGCTAGGGCAGGTTCTTTGATCTGCTTTTCTAAAGGAAAGAAACCCTTTTCTAAAGGAAATAAACACTAACCCTGCTTTAAAGGGGTTAGTGATCTTACTGTAATTAACAGATAAGTACAGATAAGTAGTCAAAGAAAGAATCCAATAGACAGGGCTCCAACTGTCTAAACAGAATAAAACCACCACCTACATATACCACCAGAATCAGGAGAGCACCAACATCAGAGTTGTGGGGGGGAGTGTATGTTAACAAACAGCTACTCAGAGTCCCATCCTGGGAAGATGTCATGATACTAGTACATTTGGGAAGGACTAGTAAAAACCTTTCTAACCCCTTCAGTCTAACCCTGTTAAAAACAAACAAGCCAAAACAACAACCAAAAATACCTACTGATGATGTCCAAGTTTTCTGCAATTACAGAGAGATATAAATACCATCAAAGCAATCCTTGTTTTGCAATGAAAAAAGAGGTCCCTTTCCTTCAGTTTTATAAATTATTACATGTATCACATCATGTTGTAATATATATGATTTATTATAAATTATTTTATAGATATAAAAATATAAGGTCTCTTTCTAAAATCTTGTTCTGAAGAATTCCAAAATATAAACATAAAATCCAGTGTCCAGAATTCCTTTTCTTCCCACCAAGTTAAAGCTTAAATTTTAGAGAAGTAGTAAAATGAGTAAAAAAAAAAATCCTCTTAATTTGAGGGTCTTCCCAAGCCCCAGGTTACCTATAGTCAACAACCAGTTTCCTGTAATAATACCAGGTCCACAGTCCCATATCACTAGGCACTTGTCCAACAGAAAGCAGGCTAAGAGGGACATCCAGGACACAGTTTCCTATTTCCAAACACTCATGTTTTCTTGGCTAAGCGACTTCAGGTGGCCCTAAGCCAGCAGCTCCCAGTAAATCACTCAGGAATGGTAATCCTAACCCCCACAAGTTGAGCTAGGGCTGAACGTTCTCTGCTTTCATGATCTGTTGTTGGAAATGTCATGGATCACAAAGTCCATAATAGGGTTTATTATTGATAACTTTTTCTAAGAACCAATGAACAACATAAGAAAGCCAGCTGGCTTGTTTGGCTATTTGGGGAAAGAGACCAGGAGCTGATTCAAGGTTTTCTAGCAAACATAGCTGGGTCATCAGAAGGAAGGAAATGGAAGGGGAAAAGTATTTGTACAGTACCTGCAATATAGCAGACACTGTATTAAGTGCTTTACAGTTACTCACTTGATTCTCACAACAACTGTGAAAGGTTTAGAGATGAGGAAACAGAAGCAAACAGAGGTTAAGTGACTTAACCAGGGTCTCACAACTAGCAAGTGTCTGAAATCTGAACTCAGTTCTTCCTGACTCCATGTCCTATACCCTATCCACTGACCCACCTAGCTTTTCAAAAAGCTTTCACTCTTTAAGTGCTCTGGTGTTACCTACATTCTTTGTTGTCTATAAAATCCAAGTGTTGCCAGTACTAAAAGAGGAGATCATTATGACACAGACTCTAGGGAATCTTCACTTTGGGGACACATCCCTATTGAGTTGGGTTACAAATCGTACCTTTTGGGGGCGGCTAGGTGGTGCAGTGAATGCAGTGGTTCTCAACCTTCCTAATGCCATGGCCCTTTAATACTCGTATGTGGGCATATCTACATGTAGACCTACCCACCTGGAGATGGATAGAGGAGTGTTGTCTCGGTTCCTAAGACCATGGGAAATATGTGTTTTCCAACGGTCTTAGGCGACCCCTGTGAAAGGGTTGTTAGATCCCCAAAGGGGTTGCGACCCACAGGTTGAGAACCACTGGAATAGAGCACTGACTCTGGAGTCAGGATGACCTGAGTTCAAACCCAGCCTCAAACATTTAACACCCTCGGTGTGCCTTGGACAAGTCATTTAACCCCAATTGCCCTGCCCTACCCCCTCCAAAAATTAAAAAAAAACCAACCCCAAAACAAAAACAAACAAAAAAAACCACAAATGGTACCTTGTTGCTATGTGTTCTGTAAAGACTAAGTTTTCTCCTGTATGACTCACTTAGGTCTCATTAAAATTCCAGTAGTCTAACTGATGATATTAAAGATCTGCTATACCATGGGACCTACAAACAAAACTAGACTCCAGCAGAGGATATACAAACACATATCCAGCAACCTATGGAGAAGCCTTCTCTTTCTGGAATTCAGAGTAGGACCAAGAGCCCGGCCCTAGCCTTTCTTCACACTTATTCTCACCCCTCTCTCCTATAGCATGGCCCATCACAAATTTAAATCAACTGCCTCCCATGCCATTCCAGAGAGTACCTTCAACCACGGTGACTCTTCTCTGGGAAGCTGGTACCCCCAGGTGCTGTATACATGTTGTGGTCAACAGATGAGCTAAGCAATTTACAATCCCTACAAACATCAATGCCACAAAGTTTTGTCTGTCATTAGAGTTTCCATGCTCCACTGGGTGAAGTTCAGCCCTGTACGGTCACTCAGCACTATCCCATATACATGGAGCAGTCTGGAAGTATAACTTTTTTTTTCTTTTTTCAGTGAAGTAGGTGGGGAACCTGAGATGAGAGAAAGAATTCTCGGGTCCTTGTATATCTAAGGATTATTAACAATCAAGGAGACCAAAACAATCTGTCATTTAAAATCATTTTAAAAGAATATATATGTTTATAACACTTTACAAACCATTTTCTTGAAAACACAGGAAGGCAGATGATAATAATATATGGTTGATCTTGGCCTTTTTTGTCATTGCTCCTTCAGCCATCTAGTGAAGCCAATGAAACCCTTCTTAGAATAATACATAAAATAAAATACAGAGAACTAGAAAGGAAACCAATTATATTAAAATAGTTATTAAGATATTCTTCAAAACGGACCTCAAAGTTAAGAATGCTGCAAGGACTTAATGGAATATGTAAATATGAAACTATACTCCTACCCCTGTGGGAATTCCCAGTTCCCACAATGCAGATTATAGATCACAGTTGGCCACTTGTATAGCCTTAGAAACCTCAAGGCAGCTGTGACTTATTTGTGATTTTCCCAACATCACAATAGCAGGTCTATAGCAATGCTAGAGACTAGGCTCAGATCTTCTGTCTCCCATCAGACTACTTCCCGTTAGCACTAAGTCTCCTCCTGGTCTAAGATACCAATAAACAATAATAAGGAAAATGCTTTTTCCTGATGTTCCTCTGATAGCATTACAACATTTGCTCCCCCTGGCTGGCTCAGTCAGCCTCTCTGATGAAAGCATGGGAAGCCATTTGGACCAAGAAGCGTGTGTAAGATGCACATGACATTATCGAGTAGGAAGAAACTCTGGCATCTTCTCTGATAAGCCCATACCAAGAACTTCTCTGTTATCTCCAGGGATGCTAGGGTATTCCCAAAAATCCTACATCCCACATCTTTTCTCATCACCCTGTTGGTATTCTATTTTCCCTCTTATGACTAAGCCTCTGAACTGAATCCAGAGACATAAAAGGGAGGAAAATCATAATGACTTTGTCTTATAATCAATCATGGTGCAGAAGGAAAGAATGACTAATCTGGAGACAAGGAATTCCTAACTATATCTATTTATTATCCTTATATTTTACAGTTCTATTTTCCCAATGTTATCCCTCACTCCTCCCACTCCTATAAAGCTGTCCTTATAACCAAAAGGAGAAAAAAAATTTAAGACAGAGGAAAAAAGTTTAGCAAAGTTTTAAAAATATAAAAAAAAAAATCTAGTATTATATGTAGTGTCCTCACCCATGGTCCTCCACCTCTACAAAGATTTAAGGGAGATGTCTTCTCATTTCTCTTCTTTTGGGCCAAGCATGGTCATTATAATTTTAAAACATTAAATTTTGATTGCTTTCTTGTTATGTTCATTTGAGTTTTTGTAGTCATTATACTGTTAACCTGGTTCTGTTCACTTTACCTTGTATCAGTTAATATTAATCTTTCCATTCTTCTCTTGTTCACTATTATTTAGAGTACAATAATATTTCATCAAATTCTCATACCACAAATTGTTTATTATTGTTTTTCAGTCATGTCCAGCTCTTTGTTACCCCATTTGGCTTTTTCTTGGCAAAAATACTGGAGTGGTTTGCTATTTCCTTCTCCAGCTCATTTTACAGATGAGGAAGCTGAGGCAAACAGGGTTAAGTGACTTGCCTAGGGTCACACAGATAAGGTCTGAGACCCGATTTAAACTTAGAGAGATGAGACTTCCTGATTCTAAGTCCAACACTCTATCCACTGTGCCACCTAGCTGCCATTACCTAAAATTCATGGGCACCTACTTCTAGTGATTGAATCTTAAGTGTCCTAGGTCTGCTATCTACCATATATGACCTCATCCATAAAATGAGCATTAGATGATCCTTACGATGATTTTTAATAAAAAGGTACCTTCTCTGGCTGAGCCTAGGGCCTTAGCTCCTCTGAAAACTTAGAATGGGTCAGAGCCTGTTACTATATTTCCCAGCCAGATGAGAAAATTCAAAGAAAGTCTTAGAATCATAGAACTAAGAATTGAAAGGGATATCAGAAGCCATCCAGTCATTGGGAACAGAAGAGTCCTGTACATACTCTTGGACTTAATTTATGCATTGGTTGGTTTTGTTGAAATTTTTTTGTTTCCTTTAAAAAACTTCTTTTGTTATAAAGAATGGCTCACTGGAGTCATATAGGGAATATAGTTAGAAATAATAGAGATAGAAAAACAAAAGCTTTGAATAAAAAGTTAATGTGAAAAGAAGTTATTAACTTCAACCACCACCCAAAGCAAGAATCCCATCCAAGAGGCTAGTAGATAGAGCGCTGGACCTGGAGTCAAGAAGGTGAAAATTCAAATCCTACCTCAAACACTTGCTAGTTCTCTGACTCTGGACAAGTCACTTAACCTCTGTTTGCCTCAGTTTCCACAAGTGTAAAAAGGGGATAATAATAGCACCTACCTCCCAGGATTGTTGTTAGGATTAAATGAGTTAAAGCACCTAGAATGAAGTGCTTTGTAAATACTGTTGAGTTGTTGTTGTTATTATTATTTCAAATGGTTTGATCACACTGCTGGAAAGTAGTAGAACCAGAATTTAAAACCCAAGAGCTAGTTCTTTGAATCTTTTGCTCCTTCTACAGGCTGTTGCTGACCTAAGAACATAGTTGACCCTTTTGTGGAAACCAATAGTCTTTTTTTTTTAAATGAGCCAGTGGTTTTCTTTATTATTGAATCCCTCTACTGATGCAAATCACAAGGTGCAAGGTGATCATGCCTGCCCCACCTCATGGGATTCCTCTCTTTATCCTCATTAATTTCCCATAGGAAATCTAACCAAGCAACTTGTGGTCTCTTTCACTTTCTCCTACCATTGTGACAGGGAAGACCTGGGGTTTCCCATTTCCCATCCCTCCTTTTTGTCCCATCAACCAAACCATCTTATCTTCCAATATGATTCCTTGATGGTGCATTTTGTTCTCCTTAAGGAAGGAAGTAAAACTTTTCTTAACTCCAATTGGTTTATCTTCTTGTTCCCATTATGTGACTCCTTTTGGTCCTCTGTGATTCTATTTTTTTCTTTTTTATTTGTTTTCTTGTTTACGTCATTTATTTTCATGACATATTTGAATTACAAATTTTCTCCCCATCTTTCCTCTGCCCCAATCCTAAAACAGCAATCCCACTGTAAAGCCCCTCCCCTGCTCTGCTCTCTTACTTTCTGGTAGGGCAGGGAGGGTCTCCCTATCCCAGTCCCTGTATATCTTAATTCCTAGTTGCAGGTATTGCAGAACTTTAAATTCTAGATTCTTTCAATTCCTCCCTTGTCCCCCAGTGGACATATTGTGACAGTGATCACCTATCTCTCCTTCCTATCCCTCCCCCCCCCTTGTTCTGTTCTCTACCGTGTCCCTGTTTACTTTAGTGTGTGCTTGCAGCATCCCTCCCCCA
>CM053597.1:140206025-140250365 GCA_028646575.1 Pseudocheirus occidentalis | reverse complement strand
GTCAGCCACTGAGGAGCCAAATCCAAAATCTGTCTCTATAAAATTCTCCTGCTTATAAATTCTCCTGGCCTTCTCCCAAGTCAACAGGGGAGTATCTCAGCCAATAGCATTCTTCCACATCAACAGGGGAATTCACACCTTCCATACTTAGCCCTAAATATCCAACAAATTGATTACCATTACACTGTCCTATGGTACATAATATGATGAAGACAGAGAAGCATAAGGAAAATTTACATGAACTGTAATAAAGTAAAATATGCATAACTAGGAAAAAGCACATAAAATGATTACAGTGATGGAAATGGAAAGAACAACATCATTTGAAATCAAATGCTGAAAAATTATAATGACCAAGTTTGGATCCAAAGACCAGATAGGAGAAGTTGCCTTCTTCTGTTTCTTTGCAGCAGTGGGGGACTACGGATTTGGAACATGATATAAAAGTCAGATTCTTTTCCATGTTTTGAGTTTTGTTGAGCTCTCCCTGTTCCCCAGCCCCTTTTTCTCCTCCTCCTTTAAAATTTTTTGTTATATAAGCTGACTCTCTGAAGAAGGGGAAAAGGATTATTTATGTGAAAACAACATATCAACAAAACTCATTTTTTAAAAGGTTCTTCCTAATAGACACTGGTTCTTGTCAGTGTCTTGGAGTGCCCTATGGCTGAATAACTGTGAAAGCAGTTGATCTAGGTCCCTTTTCATATTCATGGGGGAGCATTCAGAGAATTTTCAGAGCTGGAATAATATCTATATGATCACTACCATTACCAATGCTATTAAATGGCAATTGCTTTAAAATTTTTAAGAGCTTTAATGAGCCAATCAATCAGTCAAAAAGTCTTTATTAAGCCCTTACTAAGTGAGAGGCCTTGTATTAATCCTTAGAGATACAAAGAGGAAAGTAAAACGCCCTGCCTTCAAGGAATTTAGATCCTAATCAGGGAGAAAATCCCATTTGAGTCTATATACAATGAAATGATTACCTCACAATAACCCTGTGAGGTAAATGGTAGAGGTGTTATTAACCCTATTTTACAGAGAGGAACAGAGTTTAATTAGTTCATGGTCACTCATCTAATGTCAAGAGGCAGGATTTGAGCCTGACTAAATCCAGCAGGCTGTCCAGTAGACCCTCCTGCTTCACAAGTCATCCTTTCCCTAGTTTTATAGATAAGATAGTTTAATTCAGAGAGATGACTTATCTAGGGTCACAGTTACAGTGCCAGGGCTGGGACTACAGTGTACTTTCTCCCCTGTACCACTGCTCTCTCTCTTTTAAATTCTACTGTTTTTCCCTTTTGAACTGCATGCAATCAGGCAGATTTAAATGTAGTTAATCTATAAAGTTTTATATTCTATATCTTAGATTACAGATTGGTTCTAAGGGGCGGCTAGGTGGCGCAGTGAATAGAGCACCGGCCCTGGAATCAGGAGTACCTGAGTTCAAATCCGGCCTCAGACACTTAACACAAAAAAACTAGCCGTGTGACCTTGGGCAAGTCACTTAACCTCAACTGCTCCCCAAAAAGCAAAAAAAAACAAAACAAAAAAAACCCCACAAATTGGTTCTAAGTCTAGGTTATCCATATCCTTACTGTAATTGGCTTCCCCTTAAATAGTCTTAGTCATGCATTCCTTTGGAGAGAAGACACTGGTCCAGCAGGACTGCTGGCCTCCTTCTGCCCCTCCAGCCTTTTGCTCATGGTGACCCTTGGCCTAGTAGTAGTATATTATCTCTATTTCACTGGTGATCAAAAAGCCTGAGCTGTCCAAGGGATTCTAGCCAGCAAATGCCTGTCTTTTCAGTATTGCATGGTCTGTTATCAAACTTATTTACTCCTTGGCACAGTGCTGATGTCTCCAGAATAGATGCCATGGTAAGTGCAGCACTGGGTTAGTGAGAAACATCTGCTTTCTGCTTCTGATCCCTTCTGCCAGTGAGTGGTGGAGACCTTTGCACTTCACACTGAGAAGGGGATGGGAACTCCCCAAACCTGAATGAGTTTTAGTCAGTTTATACCAGTTGACAACTGATTTCTTGGCTCTTGCAGGTTTATCTACATTTTTGGTAGCTCTTTCTACTCATTTTGTGTGGATGTGTATGGAAAATTACAGCAGACACACTTTTCTATTAGGGGATGGGGATAGCAGTTCAACCTGCTTCTCCATCCTGCTTCTTTTTACTAATTTTTCAAAACATTAGAGGAGAGTTTTCAACACCAAAGCTTATAGTTGCCTATCAAGGAGTCAAGTTTTCACATTGTCCTACTTTTATTACCCTCTTTTAGTTTTGTATGGGCAAGTAATATACCAAAGGACTTCTAATCCCCTCAGTATGTGTAATTGCTCTACTACTTTAGATTGCTATCCATATATGTCTTCCCATTCTTGTCTTTCTTTAAGTCCTTTCTCTATAGTCTATCTAACACACTGCAGGCTTTCTTCTGATTATATATACATATATACAAACATTTAATACATATATTATACGTATATGTTGTAATTGTAGCATATGTTATATATGTTATAGATATCTATATATTATATATACTATGTGCATATATTTTATACGTAAATATAATACTTTATAAATATACATTTATTTGTTGTTGTTTAGTCTTTTTTTCAGTCATGTCTGACTTTTCATGACCCCATTTGGGGTTTTCTTGGCAAAGATACTAAAGTGGTTTGCCATTTCCTTCTCCAGCTCATTTTACAGATGAGGAAACTGAGGCAAACAGGTTAAGTGACTTGCCTAGGGTCACACAAGCAAGTGTCAGGTCAGATTTGAACAAGCCAAGATATAGATAAATGATAGACTAAATCAATGGTTTGCGTGTCCATACACATTATTTAATGTAAGCAATATGCATTACTCATATTGCTTTTCTTTTGTGAATAAGGCCAATCTCATTGCAATATCCACAGTTCTCATTAAAAAGATCCTATAGATTTTTTTAGATTAGTTTAAGCAACAGAAGGTCATAAAATGGGAGTATCAAGAAAACCTTACCAAGGACAGAGAAACAGCCCCTGTTCTGTTTGAACTTGCATAGGACATTCTCAGTGACAGTGATGAAAACATTGGGTGAGCATATCTCTCTAATGCCACCCTTGATACCAATTCTTAACTTATTTCTGAACAGAGTTAACACCATTACATCTTGTCTGTCTGAGCTTGTTTGAGTGAAGGCTTTATTAAATCAACAAATAGGAGAAAACAGATTATATTATCTTTTTTTTTTTTTTTGGCTGCCATATAAGCTACTAATGAAATGGCAAGTTTTAACAGAGTGACCACAGAATCCGAATGAAAAGTTTTAAGGAGCTCTAATTAGCCAGCTGGTGGCTGTCTCATGAGGAGAGTAGCAAAATAGGACAGAAAATGCAGGATCTTATTATATACAGTTCGCCTTCATTGTCCAACTAGGTATAAACAGAAGCTGTTACTAAAACAGAAGCTGTTACTAAGGCAAGTAGAGGACAGTGAGGTAGGAGAAGGAGGGACACAGGGCATGATGACCTGTGCATATAGGATAAGAAAAATGAAGAAAAAGACAAATTACCTAGATTGGTTCCCACACCCCAGGCCAGCCCATAGGCAGGTTCACTGACTTCTAACTTGCTGATTTCTAATTTCACAAAGTATCACATAACTATTTCCTGGCTGATCTCTTGACTCCTATCTTGAGTCCATAGCTTAACTAGTTCCTGGCCACTTCACTAACTTGCATTAAGCCTACATCCACTAAAACCTCCAGCTTGTTTTCAGAATTGCTATCTCCCTACCTTCTCCGTCTTGTACTGCTGAAACTGATGTTTTGGTAGCCAACTGTAAGAGTTTACTTTTATCTCTACTGAATTCTGTCATATATATCTTGACTCAATGATCCATTGTGTTAGCCATTCTTCTGAGCTTTGTCTCTGAAATTTTATGAGTTTGGCATATCTGAGTTGATTCATTTGATAAAAAAAAAAAGTGAATAATGCATAGGACCAGCCAAAGATCTCTGGAGTACTCCTCTGGAGATCTCCTGCCGCATTGACGTTGCACTGTTAATGACTACTTTTAAAAATGTACCTGTCCAGCCACTTCTGAATCCATCTAAATGTATTATTCTTTCACCCACATCTCTACATATGAGACACTTTATTAAAAAAAAAACTTGTCTAAAATCTAGATAAATTATATCAGTGACATTCTCCTAATGTACTAGTTAAGAAATCATGTCAAAAAGGAAATGAGGTTAGTCTGACATGACCAGTTTTTGATGACATTACTTTTATATAGTTATTGTCAAGGTGTATGTTATTCTAATCCTGTTATCTTCCCTTTGCTTCACTTTGCATTTTCCACATTTGCCCTTTTTTTTCCCTCACACAATGGTATTCCATTGTATTGAGACACCAGCCTCACCCGACAGAGACACTGGCCTCACCCGACAGAGACACCAGAGACACCAGACCTCGTATTGCATAACCAGCCACTTCCCCGATCTTTGCTGATAGGGAGTTGTTTGCTACTACAAATAAAGCACCTATGAATATTTTTGTACATGCTGATCCATAGAATCTTGATGAGTCAGCCTTTTTAATATTTTCTCTTGGAGGGTGTGGACATATGCCTTGGCATCTTAGAAGACTAACTTCATCTCTTTAAGTCTCATCTACTTGGGGACCAACCAATGAATCTTCTCTATTCTATGATAAGGAAGAAGATACCTAAATCTTCTCAATTAGGTGTCAGTAGGCATGTCCATATCCTCCAAAGAAAAATGCAATTAAAATTTCAAACATGGTTATATTCTCCCTATATGCTCAGCAAGTGAATGATTCCCTTATAATTGGGTCTTTTTTTTTTTCTCTCTTTTTAAATATTATCCCTTAGGACTGAGGTTCTTAATCTGGAATCCATGAATTTGTTTTTTTTAAATTTTAAATTAAATTTTAAAAGATTTAAAGCTTTTTATTCATTACTTCGGTAAAGTTGGGTTCTTTTGTTAGCCTCCATATTTTATTTTATTTTATATATTTAAAACCTTTCTTCTGAAAGTGGGTCCATTGCCTTTACCAGACTGCCAAAGTGGGGATGAATTACACAAAAAAATGTTAAACCCCTACTTTAGGTTATATATAGTCCTAATAATATTGCTGAGTCAAAGAGTGGGATGTATTTTTAACTCTTACCGTATGTTGCCATATTGCTCACCCAGGAAAACATACCCATTTGAAGTCCTGCAGGCAATATAATAGAATATTCTTTACTCCGAATTCTTACCAATGTTGAATTGTATTGTTCTGTGTCTCCAAGGTTCGTATTTCATGCAGATTTTGGTTCTATGAGTTTGCAGGTAGCAGAGGTGCTAGGAACATATGAAAATTTTTTCTTAGCTGTAGGCTGACTTCTTTGCTCCTCATTCTCATCTCTTTGGTCATGAATTTACCTATTAATGGGTTTAGGAAAGCAAAATCCTAAATACTTCATCAGAAGAGCAGCCTAAAATGTGCTACAAAAGTAAAGATGTACTATTTTTGGTGGCTAATAGGTAGGGAGCAGGGTGGGGAGATGGTAACAATCAATGCAGATGATTAGCCTGTTATGAGATTAGACCAGGAATGTGAAACTGACAAGTTTATGAATTCTGGATCAAGCTTAAGAGTGTCTTTTTAAAACAAGAAGTTCAGCAGGACAGCTGCTGACTCAGATGAAAAAATGACTCATGAACTGGGGCATAGGGAATCAGGCTTGGTTGAGAGGATTTGATAGGCTTTGGGTCACTTTTTTGGGTCCCCGTATCCATGGCTGGTTTGTGACAATGACTTCCCAAACAACTGGACATTTCTGTCTTTGTCTTCAAAAGAAGAGACTTGGCATTTCTAGAAGAACAATTCAAATAATTTTTCATTTTTTTTCCCCAAACAGTTGGGTTCAGTAGAAGCAGTAGTCTGATTTCTGCTGAGGTCATTATTTCTTTAAATAATTTGTTTTTAAGAAGCATTACCATTTTATTTGGAGGGCCAGTAGAGGAGTAGAGGGGCTAGGTTCTGTCTGGAGGAGGGGCTAAGTAATTTTACCTTGTAACTTTGGTAGAGCAAATAATGATAGTTTGGGTTTAATAAGCAGATATCTCCTGATCATTCTCTAATCCACTGATGGAAGGTTATGTTCACATCCTGGTGAACTGGGAGCAGATGAGGTATTATTATTAGAACTTCTATCAGGTCAGCTATCGTAGGGCTAACCTGGGGTTGTTTTTGTTGTGACATCATGTAGGAGTGGAGAATAGTGGCACCTGATTTAGCCGGAGGTAGGAAAAAAATTAAAGTCCCTTCTATCTACCCTTGCAGTTTATTTGCCCTGAAGTTGGATCTACACACTGTAAGTAGTTAGGGAGCTATGTACTACTTTTGTCTGTCTTCACTGCAGCCTTAGACTCCACTCTTGGATCCCCCAGTTCTAATAGGGGAGCTCTTACCTTGCCTTGCCCAGAACCAGCCCTCCAATGCCCTTTCTAACCATTTCCATACTTTGCTAATGGGTTCTCCCTCACTTTCCAGAACCCTTTTATGTATAGATTGCCTTTTAAAAAGATAGTGTGAATTCCTTGAGAACAGGTACTGCTTGTATTCATGTATTGTGCTGTGCTTATATTTGCATCCCTAACACCATTTAAAATGTAGTTGGCCACATATTAAACATATATGAAATTCTCTCTGCCTTTCCCCCTTTTTTCTCTTCCCTTCTGTCCCTCTAACTCTTTCTGTATTCCCCTTTTTCTTCTCCTTCCCTCTTTTCCTCTTTCCCTGTCGCGTCTAGTAAAGTCCTCATTGGAAATGCCTACCCCTTCTAGGTTGTAACTGAGTCATCTGAAAATCATATCCCCTAAGAGTGACTAGAATGGAGAATCTCTACCACCAAGTAAGTAACTCTTACCATCCTTGAAAAGGAAGGTGCTAATGATAAATGTTGGAGAAGACATGGGAAAGTTGGAACACCAGTTCATTGTTGGTAGAGCTGTGAGCTGATCCAACCATCCTGGAGAGCAATTTGGAACTATGCCCAAAGGGCTATAAAAATGTGCATACCGTTTGACCCAGCAATACCACTTTTAGGCCTGTATCCCAAACAGATCAGAAAGGTGAGAAAAGGACCCACATGTACAAAAATACTTATAGCAACTCTCTTTGTGGTGGCCAAGGACTGGAAATTGAGGGCATGCCCATCAGTTGGGGAATGGCTGAACAAGTTGTGGTATATGAATGTAATGGGGTACTATTGTGCTATGAGGAATGATGAACAGGTGTACAGAAAAACCTGGAAAGATTTATATGAACTGATGCTAAGTGAAGTGAGCAGAACCAGGAGAACTCTGTACACAGTAACAGCCACAGTGTATGATGATTGATTTTGATCAACTTAGCCCTTCTCAGCAATGCAAGGACCTGAAACAGTTCCAAAGGACTCATGATGGAAAATACCATCCACATCCAGAGAAAGAACTATGGAGTCTGAATGAAGAGGGAAGCAGACTCTTTTCCTTTTATTATTTTGTTTTGTTTTTCTTTCTCATGGTTTCTCCCATTTGTTATAATTCTTCTATACAACATGATTAATGTGAAAGTATGTTTAATAGGAATGTGTATGTAGAGCCTATATCAGATTGTAGGCCTTCTTGGGGAGGGAGGGAGAAAATTTTTAAACTTATGGAAGTAAATGTTGAAAACTAAAAATTAATTAAATTTAAGAAAAAGAAAAGAAAATCAAGGTGCTGACCACACCTGAGGATGTGTACTATTTCTGAAAAAACTCAGCCCCAAATTGTAAAGATTTTCTTTGATTTCTTCACACAAGTATCATGCTCTGTTTATTTGATTTGTAGCTATGATGAGTTCAGGAGGAGTGAGATGAAAGTAGTTTGGACCTAAATTCAGAGTGAGAAAAAAATTGCAGAGACATAATGTCATTAAAAATTTGTTTAAATTTTCCTGTTTTGGGTTGTGAACTTGAGAGTCAGAGTTGTATGCTTAGGAAACCAGTTGAGAGGCCAGAAGACTTGAGTTCAAGTCTTTTTGGGCACACACTGATGTGGTCTGGGATGCTTTTGTCTGTAACCTCAGTTTGTAAAAATTTCACTTGTGTTCAGGTACCTATGTATGTAACATCAATTTGTAACAAGCCTGTGCAATTAAGTTGTAAAAGTCACCCTTTCCCCCAGCCACAAAGGTATTAACTCTGCCTCTCCCCTTCCCCCAACCTAAAAGTCTTTTTCCTCGAGCTAGCAGTCTGCTTAGATAACAGTACCTATGAATCCTTCAAAAGCATTCTGTAAACAGACCCTTAGAGAAATGCATAGCTCCTTTGTTCTAAGTGGCCAGCTGCATCCAAAACCCTTGAACAACATTATCAGAGAGATAACTCCCTCCCAACAGGGTACCTCCTGAATCCCTAATCAGTCTAGCTCCCAGACTTGGCCTATCCTCCCAACAGCCATATTGGACATATCTCATTCATCCTTGACCAAAAGTAACCTAGTGATGTCATAAGCCAAAAACCACACCTCCAGATAGCCCCCCTTAGGGGGATGTCCCAGTGAATTATGGGCAATTCACCTGCACAGTTGATATAAAAAGTGCATGTCCCTTTAAGCATTAACCGCTCCTAAACTCCTCCCTAACTCCACCTTTGCCCACCTAGTTAGCATAATTAATCTCTGACTGACAGTTTTATGGTTATAAAAACTGCACCTCTAGGCCCGGCTCTCTGCAGTTTCCCTTAACCTTTTCCTGTGCGCTGCAAAGCATAAAACTTTATAACTCTACCTTAGATCCCTGCAATTTGCAGGTTCCCCTATTTCTCCTGCCTGCCTGCTGCTAAGTCAGCATAACAATAAACTTTATAACTTTGCCAAAAGATAGCTTGAGTCCTGCGAAATTCTTTCCTGACAAGAACCCACTAGGGATTCATATGAGATCCCTCAGATACCCTCCTTTCCTAAACCTCAGCAATACCAGCTGTGTGATCTTAATGCTGTAGGGTCACAGCCAAGGGGCTGAATTACAAGGGTCTCCCACAAAACTCCCAAGTGCACAGAACCAAATTAAAAAGTAGTTGAAGACCATTTATCAAAATAAGTAAAAATATAGTACAGTAAAGTAATGTTGATGTGTGATTTTCTAGTCAATTATATGTACTGCAGGGATCCATTTCCATTTAAGTTTGACACCATTTCTCTAGGTACCCAGAAGGTGCCAATAAGTGAGAATTCCTCACAGGGGGATTCCCTATGGTAGTAGTGTCAAAGTCAGAAACAGGGGGCCACTAAAGCATGCATCTCTCCAGGTTGCATGTTGACTTTTAAAACCACATGTTAACATTATTTATGTTCTGTTGTGTTTTTATTTATTCTGTTCAATATTTTCCAAGTATACTTTAATCTGATTCTGACCCTACTGGGAATTATTGTGGGCAGAGTGTTTGTCACCTCTGCCCTATACCAGTGAAATCACAGTTCTTGTTTTTGTCCTTGTCTTGTTGTGAAGTTAAGCATCAATAAACACTAATGAATATCTTAATTTTTTTGTGTGTTTGTTGTTAATATTCAATGAAGAAAGAGACTTGTATACTATTGTATACTATTATACTATTAGTATACTAATAGTTTTTGTATACTATTAGTTTATGTGTGCACATTTTCAGTCTATAGTTGATACTAATGAAAATCCTCAGGAAAGATTCAAGTGTAAAGAGGGTTTAATGTAGCTGATCTTGAGGGCCTTTGGGCCTCTAGGACACAGTGCTTTATTTACAAATAATACAATCATCCTGTTATATTGACTAACATCTTCAGGTTATATGTTTACAACATGGTTGAAAGATAACCCCAAGTGGTTTGAATTAAAACACAGAAAGGAAACAACAGTTTATTACGTACCCTTGGAGTTGTCTCTTCTGTTGAAACACGTGTTTTTCAGCACTTTTCTCAAGGAAGGTGATGGCATTTAGGAACAGTAAGGTGAGATTCTGGTGAGTACCTGGAAATGTCAAAAAAAATTCCCACTTGACATCTTCGGTGAATATCCTCAAGACTTAGATTACGTACAAAAATGGCTGTTAACCATCAACCCCAAGTGTCTTCAGAGTAACTGCCTTATTGGCTGGGAGTCATAGGGACAGGCATCCCAGAAGTTGTTTTGTGCATGAGGATGGTTTGATGCAGTGATTGAAAGGTATAATGGAATGTATCCACCATCCCATGATTGTGTATGGAGTGTTTGGCAATTTCCACGACATTCCATAATCATCTTAAAAGTGTGGATGATGCCTTTGGCAAAGTGTTTGCCCTCAGGTTCCCTATTTTAATAAGCACATAATTGTTCCATACATTTCTGGTCTGGAGACAAATCAAAGGCAAAAATCGTGCCCTTGGTAGTACTCTTCTTTGTCCACTAGGAACTCAGGATCCTTCTTTATATATAAAGCTCCTTTGGAACCTATACCAGGTTCACATATTCTTTAATATAGTTTCTGGCTTTGTATTAGGCCTAGTGGGAGGGATCATATTCACCAGCCACATACAGAGCCATAAAATTAATTGGCCACTATCATGTTTGAAGTTGAAGCATAATTCTCACCAGAGGCAGCTGCTTCAGGAAAAGGTTCTTCTGGTCATAGGTACATCTTCCTTTTGAGGTATGGTACACATGATATCCATGCAGACTCTGGGTACCTGACATTGGAGATAAACAGCACCTTGATGTGATAGTACTTGGTGCTATGTAACTATAATCAGTTTAGCAGACTTAGGGCTAAGTATAAGGTATGAGCTCTGTATGGAGGATGTGAGCCCTGTCCACTGAAGGCCATCCAGAAGGCCGATATTCCTTCTGGGTTCTAGGGCCAGCTGAACTGCTGGAAGACTGAAAAAGCATGACCAGGATAAGACTTTGTTTATTTTATTCGTGGCCTGGCTGATCTTTGAGTTCCAGGCAAGAGAAGTGGTGAAGGGTTTGAGATGTGCTGGATCCTGTGAACTTCAGTGTGTGCTGGGGACTGCCCTGAGGACTAGACAAGGTCCTGGGAGCTGTCTGCCTCCGAGGACTGGACAAGAACCTGGCAGCTGTCTGCTTCTCTATCCAGGTGACTGGTGGATTCAGGAGGGAGTTGGAACCATGGAAGGGGATTCAGAGAATAAGAGAGACCACCCACAGTCAAGATGAAGAAAAGGCCTCCCCTTAGACAAAACTGAAGATTGCTGGACACCAAAGGGTGGAGGATTTGTGTGGTTTTCTAATGATTGTGATTAGTGATTGATTGAGTTGATGTATAGTTGCCCCATGAGTGGAAGATTGATGTATGATTGCCCCATGAGTGGAAGTTTGATTATTGTATTATGAATTGATTGAATGATTATTGATTTGCCCTATGAGTGGAAGACTGAATATTGTACTGTACCTTGATATGTTGTGAATATTATGATATGATGTATTGTGAATGTTTGCCTTGATTTGTAATGGAATAAACAGTGTTCACTATTACTGTGTAATCTGAACCTTAAAAGCTGTTCACAGTAGCATTCTTTTGGGAATCTGCTGGTGCGTGGCATTACATTCTACCAGACCTTCTGGAAAAGAGAGGTAATGGAAAGATGAAAACTTAGACTGTCAGGTTCATTCCATTATCTTCGGACAGAAAGCATATCTGCATCCTCCTCAGCTTGATTTTTATAGTCACAACATTTATCAGTAGCTTTAAAACAACAACAACAAAAAAACCCAGGTCACTGTGCAGATTTGCCCAGAAGCTCTAATTTGCTGCTGACTGCTGTCAGCTGTTCCCAGTTCAGAAAACCCTCATTACTTCTCTGTAGAATCTGTAAACTTGGATAGGGAAATAATTATATTTTTACTTTCATTAAGCTCTAATTAAAAATTTAGTGTTTCCTTCAGTTATTTTAAAACATTATTCTGAGAAGGCATAGACTGTCCACAGGCTCTAGCATGGAAAATTTGAGTTAAGAACAGTACTCTGAGTCTGTTCCTTCAGGGATACTCTGGTATATCTTTGTAAAATTCCTCTTCCAGAAACTGTGTTGCCCAGGTGCCTCTGCTGTAGTTGCAAAGTGACTCATTGAAAGCCCAGTAAGGCTTGTTTCTGTACAGGATAAGGCAGTTACACAGGATCACATCCAATTATGTGAAAATAAAGACAGCTGAGCAATTCCATATCTGTCTCCTATTCAAGTCCCTGTCATCTTCCTTCTTGCTTCTGAAACTGATGGAGGGAGAGTGGAGAGTAAGGTGCTCTTCAGATCTAAATACTATAATTCTCAGTATTCCCAGCTTTGTAAAATTCTAGGGGGAAGATTTAAATATAGAACAGGAATATTTTTATTTTATAGCCAGCATGTAAATACTTTTCTTGATACAAGTTTGTTTGTAGGTGATAGCTAAAATAGGTTTAACCCAGAACTGGCACATTCTTGGGGGCTCTAGAACCCTTGTGGAAAGAGGCATTGACTTTCCAAAGACTCCAGAATATCCCACTTGTACCTGCCACATTCATTGCCAAGGCACCTTGAAAATCCTTTAATCTATTCCATGTATGTACTTTATAGAAATACTAGCATATGTGGGTTTTCATCATCTTTTGGGAATACCATTTTCTCTCTAAAAAATGTACTGGTTTTCCCAGCCAGGTATTAATAGACACAGACACTTGATCTCCTCTCTCCCCCAAAAGTGAAATGGAATGGGTATGTTTTGGTCTGTCTTTGTTTCAGTGGTGCTGGTGCTGAGGTGATGCTTACACAGGAACACATGCTGAGGGTTTGTCTTAAGTGAGATTCACCTGCCTGTGGTCCTTACAGGGTAGAAATACTCCATAAAGGAATCAAGGAATCCTGAGAGAATTGATGTCATATCATGTGCATGTATACATGTACAGGGAGTTAAAAGCAGCTATGATGCTGGTAGGACGTGGAGTCCTGGTGATTGGCCTATCCACAGGCACTCCAAGTGTCCATTCTTTGCCCTTTAATAATGCCCCTTCTAATGAAGCAGAAGGGCTCCTCCCCTCCAACAGGTTTGCCATAATCTGTTACAACACAAGTACATATCTAAGCTTTACCTCAATAATTTTTTTTGCCCCAAAATTACATGGATTTTTGCCCAAACTAATGTCGATATTTAACTTGGGAGATTTAGGTATTTACTCTTCTCTGTGGTGTCTTACATAGATCAGTCATTATTGTCTATTCAAAATTGGTACCTTCATTTAGGGGTACCGTATATGTGGAGTAATATATCTCTATAAGTCTTACTTCCTATTGATGTACAGCTCTAGGGAATATGACAATGGTACACTGAAATTGGATGTGGGCTTATGAAGGAAGGGACTGCTGGGGAGTGTTATGTAAACATTTTCATCTGTCTCTCAGTACAGTGATACCAGCTCTAGGGTAGTACTGGAGGTCATATGCTTAATCCAACTGTTAACATTATCAGGCTACCCCCACCTTTTGGCTAGAAAGAATACTCTTGGTCTGCCTACAGCTGCTGGTCTGGATGACTGTTTTCCTATTGTGTTATTAGGATTCTTATTTCTTCTGTAATTCTTCCATGTAAAAAGTGCCTATGCTTTTTTCCCCAATATAAGCTTTCAGTTTTTATCAACAGGCTGTTTGCAGCTCCCCTGTCATCATTTCTGTCTCCAATAAACATCTCACCCATGAAAGTCTACTTACTCTCCTTTCCTTACTTCCCTGTGATTTTCAGCACCTTCTTGTGGGCCCTTTTTGCATACTCTGTGAGGGCTGTTGATTTTTCTTTTGGGACTTACTGTTGATTTATTTTCCAAACCTCTAAAGAATTTGCAGGAACGACATTTTTAGGTTGTTTATGGTGTGTCTGTGCTAAGAATGGTTGTAAAAATTTCTAAATAGTCTTTAAGTACATATATAGAATATATGTTGTGAGCTATAAATAACCTGCATGGATTAAATATTGACTTAAAAGTACAGGACATCTCCTGACCTAATTTGTCTTTCAAACTCACTGTCTAGGCACACTTTGAAATCACAGCAACTGCTATTCTGACCATAATAGGTCACGGAGAGTTGAAAGAGATTTTAGAGGCCATCTGGAATAACCCTTTAATTTTACAGATAAGGAAACTGAGAAGTGATTTGCCCAGGTTCATACATATAGTAAGCATTAGAGGTGGGCTTTGTAACCAGATCTTCCTGATTCCAGCTCCAGGACTATGCCAGCTGTCTAATCCAACTGCTTATTTTACAGATGGGCAACTGAGAAATTAAGTTAACTACCCAAAGTTACATAGTATATAACAGAACTAGGATTGCAAACTCTGTTGATTGGACTCCAAATCCAATATTTCTTCCACTGTTTCATTCTCTTTTTTATATAAAATTTAAGTTTTCATTCTAATTGGAAAGCTGACTTGCCAGGTCTCCCTACCAAGTAATATTAATATCTTAAACTATCATTTTGCTTCCTAAAACTCCAAAGTGTGAGTTTGGGGAGAGGGAAGAGGTGGGAAGAGGGAAGAGGTGGGGAGAGGGAAGAGGTGGGGAGAGCACTACAAGATGATCCATTGGGCTGAAGGAAGAAAACAGAATTTCTATATATCCCTATTTTTTATCTAAAACTTAAGAAAGAAATTAAACTTTATTAATATTTAATATATAGATCAACCTGGTACCTCCTGTGGTCTGTGTATCCAATGGTTGGTTGTTCACATGCCACCTATAGCATACAAGGAATCGGAAGGGTTGATGATGTCCCTACTGTTTGTTACTTACTTTCCATGTATTTGGTTACATAGGGATTACATTACCTAGTTTGAACTAACCCTAACCCTCACAAAATGGACTGGTCTTAAACATGTTCTGCAAATCAACCAGGATTGAAGGCTTATGACGTGAGTATAAACCAAGGAGAAAATGGCAGAGTTAGCACTTCTGGTGTGAATTCCTTGTTACCTCTCTTAAGAGATAAAAAGCTGTGATGGTCTCATCACATCTGTGAAACTATTAAGATTATGTAAAATGTGAGAGTTGTTGTTTTTCTTTTGTTCAGTCATTTTTCAGTCGTGTCTCTTGCTCTGTGACCCCCATTTGAGGTTTTCTTGGCAAAGGTACTGGAGTAGTTTGCTGTTTCATTCCCCAGGTCATTTGACAGATGAGGAAACTGAGGCAAACAGGGTTAAGTGACTTGGCCAAGGTCACACAGCCAGTAAGTATTTTCGGCCAGGTTTGAACTCGGATGAGTCTTTCTGATTCCAAGCCCAGTGCTCTATCCACTTTACCACCCAGCTGCCATCAGTAACTCTAAATGTATAATGATGCTGAATGTGACAGGCTGTTAGTTAATGGTAGTGAAGCTTTCATGAGTAAGAAGACATTTAAAAACTAACGTTCAGCAATCTTTTGTCAATTTCCAATATGCAATATGCAGTTTCCAAATATGCAAGGGATTGGGCAGGAAAATGAGAGGACTGCAGATAAGAATAACAATATCTAGCATTTAAACGGCACTTTAAGGTTTGCAGGGTACATTGTACATGCTATTTCTTTTGTTCCTTACAACCACTCTGGAAGTTTGGTACTATTCTTATTCTTATTTTTTTTTGGAGGGGGGAGGTGAGACAGTCGGGGTTAAGTGACTCGCCCAAGGTCATGCAGCTAGTAAGTGCTAGGTGTATGAGGCTGGATTTGAACTCAGGTCCTCTTGACTCCAGGCTGGTGCTCCATTCACTCACTGAAAGACCTAGGTACCCCTTAACCCCATTTTACAGAGGAAACTGAGGCAGAGAAAGGTTGATTATCCCAGTATTACAGAACTAGTATCTGAGGCAAGATTTGAACTTGTCTTTATAGTACTTTAGCTTCTGTGCCACGTAGCTGACTGCTGTCCAAAAGCCAACAACCTCATGAGGTAGATAATACCCACCAATAATTGCCATCTGATTTAGAACATGATAAAAACTGTAAAACAGCTACAAAGATATTGATTGCTGTTAGTTGGCTGCAGAAGGCTTCCCAGAGGAATTGGAAATTGAGCTGGACTTTGAATAATGGACAGAATTTTTACAGGGAGAGATAGAAGGGGAAGGGCACTCCAAGAATCTGGAATATATACATCATAGGCAAATTCATAGAGACAGAAAAAGGCATTAAGAAAATCCATCTAGCTAAAATAAACATAGATCAGTGGTTCTCAACCTTCCTAATGCCTCAACGCTTTAATATTTGTATGTGGGTGTATCTGCATGTGGGCGGACCTGCCTGGAGATGATGGATAGAGGAGCGGTGTCTCGGTTCCTAAAACCATTGGAAATATGTGTTTTCCAGTGGTCTTAGGCGGCCTCGTTCAACTCCCAAAGGGGTTGCGACCCACAGGTTGAGAACTGCTGACATAGACTTTATGAAAGTGAGTAGTGTGAAATAAAGCTCACTGGAAAGGGAGGTTGGGGATACTGTTGAATGACATGTGTGCCCACCTGACTGTGGGCTTTGTAGTGATTAGAGCTGCAAGGGACCTTAGAGATTGGGTCAGTGATTCTCAAACTTTTGGGCTCAGGACTCCTTTATACTCTTAAATACTATAGATGACCCCAAAGAGTGTTTATTTATGGGTTATATCTATTAACATAAATATAGCCCTCCTTCCCTTTGTGAATCTGTTTCCTCATCATACAGTGAGAAATAAACTAGATCTCAGAGATTCTTTCAAATTCTAAAAATAATATTCTTAGAATGTTATTGTCTGTGCTGATGGAGGTAATAAGAAGAAAGGCATTGACATTTTATTTTCATTGAAGAAACCCTAGACAATTGTTTTACAGATAGGGAGTGGACTGGAGAATCTAGATGGGTTTGTCTCTCAGCCCAGGACCATTCCTCACACCACCTTCTTCCATTCTATTCCAGTTGCCAGCAGTCTAATTCAGATCTTCATTACCGTCTTCCCTGGCTATTGCAAAAAATTTTCTTAGAGGTTTTTCTAATTGTGTTCTCACGCTTCTCTGTTTCCATATTTCAGACTGTGGTCAAAATATTTCTCATGTATAGACTTGGTCATATAACTCAATAATCTCCAGCATTTGCCCTTTGCCATTCACATCCCTTTCCATATCACCTCCTAAGTAAAATTCACTTTCCTTTGACTCCTACCACATTTTCTCTGTATCTGCCTTCAGCCTAGGTATAGAATCATGGATTAAGAGCTGAAAGGGGATCTTGATTCTTCCTATCTCTTCTGTACTTCTTCCAGGGAGCCTTACCTAACCTTCTTTCTGTTATAAGGACCCCGCCCCCCCCACACATATGCATTTAATTCTGCCAGTTTCTTTTTTTTTCTTTTTTGGAGGGCAGTTGGGGTTAAGTGACTTGCCCGAGGTCACACGGCTAGTTTTGTGTTAAGTGTCTGAGATCAAATTTGAACGCAGGTACTCCTGACTCCAGGGCAGGTGCTCTATTCACTGCGCCACCTAGCCACCCCTCTGCCAGTTTCTAATGCAGTTATCATATAATATTGAATATTATAGCCAGTTGTGTTGGCGTACCTCTCTGCTAGAAAACTGGCCGATCTCCCCCAGCACAATAATCTGCACTTGGCACCTGTTCTCATATTTGTAGCAATCCTGCTCAATACTTTTTTTCTAAGGATTAAAAGAACAACAGTCCTGTTCAAGTGTGCAGAAAAGAAAGGCATAAATATTTTTAGTCTATCTTCCACTTTCATGTTTAAGAAATTTACATGAAAGAGGAATATCATTGATTAATTTTCCATGAGACGATAGTAAATTCCATAAAGAGCAATTTCAGCATGGCTGGATTCCACACAATGAATTTTTAACAGCTGCAGTAACAACAGGAACCGGACCATCTAGTGGAAGGAGCGCTGTTTTCTGAGTCGAAGACCCTGGGTTCTAATTCTCTTCCTGTTAATTATTCCCTGCTTGATGTAGGAAGGAAGGAAATGGGCATTTATTCATTGCCTATTATGTGCTAGGAGATTTACAAATATTATCTCACTTGATACAACAACCCTACTGGGTAACCCCTGTTATTATCCTCATTTATGGTCGGGGAATTTGAGGTAGACAGGTGAAGTAACTCCAAGAGTCACAGAGCTAGGAAGTTTGGATTTAAATTCTCCTGACTTCAGGACCTCTAACCACTGCGCCACCTAGCGGCTTCTTTAGGCAAATCACTGAGTCACCCTCAGGTTTCATATACGAAAAACCAGAAGATTGGACTTAGATGACCTCTGACGTCCCTTCCAACTTTTCAGCTACGAGCCCGTGAACTTGGTTCGAGCCTGGTTCTGAAACTAGTGAGATGATGCTGGGAAAGTCACTTTCCTTACCTCCGTTGGTTTATTTCCCCTTATGTAAAACAGAGGAATCATAGCATAATAGAGTTGCAGCAGAACCTCATTTTACAGATGGGGAAATTGAAGCAGAGAGATTGAATGACTTACTCAGGGACCCACGACTAGTAAATGCGATTTGAACCCAGGTCTTGCTTACTGAGCAAGTCATTTAGTTTTAGAAAGGAATGTGTATTTGGTCTTTGGGCAATCGAGAGCCCGAAGTATTTAAATTCCTCACCCTCCCAATCAACAATTCTCTGATCCCCACGTGCGAATTATCTAATCGAATACACACAAAATCTTGCCTTGTGTTTTACTCTCTTGCCTGATGTTTTATTCTCCGCCCTTGTACCGTCGAGCTATGTTGGAGAGGGATTTTCCTTTAGGGTCCTGTGGGTATATTCAGCAGCATTTGTTTGAAATGCATTAAAACCAAGTCCAGTGTTGGATTCAGGTTTCAGAACAGAAGCGGCTACGCAGTCTGCCATAGAGAAGGAGGGTTAGGTATAGCGAATGGAAAAGGGGCTCGGTGGCTAGCCAGCCAGGTGGCTTTTGCTTTCCGAGATGAAGGTGGCAGCCGGGGGAGAAGAGGGTTTAAGGAAGTAAAGCGGGGCGGAGCAGACGCTGGGGCGACAACTGGACCAACTGATGCCTCCAGCGGCGGATGGGGCGCTCGAGAGAAACTGGCAAGCCAAGGGAGGGAGAGTGACTTCCCAGTGGAGTCATGCGGGACGTGTCAGACGTGTGGAAGCAGCAGAGTATACTTTTCTGTCTGAAATTCCAGTTTCGGAAAGCAGTTTCTGTGATTCTTTACCCTCCCTGTTTAATTGATGTCGACAGCTTTGTTTTATATCAGATTGTTTCACTTCTATCAACGTCGATATATTTTGAGATGTATCCAATTCAATGAAAATTTATATAAAATTATGAAAATTATCGATAATATTGCTATAGTCCTCATATCGATAGACTATTGTCAATACCACTTTGCATTGTTGTAGCAAAGAGGTAGACATATATGGTACATGTGGTATTTTAATAAAGCCAGTAATTTTAAAGTTAAATTTATTATTAACTAAGCCCTAACTGCAAGACAGCGTCCTACGTCTTCAGAATTAAAAAAGCCAATTAGACCCTGTCCTCAAGGTATTTACATTCTACAGAAAATCTAATCGTAAAGTTTCTAAAAGGTGTATAATTGTACCGTACGGAGAGTTAATTGCACATGGGACGAAGTGCCAAAGCTGTGTTCCTAATTCTTGTTTCGTTGATAAATTCCTTCTAGTGGGCTTGTCGCCTTACCTTTCTGCTCAGCACTCACTCCACTACCCACTTTGCGAGTTCTTCTCTGAGGTTCCAGTGTCATTGTGACCTGAAGGGCCGAGGAGGGTAGTTTCAAAGCGGCTAGAATCCAGGAGGCGACTGGGGTAAGGAATAGGAAGATGGGGGTGGGGTGGGATTGGGGATCAGTCCGGTACCCTCGCTAACAAGACTTCTGGTTTGGGGCATAATTAACATTCAGAATGAGATCCTACAAGCAGAGCCCCAGAGCTTGGTAGGAAAGTGACTTTCGTGGGCACCGAGTGTGTGGGGACAGGAGTGATCGCTTTTCGTGTTCCCCCTTAAATCATCACAGATATTTAGTGTAATATAGAAAACCTTCATTCCTCCTCAGCAAAACGTGATCTGTCTCATTCTACATTCTCCCATCCATGACTCACATTACATAGATCAATCTATTTAAATTGCTAAAGCCTCTCCCTCCCCCTTGATTGCTAGGAAGTCGTATTCATTTTTACTAGGGCTAGGATGTCAGTTGCCGTTTGGGGAAGGGAAGAGATGGGAATTTACAAAAAGAGGTGGCTAGATTGTGTACCTTTCTGAGAGCAAGAGGGGCAAGGGTGAACTTATGGGGCACCTTATTTTATTTTCCTTTTAATAAACCAGGGTGAGTGGGGGTGAAACAGGCCTGGAGAGTAACTGCGCAGCCGGGAGGGGGCAGCAGCCGAGCGCTCTCCCTCCCTCCTTCTTTACTCTTTTTCTCTCCTCCCGAGCCTGGACAGAAAGAATATTCTCCCCGCCCAGGGGCGGTCGGTGGGCGTGGATGCCGGCCGGCGTCGTCAAGTCTTAGAAATAGCCTCAGTCGGGAAGGCATCAGTGCAGTACCAGAGAGAGAAACGGAAAGGAGAGACCCGGAAAGCCGACGGGCTCTAGCACTGAAAGCTCGCTTGCAAGCGTGCGTCTTCAGGCAAAAAGGTCGAGTGGGGACAGCTGGTTTTCTCTCAGTCATCTTGGAGCCTCGCAAAGCTTTTGTAGCATCAGTCACCAGAGCCACGGGGCAGCCCCCTACACTCAACGTTGCTAGTGCAGCGCCTCCGAGGGTGGGGAGGATTTAAGCTGATATCTGGAAAGAAAGCTCAGGTTTAGAATCTTTGACTACGAGTTGCAAGGCTCGTGTTTTCCAAGACTTTTTTTTTTCTTTTTTAAGATCGTACTGTGTAGTTGTATCTACCCGTACGCATCTTCCACCCCCATCCCGCTTTGTCTTCTCAGGTCTTTTGATTCCAAATCTGATCTGTAAATTTAGTGAGTTTGGGCAGGGGAGGGGTGGTGCCACACCGAAACCTCAGAGTGAAGATGCCCATGGAGCTGACTCAGAGTCGGATGCAAAAGATATGGATTCCTATCGATCATCGTCCTTCGCTGCCAAGACGTAGGTACCGAGGTGCGGGAATTCTAGCCCCCAGGGGGATGGGAGGGACCTACGGCGTGGACCTACACCTCTCCTCGAGCCTTTGTGTCTTGGTTTATTTAAACGTGAACCCTTTGGAAAGAGCCATTGTGTGACTGCGGTGAGAGAAACACGCTTTTGTGTTAGAGGCGGGCTGCTCCTCCGGTGGTCCCGGGATCTGTTGCGGGTGGAGAGTTGAAGCGTGGAAGGAGGAGCCCACTGGAGGAGGGCTTTGGGGGGAGGGATTCCCTTAGTTCCAGAGCGGCAGGTGGTCACGCTCCTTTAATATTCCGGAGCCAGGGGTAGCTATGGTCCTAGGTGATCCGGAGGATGGAGGAGACATGCTTGGCTAGATGGAGCGGGGGAGGCGGGGGTGGGGGGTGGGGGGGGGGTACGCCTGGGATGAAGTGGCTGGGGTTTGATTCGATGCATCCGGGCAGAGCTCTGACTGCAACGGCTGCTCCTCCCCTCTCAGTGGGGGGCGACGGAGGGGGCGGAGAGGGTTAGCGCAACCTGACACCATCCGGGCTCGTGTTCCTAGGCTGGAGCCCTGGTCTTCACTGCGCCTGGGTGTGTGTCCGTAAAGGGAAGGATGGAGGAGGGAAATTCCAGGGGGAGGAGGGGAGAGAGCCGGGGGAGGGGGGGGAGTAGGGGGTGGGGGTTAAAGCTAGTTCCCTCCACGTGCGCCTCCCAGGCGGGAAAGGGGGAGGGGGGTCGCGGGCGTGCCCAGCCCTGCGGCTCATTCAGGAAAGCCGGGACTAGAGGAAAACCCGGAGAGCAGGATTTTTTGGAAGAGGCCTATGCCGGCATTCTCTCTTCCAGGGGCTGGTGGTCTGTTGCGGGGACGCCGGAGCGCGCTGTCCATGCCCCTCTGGTGCCGCCGACTCGTAGTTTTCCCCACCTCTGGGTCTGACTTAGACTGACCGGGCTTTGAACTTGATTGTACAGCTGGGGCCAGAGAAAGGTCTCGTGACTTACAGGGCTCCGGCTCCTGTCCTCATGCCTCCCCCCACCCCTGAGCTCAGCTGGTAGTAGCTGATGCAAGGCGCATCACGCGAGCGCTCCGGGCCACTGGAGGAGCTGGGCCGCTGAGCTGCCTGCGGAGGGCGGACTTGCGGGAACTGAGAGAGCTAGAAAAAAACCGAAATCCTGAACCGAGGGGCGTCTGCTGCCTGGGACCTGCCAGCCTCGGAGTTGGGCTCTCCCCTCTCGTTTTTAACCCTTATTCCAAAATGTACTTGCAGTACCTCCCCCCCTCTGCAATAACCCCCTCCCGTTTGCAGTATTCTTTTTTCCTTTGCAATAGCCCCTGCGCTTTATATTACCTTTCGCCCCTTTCCCAGATTAGTTTTAAGAGATACACCTCTTAGAGTAAATGCAGAATGATTGAAATCAACCGCTACATATTCTCTCTTTAGTTAGATCACCGTCGGGATCTGTTCGTGAATTCTAAAGAAAGAAATTGACTTAAATCCACCAGACAAAAGCTCACTTTCATAGTCATTTTTTTCCATAAAGCAAATACTTGGACATCTATCTTCCTCATCCACACTGTAATTGTAAATGCTGTACAGTGGCGTTTGTTCTTTAATGATGTTTGAGTTTGGGAGATTGATTCCTGGGTTTCTTCTCCCGAGATCTCCTCTCCTAAGATAACTAGGCGTATCTTCTGCTGTCAGCTCGGAAAGGAAAGACAGCACCCTACCAGTTGTAAATGGTATCTGATGCTTTCAAGTCCTGCCTTCCCTTCTTGTTTCATGCGTCCTACCTCCCAGTAATTCAGGTTTGTTTTGTAAGTGGCATCGAGTCATTGTGAAATCGGTCCAGTTCTTTGCACTTAATAATTGGACTGCAGGACTTAGAGATGGAAAATTGGCCTCGCCTTCATTCTCACCCTTATGGGATTTGATCCCTTGGCCGTCCATTCTAGTAGGGGTGGGGAGTTCCCTTGCATTTAATCTTATCTTCCCTTTCCAGCATTCAAAGCTGCAGATAATTTGCTTCAGCAGGTGATGCGTCCTTTTGTTACCTGCTAGTCTCTAGAGTATTAGGTTCTTGCCTGGGAGTGGCATTTATATTCTGTAGTCAGATAGATGATAGGGTTTGGATCCTAAATTTTGCCTCTTCTCTTTTTTGCTTAGACTCTAGAGAACCTTGGTATTAGACTAAGTGCCTAGTGTAATTGAGTGTCTGTGGAAACTTTCCAGTGCAATTTGGAATGCGTTTTCTCCATTTCTAATAAAGCCAAATTCTAAAGCTCTGAGTTAGGCCAATTTCGGCGATAAAAATCTTTAAATTAAAAAAAAATTAATTGACTCTATGGGGCTTTTGAATAAGGCAATCGCTGGAGAGGTGGATATGTTCATGTTGGAATTCACGGCAGAATTCTGAGGGTCTTTCAGTACTGATGGAATAACTCCTTGAATTGTTTGACTTTTGGAGAGTGCGAGTCATATTTTTTTTTTTTTATTTGGGTCACCATTACACTTCCATGGTCCTGCACGTCTCACACGAAGAGAAAATATCTCTTAAAGCTCAATTGCATTCTTAGGCATTCATAGCACCGGGGAAGCAAGCGTGCAGTGCCGCTGAGGAGGGGCATTTTTGAAAGCAGATGGATTGTCTTTCTCTTTTCCTTTGAAATCTCTGAGAGTGTGCAGCTTCATAAATTTGGATCTCAAATTATCTCTTGTAGCCCTTTAATTTACTTATCTTTTCTGTCACCTAGCTTAATTTCTGTTCACAGACAAAATATCAAAAGAACCTCATTTTGTTTGTCAGAGAAAAGGAGAAATCATTGTCTTGCAAATCGTCCTTCTGCATTTGGCTTTTAAGATGCTTTACAACCTGACTCCCTGACTCTGTGGTTCAGCCAACCTATCCTTTTTTTTCACAGGTATCACCCCTACCTGTTTCCCCTGAACCTCTCCCTCCACCTCTTCACTGTCTAGCTTCCTTAGCCCCAACTAAAATCTTGCCTAAAGGAAACCTTCTCCAATCCCTTAGTTTCCAGTGCTTTCCTTCTGTTAATTATCCCCTCTTACTTAGTTCATAGCTTGCTTTGAATGTATTTGTTTTGCATGATGTCTCTCTGTTTAGGTTGTCAGTGTCTCCAAGTTTAGATTGTAAGCTCCCTGAAAGCAGGGGGACTATCTTTTGCCATTTTTGTTTACCCAACACTTAGTACAGTGCCTGGCACCCAGTAGACACCCCTAAATTTTTATTGAATGTTTTGAAGGACTAGGTGTTATTGCCAGATTTTGAGTTTAGAGGGATGGCATTATTAAGGGATGACTTTTATTAAGTCTGACCTCAGAGTTTATAAGAATTGAGGAGGGTTAAATGTCAGGGATGTGCGTGAAGACCCAAAAATGTATGGGGGAAAATAATACACAATAATAGCTCACAGTTACATAGAAACATAGCTTCTCAAAGTTGGCCAGCAAGCAGTGCACCCAGAAAGAGATTAAAGTTTAATTGAGAAATGCCTGGGACAGTTAGGTGGCAAAGTGGATAGAGTGCCAGTCCTGGGAGTTATGGAAGATTCCTCTCTGAGTTGAAGTCTGCTTCAGATACTTCTTGGCTGGGCAGGTCACATAACCCTGTCTGCCTCTCAAGTTTTTCTTATCTGTCAGTTGAGCTGGAGAAGATGTCAAACCACATCAGTATCTGCCAAGAAAACCCCAAATGGGGTCACAATGAATTGGACATACAACAAAAATGGGGGAAGTTTAATATTCAAAATAAGCACAATATAATATACATTTGTTAATCTTTGATTTTGAGTCATTATGCTTCCAAAATTGATCCACTCATCCAGGGCATTCCTGCCATACCTGAGCAAGAATCCTCTACAACATTTCCACAGAATCAGAGGTGGAATGGACTTTGGAAGCTAGCATCTTGGCCCAAGCTGTAACCTGAATGGGTCAACCAACCCTTTGATGGAAGACCTTAAGTGATAGGGGGAGTCCACTGGCATCTTGTGTAGCTCTAATTGTTTTTGATTTAAAAAAAAAAATCCCTGTTTTGCTAACCCTGCAAGTATAGGGAGTACTCACAGGCCAATCCCATTCTGCTTCCTTTGCCACCTGCTTGAGTTTGCCCACTAGCTTGCTCACCATATTAACTTCAGACTTGGTGCTAAGCTTAGCACAGTGCCTCAAACTAATTAGGTACTTAATAAGTGTTAATGATTGATTGAATCAAATGTGACTACTGGCCTGACTGCTTTTGGGGTGGTCAGCCTGTCTTAAAAGGATCTCATTTCTGTTAGACTTGACTTATCCCTGCTGGTCCCCAGATTTATGCTGCTTTATCTAGATCAGTGGTTCTCAACCTGTGGGTCGAGACCCCTGGGGGGTGGGGAGTTGAACGACCCTTTCACAGGGGTAGCAGGTATGGCCTAAGACCATTGGAAAACACATTTCCAATGGTCTTAGGAACCGAGACACTGCTCCCCTATCCAGACTGTCCTCCCACATGCAGATACACCCACATGAGTATTAAAGGGTCGCTGCATTAGGAAGGTTGAGAACCACTGATTTAGATGGTTACACAGTATATCTGTATTAGACGTTTTAGAATTTGGCCAGGAATTGATACCAACTTCACTGACCTGTGGTTTGTATAGAATACACTCTTAAATTTATTAGATTTGGACACCTTCCTGTGTTACCTCTTCTATTCAGGGATCTCTGACTGTAGTTCAGCAATCACATCCCCCAGTTCTTTAAGGACTGAAAATGTTTCATTTGTAATGGAGGACTAGAACTTGAAGGGCAAATACCTTATCTTGGGTATCAACTCTCTTAGCTATTTTTGTTATGCCTTATACAGTCCAAAGATCAGTTTCCTTGGTAGGAAAAAAACGCAACAAGGAAAATAAAGGTTGGATGGTTCTACCTTTTCTCCTTTATCAGTAAACATATCATCTACTCTAAGTATTAGTACTCTACCTTTTCTGATTTTTTTTTTTGTCTCCATAGGATAGGAATTGGGCCCTTATTTGATAACATTGGTTTGAGAAGTCTTTTATGGAAGTTGACAGATCAACTTCTTTGCTTAACTTGAGAGTCTTAGAGAATTGTTTTGAGAGATTAATTAACTTGCCTAGGAATTGACAAGGCAGCTTAGCTGGCAGGGTGGAAGAACACTGGGTCTAGAATCAAGAAGACTCATCTTCCTGAGTTCAAATCCGACCTCAGACACTTAGTGCTATGTGACCTTGGGCAGCTCATTTCACTCTGCCTCAGTTTCCTCACAGTATAAAAAAGAGCTGGAGAAAGAAATAGCAAACTGCTCAAGTATCTTTGCCAAGAAAACCCCAAAGGGGTCATAAAAAGTCAAGACATGACTGAAATCAACAATTTGGAATTTTCCAGATCTTGTTAGCTCTAAACCCAGCTCTGTATCTACACATACTGCCTCTTTTTTTTCTAGTATAATTTTTTTTTAACACACTGCCCACCTAACCACCATTAAAAAAAAATTATCCCTAGTTTTTTCACTAGCCTCATCTTCTGAACGTTTATTTCTGGTGCCCTTTACATGGCATCAGGTCTTAATTTTTATTTTATTACCTTTCCTTCGACATTAAAAAGAAATTTCGTGATTTCCACATGGGTTAGTGATATGTATACATATCAGTCTCTGGAGAACTTTTTCCTCCTCTTCTCCACCCCTCTTTTGTGTCTTTCAAATTTCATTGTTAAGAACTTCCTTCTCCTTCTTGGGATAGCATCTTTGGAATGTGATCCTATTTAACCTTTCTCTAAACCTTTTGAAGTCTCTTCTCAAATCTAGGGTGCATGTTAGACTTTTCTCTAAAAGCATGTCAGCTTTTCTCTGCTTCATCACAAATTCCACGGTGGGGAGTGGTTGCTTCCAAAGTTCCTGACATTTCAGCTCTACAGTTTCTCCTTGGTGGTATCAATCAGGTCCAGAATATATCTTCCCTTTCTTGGTTTACCTTTTTTTTTTTTTTTTTTTTTAAAGGATGAAATTTTCATAAAAGTAAATCAGGAGATGATTATGTTTTCTGTTTGATATCTAGGTCCTTGAAGTCCCTTGCTACCAACACATGATCTCTCTGTGACAGGTTTGTGGTCTGTTTCCTGAACACATCTATTTCTCCTTTTTTGAGGATCTATAGTAGTCACTCATGACAATAGTTTTCTGGGATTTTTTTGCCCCTTACACCTTGGTTTTCATCTAAATGTGATTCTTGATACTTGAATCCTCTCTTGATTGTAGATTTCTTTGCATGCATATATATCTTTATAATATACTGTATTAATGTATTCCCATCTTCTCGTGGCTTTACTTTGTTTATTTCTTTTGAATAAGGGTCTAGTCATGGGTCTCCTCCCTCTGTCTCAGAAGCACCCTGTAATTTAGAGTGCAATGTGTAGTACACTGGGTAGTGTTCAAGTCTTTAATTTTTTTTTCCAGAGAAACAGAATGTCTAGGCACAAAGGTTTAGAGGTGATAGGATAGGTAATACAGTGAACTATACTTGGTAACTGCTATCTTTTATGAAGACCCATTCAAGCTCCAGCTCTGTTCTTTATAGACTTTTTGTAGGATCATAGGACATAGTGATGAATAAGTGTTGGTCCTGGTATCAGAAAGGCCTAGATTCAGATGCTGTCTTTGTAGTTGTATACCCATAAGTAAGTCACCTAACTATTGATCCTCAGTTACTAACGATGTATAGTGTGCATAACTAATACTGATAATAGCATCCAGTAGGGGAAAAATGAGACTGGGTCTTTTGAGATTTGGTGTTCCCTTATTATAAAGAAGGGGCAGCTGTGGAAAGTGGTGCAGTGGATAGAGTTCTAGGCCTGGAGTCAGGAAGGCTCATCTTCCAGATCTGGCCTGATACTAGCTTTGTGACCTTGGGCAAGTCACTTAACTGTTTGCCTTGGTGTCCTCATTGTAAAATGAGAGAAGGAATGACAAACCACTCCCCAGTATCTATGCCAAGAAAACCCCCAGTTGGGTCACAAAAAGGTGGGACATAACTGAAACCAACTGAACAGTGACATATTATTTTTAAAATGTTCCTGAAGCCATGTTAGCAGAAATCAAGAGGACATTCCTAGCCTTTGAGGTTGGTGTGTCCTGAAGGAAAGAGGCCATTAAAAATGGTATTACTCCATTTAAAGAAAGGCTTTTTAAGGTTTTGAGAATGCCTTTATATGCCATTTTTCTCTTTAGATCATTTTATCAGTCCTTAGGCAAGCAAAGCAGATATTTTCACCTATTTTACAGATGAGGAAATTGAGAATCAAGAGGAAAAGTGGACTCTTGGTCCAAGGCTGCCTAACAGGTTTCATTTTCCTTGACTGTAAAAATCAACAGGGTAGACTGGATGACCTTGAGGTTCCCTCCAAGGTTAGACTTGTGATCCTGTGAACAGCTTATAAAGAACAGAGATGGTCTAAAATGGAAACCCAAGCCTTCTAACTCTCTACTATACCATAATTTGTTCCCTAACAAAACCACCCCTCACTACTGCTGTCACAGACTGTATTTTGGGGTTGGATGGTCTGATCTAGGGTCTTTTTATACTTAGGGAATTGATGCAGTGAAATCTGGATGCCCAGCAGTAACCTTTTCTTCCATCACCTATCTTATTCCTCCTGGACTGCCCTTACCTGGTGTTTCCTGCATTCCATTCTGATGAGGGCCTAGGCAGGAGACTTATCTGTTTTCCATAGACTGCTGAGGGGGTGATTACATACCAGCAAAGTCAAGGCAGGTAGGCTTTTCACTTTAGCTTTCATTTTTGCCACTCCCTAGCTTTGAACTGTTTCTCTTGGCTACCATGATCATGATAAGATTAAGCAATAGAAAAGAGTGGTAATCTCAAATTCAATTACACAGTCACTTGAGTGATAGACTCTTCTCCTGCTTGCCTTGGCTTGGGGGCCCCGTGTGAACCCTGTTTTTTGAGGTTAGCATCTCATAGAGCCATTTACCTGGAAGGAAAGGTGTTTAGTCTATTAGATTGAATGACCACCAGGCCTCAATTCTCTGTGGGAGAAGGAAAAGGAGTTGGGGGGAGGGGAGAGGAAGATAATAACAGAGGAGGGATGATTACATTTATTTTTTTGTCACAGCCTGTCATCAGTTCTGAGGTCACAGGAAATTGAGGGTTCCCTAAAGAGGGAAAGGGGGTAGGGATGACCAAGAGAGATACCTAAAGAGGAATTGAAGCAAGGGGAGTTTTTGAGAACCCAGTTTAAATGTGCAGCAAGATAGATACACCCAAAAGTTTCCCCTGTTTTTCCAGAAGTCAGACTGGGATGGGGCTTCCTAAACTTATTTTGTGTCATAAATGTCTTTGGTAGTGGATGAAGCCTAATTTCCAAACATCAAATGCATAAATGTATTCTCAGAATATAACCTCATTATGTTGTATGTGCATACACACATAATATATATATATAATTGGTTTCCTTTGAGCCTTACACATTTTATGCAATATACATACATACACATGTGTATGTATGTGGTTTCCTTTGTAATCTTACGCATTTTATGCATTTAAGTGTTTTTGGACATATTTTATACATTAATATTTTGCACATTTACTGTTTGGATGTTTAAGTATTTTTAGAAACACTTAAATATAAAGTAAAATAAGAAAATAAACTGCATAAAAATGTAGAGGATTACAAAAGAAGCCAATTATATATGTTTAATTATCAGTATTAAAACAAGTTCAAATTCAGGGTCTTGTTCAGATCACACTAGAAGGATGTATATGGATGCCAGTTGGTGCCCTGACCCCAAATGCAGAGCTCTTGCCACTGTACAACGCTGTCTTATTATGCCCCTACCTCCCAGGGTTGTTGTGAGGACCAAATGTGAGAATAATTGTAAGGCACAGTGCCTTGCCGTATAGTATACTAAGTGCTATGGAAATGTTAGTCATTATTATTATTATTAAATAATATTCTATATAGTTTAAACCTTCCAAAGAAGCAACAAACCTAACTCCTCTCAAATGGAAAATGTGTATTTGTGCTCATGGAAAATTTCCTTTAGCATTGGCACTGATAAGGGGATAGGGGTTCATCTGGGTTTGAAATTCAGCATTCTTTCCTTCTCCTGGGAAGTTTAATTCTCCCTTTCAGACAGTATTCTTTCCTTCTCTTGAAAGGTTTAATTTTCCCTTTCGGAGTGTGTGATTCCAGAGATTTATTTTTGAGATTAGTGAATAGTAATAGAAAGTTTATGTCTTTTGATCCTCCTGCCCCTGGCCTCCGCCCTTTAAGTAGGGGAGAGAGAATTCTCACATGTGTGCATATAGGTATCTCTGGGCATATCTTTAAATGACAGCTGATCTCCTCAGAGGATACTTATTGCCTGATGGTCATATCTAGGGGGATAATAAAGCATTGCTCTTGTGTTTGGAAAGAAGACCTGGGACTTAGTAACAACACATTTGGCCGCAGACCTCAACCAAGTCACTGGATGCCTGTTCTCTGGTTAATCAGTGGCCAAAACATAATAATGAATACCTGACATTTATGTAATACTTTAAGGTTTACAAAGCATTTTGAATACTTTTTCTCATTTGATCATCACAGTAAAATAGCCCTTAGAAGCAGGGGTCCTTTTTACCATTTGCATCATGAACCTATTTAGTTGTGAAGTAAAACCTATGGACCCCTTTTCAGAGTAATGATTTTGAATGCGTAAGATAAAATGCATGTAGAATTACAAAGGAGATAAATTATTTTGGAAGTTATAATTTTTTTAAGTTCAGTGACCCCAGGTTAAGAACCTAGGTACTATAGTAATTCTTTGTCTCTTTTTCAGGTGGGGAAACTGAGACTTGATCATAGTTGTACCACTAGTAGATGACAGAAGTGGGACTCAGTGCCAAGTCTAGTACACCTTCCTTTTAGCTCTAAATTGAAGGTCCTGTGATTCTGAGATAAATGGTTTGTTAAGAGGTCTATGCTGTGTAATTCCAACAGAGATTCTTACTAATCAGCTCTTTCTTTCTCCAGTGACCTGGTTCCTATGGGCTTAGCCCTTTGACCTCTTAAAGAACTAGGAAGCAAGTCTGAGAATAGCTAAGTGGGTGCTTGAAACACTTTGGATGGAGTTGGGATGCCCAGCTAAATGAAACGTTGCTCCGTTCCTTGGCCCGGAAGCAAGGTGCCTGTTAGGCAGTTTGTATATCCCTTCTGACACTTAGACACCTTAGAACTGCATATTAAAGTCCCTTTCTAAATAAAAGTCCATCTGGATGGAGTAGTAAAATATAATAGTAAAGATCTCAGTGAAGGGGGAGGCTAAGCAGGCCTTATAGTAGCCTGTGCATCTTGGCAACTGCCCCTTTTAACATAAACAGATTTTTCTGTAGTTACTAAGGCATAGCTGAGAAGGTGAGACTCTAGCTGGGCAGTCAGCTCATTTGAGGATCAGGCCTCTCTGCCTTGGTTTGGGATCTTTCTGGCCATTTGCCTCTGCTTCCATTGAGAACTAGCTCATGAATATAAGAGACATATGGAGAAGCAGCCTGATGACAGGGAAATCTGATGCCAGAGATTTGTAGATCCGTCCCTTGTGTGCATCTTTCTGAATGATAACAGCTGTCTTTTATGTACTACTTTTATATTCTCTCATAAACAGTCTTATTTTGATAGACTTGTGAAGGCCTCAGATGGCTCTGGAGGAGAAAGTGAGGCTGGTGGCCTTGCAAAGCCCTCTCTCACTTAAATCCAATTTACTTTCGTGTCATGACATTGCCTCCCTGATGTCATGGTTCTCCTAAAAGGAAGGACAGACAAGAAACTCCTTGTAAGCTCCTTGAGGGCAGGACTGTCTTTTTTGTCCCTGTTGCATCCCTATACCAAGATGTGCTTTGACTAATTCTAAATAGCTGCACTTGAGGCCCTAGAGGGCCACATGTAGCCCCAAGACCACAGGTTCCCCATTCCTGGAACACTAAGCTAAGAGGTCCAGCCCTATTCTTGAGGTTTCAGGTATTGGAAGTAGGTGATGCAGTTTGATCTTCGCATCCTTCAATGTCAAGTACAAATGCCAACTTCAAGAGAGGGGGTAGGGGAAGGGAATAAGCTTTATTAAGCACCTATGCATCAAAGCACTTTACAGATAGATACTACCTCATTTGATCTTTAGGACCACTCTGGGAAGTAGGTGCTGTTACTAGCCTGTTCTACATATTGTCGTCTTAGCCTGATAGGTGAGATGTGGTACCTCAGAGTTGTTAGGCGTTTTTGATTTGCGTTTCTCTAATCAACAGTGATTTAGAGCATTTTTTCATATGCTTATAGATATCTTTAATTTCTTCCTCTGAAAACCCTGTTCATATCCTTTGACCATTTATCAATTGGGGAATGACTTGAGTCCTTAAAAATTTAACTCAGTTTTGTGTATATTTCAGAAATGACCTCAGACTCTTAGGAACTATATGACCCTAGGCAAGTCACTTAAACATAATTGTCAGGGGGTGGGGTAGGGGGGTTGGCAGGGCAGATGGGGAATATCTTTTATATTTTTGTATCCCTAGAGTTTTAGCTTGGTGCTTGGAATGTAGAGAGTGGATGAATAATGTTTATCTTCTAAAGCTGAGATTAGGCAGGGAAGGCATCTGGTCCCTTAGGATGCTAGTTATGTGTTCTTGATTATAAGAAACTTCTTTGTGTGGTATCTTATCTATTAATTGTTATGGACCTCATCAGTTGGTCAATAAGCATTTATTAAATGCCTGTTATATGCCAGGCACTGTGTGAAGCTCAGAAGATTTAAAAGAAAAGTGAAAGAGAGTCCCTTTTTTCCAAGGAGTTTACAGTCTAATGGGGGAGACAACATACAGACAACTATGTACAAATATACCATATACAGGTTAAATTTGAAATTATTGGGGGTGAGGGTGGGAGAAGAAATCAGAATTAATAAATGATTTAAAACTAAATGTCATTGACTTTCCAAACTTGCTTCAAACACCCACTTTCTGGGTGTCCTTTTCTCTTGGAGACAACTGGGGGGCATAGAGCCGTGTCATTTGGGTATGGTGGATAAATAAAAGTTATATCTGGAAGGGTCTTTGAGTTAAGCTGTGCACATATGTGGATCTGCCACTGTGCTGATTTGGTTATAAGATACAGGTGCAGGTTTATGGTCTTGTTCCTTATTCCAGCCTGTGGACCTCAGCTGACCAATTCCCCTACAGTGATTGTTATGGTTGGACTCCCAGCTAGAGGAAAGACTTACATGTCCAAGAAGTTGACACGCTACCTCAACTGGATTGGTGTCCCCACAAAAGGTAAGGGTGGGTTCTTGTGCTGGTATGGTTTAACTTGGGGGGAGGGGTCCAGCTGTTGCTGAGTAGAGGCAGCTTTGGGGGGAGTTGGTAGAGTTTAGAAAGGCCTGCGTCCTCCCTATCCCACTTCTGATATTTTCAAGTTATGTGACCTTGGGAAGATCACTTAACATTTCTGAAGTTTTCCATGCCAGTGTGAAGGCTTGTCTACCAGGCCTTATCACCCTTACGTACAATCAGGGCTGACTAGATAAAATGGTTGTAGGAGTCTGGTTGGAGTGTCTTTCTTCATAGGAAGGGATGGAGATTTGGCGGAGGGGGGGGACGTGTATGTTTCAGTTCAGTGTCTTCACAAATGATCTAAGTGCTTTTGGTAGAAGTGGTCCCCTATCTCTTCTGTATGTGTTGGAGCCTTTCTGCTTTCTCTGATGGTCTTGTCATGTTTCCTCCTTTTGTAGTTTTTAATGTTGGGGAGTACCGCCGGGAAGCTGTGAAGGCATTCAGTTCTTATAATTTCTTTCGTCCTGACAATGAAGAGGCCATGAAAGTTCGGAAGTAAGTTGGGAAGTAAATGTATTTTGTCTCCTCTCCTCCACCTGACCCATTTTCTTCTGGGTTTCTTCTCCCTTAGGGCATCTCCTTCAGCCATCCTCCTGGGCCTTATTTTTATCATCCTGTTTAAGGGGGATAGAGAGAATGTGGAATGCAGTGGCTCTTTTGGCCTGAAGTCTAAAGGGGGAGGGAGCAGCAGGGACCCCAAAACCAAGATGTTCCCTTTATGTGTGCCATGTGGTGATGATGTTCCTCTCTGTGTCATAACTTCTAGATTTTCCTCTGTTAATGTCCCTTAGATAATTGATGGATAGTAATTCATAACTCATGTTCAATTCATGTAAGAATATTTATTTTATTTAATTATTATTTATTTTAATATTTATATAAGAATAAATTTGCATGGGGTCTTGTCTTGTCTAGGGAAAGGTCAAGAATGGCTGTTCTGGTTTTGTGACAATCATTAATAACATAGTGACCCGGAAGGAAGACATTAGCTAGGCTCCTTCAATTGATTTAAACTCTTTAGAGCTAACTTCTTATTAGTTTTAGCTCCCTTTTTGTCAGGGTAGTCAGTCCTAGAATAAGTGCTATTAAATAAAGCATTTTGGTCTTGGGGACTTTAGAAATATACCTATGAATTGTGAGCCATTCCTGTTTCTGCATATTTCACTTATATATACATATATATAACTCATGCCCCAGTAATATTCCATTGCATTCCTGTGCCATACTTTCTGTAGCTATTTCTCTTTCACTGGATGTAGCTAGGCAGTTGGGTGGTAGAGCACTGGAATTGGAGTCAAGAAGACCCAAGTTCAAATCTAACCTCAGACATTTACTAGCTGTGTGATCCTGGCTGTTAAGCACTTTATAGATATTAAAGTAGTATGTAAATAGTAACTATATTTTGTTTTCATTCTTTTGCTACCAGAAAAAGTATTGCTAGAAATATTTTGTTGTATTATGAAGTCTTCTCTGCCTTTGACCTCTTGGGGTCTATGCTAGCAGTGAGATCTCTGGATCACAGGGTAGGGCCATTTTAATAATTTTCTTAGTTGTGTTGGAAACTTTATTTTAAACCTTTATTTTAATGTGGAAACTCTAAAGTCCTAGGAGTAGAGGCGAGAAGGAGATGCTCAGGAGTACCTGGACAAGACCCTCTGACGCTCTCTTCTGTGTTTTTGTCTATTGCAGACAGTGTGCATTAGCTGCCCTGAAAGACGTCCAGTTGTATCTGAAAGAAGAAGGTGGTCAGATTGCAGTAAGTTAAGATAGCGGTTGCCCTTCTATCTCTGATCCCATGCCTAGATGGTATTCCCTCATGGGCTTGAGTCCCAGACAGGTGTTTTGAGATTTCCCTAAGGCTAAAGCATTTTGCCTTCATCTTTACCCTTTAAAGAACTGTGCTGTGTCTCAGAAAGGGTCAGCAGATCAGGGAATCGGGTAGCACACTGCTTGTTGATGGTCTGGTCAACAAGATTGTAGGTGTTCATACACATAGAATGACAGCCTCAGTGGATAAAAGTGCTGGGCCTGCAAAACCCAGCTTCAAATTTGGCCTCAGGCACTAGCTGTGTGACCTTGGGCAAGTCACTTAATTTGTTTGCTGCCTCAATTTGCTCAACTGTAAAATGGTCTAATAATAGCACCTACTTCCCAGAGTGGTTCTAAAGTTCAAACAAGATAAGATTTTTAAAGTGCTTAGCACAGTGCTTTGATACATGGTAGGTGCTTAATAAAGCTTATTCCCTTCCCCTCGCCCTCTCTTGATATTAGCATTTGTAAAAAATGACATTGAAGGATGAGCAAAATTGGAATATCTTGAAAGAACACCAGATTGCTTCGCCTGCTTCCAGTATTTGAAACCTCAAGAATTTGAAATCTCAAACCTCAAGAGGTTGGACCTCTTAGCTTAGTGTTCCAGGCATGGGGAACCTGTGGTCTTGAGGCCACATGTGGCCCTCTAGGTCCTCAAGTGCAGCCATTTGGATTCAGTCAAAGGCCTGGTTCAGCCTTTTATTCCGCAAGTATATCTGCTTTCAGAGTCTTTGTGCTGAAGAAAGAAATTGCATTTCAAAGACTGAGCAGTAGACAATTAGCTTGGATTCTTCCTCAGCTCAGATTCAGGTTGTCATTTGAAAATAATCTTGAGTGATGAATAAAATCCAAAGAAGAGGGCTGTTTTGGGACATGAAGCTTACTGCTGGGAGTTATTACTGGCTTATGATTTTTGTCTAGAAAAGTTAGTTAGGAATAGATTTAGTAAAAGTAATGAAAAATTCAAAATTCCAAAAAAATGATGAAAAAGTATATTTTCTCTCTTTCAAACATACTTACAGGTTTTTGATGCCACCAATACCACAAAAGAAAGAAGAGACATGATTCTTGAATTTGCAAAAGAAAATGACTTTAAGGTGAGCCCAAATGACCATAGATGGGGACTTTGGTCCAGAGCGTGGGGGCAATATGCCTTGAGGTTCAGTTGATTGTCAGGTCTAAACACAGCTCAGTTTCCCTGTGGGGCTGTTTATCAGAATGCCTTATGGAGTGAACATTTTTATGGAAGTGTTCACCCTCTGAGTGAGTTGGGGGTTTGGAAATGGGAGAGGAGAGGATGATCCTTAATCTATAGTTTCCTTCCAAGCCTAACCCAAGTACCACCTTCTCCTCCGTGAGGCTGTTCCTCACAGTGAGAGCGCTGTAGAATAGCTTAGCAGAGACTTGCTCTGTGAGAGCACCTTTAAATGGCCTAATACCCCACGTGGCGAACTTGAACTTTCAATAAACTTTACTTTTTCCTTGGCTGAGAAGACTTGAGTGGAATTCTTTCCACAGGACCCGGTATGTTGGTATTTTGGGGTCTCAGGCAGCCCTAACCCTCTTTGGGCTCCTCTTCATTTTTATGGTTCCTGATCCCTTCCCCCCCTAGCTTGTGCCTCCCCTCCCCTCCAGTTACCTTTGTATGTTATTTATGAATTTTTCTGTGTGCACACTATTTACTTACAATGCTCCATGAAGGCGAGGACAGTTTTGTTCCTGGTATCCCTTCCATCTAACACATGGTACCTGGCATGTAGAAGGTACTTAATAAATGGCTTGATAGCATCCATGATTATTTACATTCATGGTTTTTTCCTCCAGGTGTTTTTCATCGAGTCTGTGTGTGATGACCCTTCTGTAGTTGCCTCCAACATTATGGTAAGAGCAGAAAGTTTGCCCCAGTGCTGCAAGGGAAGATTCCTTGACTTTCAGAGCAGGGCATGTGTGGTAGGCCTGTTTCAGACAAGAATACTTTATCTAAGCAAAGCTTTCAGAGGAGAATGTCTTAAAGGAACCAGATTGAGCCCTGGGGAGAGGAGTGGTCCAAATAAGCAAGACTTGGGGGTTGTAGGCTGGATTCTTGCATCAATTTAACAATCTGTAAGCTGTGGTAAAGTAGATAGAGCACTAGGCCTGGAGTCAGGAAGACCTGATTTCAAATCTGGCCTTGGACATTTCCTAGCTGTGTCTCAGGAAAATAAATTAACAAATAAAACTAGACAAATAAATTAACCCTGTCTGTCTCAGTTTCCTCATCTGTCAAATGAGCTGGAGAAGGAAGTTAACAAACCACTCCACTATCTTTGCCAAGAAAACCCCAAATGAGCTACAGAGTTCCCTACTTGAAGGACATGATTGAAGCACCTGAACAACCACAAATTAACAGAATAGCCCTGAGAGAGAGTGAGAATGATTTAATGTATTTATTCACAGTTAAAATCCCAGGTAACAGAAATATATATATATATATATATATATATATATCCATGCCATGTTTTGTAGGACTCAGAAAAATCAAAGTAGGATTCACATGAGATGGTGGGGTCTAGTTAAACTGTCTCCCCTCAAGTAGATCATGTGTAAAACTCTGCTTCCACACTTTCTACTTGGGACAGAATTATAGTAGACAAGTGGAAGTGAAATTAAATGAGTAATCCACTAAGCTGTATTTCAGTTTTGATATGATAATATTTGACGCACTGACAGCACTGAATAATGGAGTCACAATAGACCTGTCATCCCAGATGTAGGAACCTGTTTTTATTTGCCTCCTTTTCTTTTTTTTTTTTTTTTAATGTTTTTTTCGAGGGGGGAAGGTAGGACAGTTGGGGTTAAGTGATTTGCCCAAGGTCACATGGCTAGTAAGGGTTAAGTGTCTGAGGCCTGATTTGAATTCAGGTCCTCCTGATTCCGGGACTGGTGCTCTATTCACCTAGCTGCCCCCCTCCTTTTCTTAGACACTAGACCCATAGGTGTTCCTAAAGTGATAGCAGTTGCTTAGTTTTTAACCTGTGGTCTGTGAACTAGGTTTTTTGGTTTGTTTGGTTTTTTTTTCTGGTTGTAACAGATGTAATGAACAATGGGAAAGAGGAAACAAAGCCAAACTTGGAAAAGAAAGGGAGCGGGTTGTTTGCTTCAGTCTGCATTTAAAGTCTGTTCTTTGTAGGTCTTTCTCTGAATGTAGATGTCTCCTTCCATCCTGAGTCTTTTAGAGTTGCCTTTTAACTGTGCGTTGCTGAGAAGTCCATTTTATCAAAGTGGTCATCACACATACGTTTTGTTTTGTTTTTTAAATAATGACGGCAGTTTACATTTATTTACAATTTTTTTTGGAGGGGGGAATGCTGGGCAATTGGTTAGGTGACTTGCCCAAGGTCACCCAGCTAATAAGTGTTAAGTGTCTGAGGCTGGATTTGAACTCAGGTCCTCTGGACTCCAAGGCTGGTGCTCTATTCACTGTGCCACCTAGCTGCCCCTATAGGTTTTTTTTTTTTAATTATTTTCATACCTGATATTTCTATACAATTGGTTTCTTTTGTAGTTGCATTTTTAAAAAAAAGATTTTGTGAACATAGACATTATTCTGAGAAAAGGAATCCATTCCTAAGCTATTCATAGGTCCATTCAAAGACTGCCATAACACAAAAAAGATGAGGAACTTATGTTGATAGATTGTTAAAGAGAAGAATGGAAACCTTAGGGAAATCCATTTATGGTAGTAATTTAAATCAAGAGTTTTACTGAATTTCTTATTCTCTGAAGTTTCACCTGGGAATAAAGCAAGTTTCACTAGCTTTTAAGGAATGATCTATAAACTCAAGATTCATTTCTCAGTTAAATCATTCAGTCAGCTACCAGCATTTGTTTGGGTGTAATAAGAAGGCACTCATACCACTCTGCTTCTCTACCTTTGCAAAAGATAGGGACCAGACTTTGATTTAATGAGCTCCTGAGTGACCAGCTCCTTCTGCCTTTGTAGACTGGACCCTATTTTCTGCAGCTCATTTTCTTAAAAGAGCTTCCTGGAGAATACTGAGTGACTTGTCCCAGGTCACATAGCCAGAATGTATCAAAGGCAAGACTTGAACCCATGTACAGTACCTGGCACATTTTAGATGCTAACTGTATGCCTTTTTAATTGACTTTCTGGCTCTAAGACTATTCCTTATTTACCATACCAGCCTGCTAAATTTAGCATTGAAACAATCATGTAAATTGGAGATACCTGTGGTGCTCTTGGGTCTCTGGGTGGTGCAGCAGATAAGAGTGTGAGGCCTTGAAGTCAGGAAGATTCATCTCACTAAGTTCAAATTTGGCCTTAGACACTTAGTAGCTGTGTGACCCTGGACAAGTCAGTGAACTCTTAACCTCAGTTTCCTCATCTGTCAAATAAGCTGGAGAAGGAAATGACAAATGGTTCTAGTATCTTTGCTGAGAAAACCTCCAAAAAAGGGTCGCGATGACTCAGCTGTCGCTGAAAAACAGCAACCAATGGTGCTCTTAATAGAAGCATCACATAGCCAAGGATGAGATATTTGGAAAATGGAAACGGGAGGAAACCGGACCAGATTTTGAGGAGCGCCTTTGGCTTTCCTTTGCATCCTCTGAAGGTGATGATGCAGAGAAGGCAGGATTTAAATAATCCCTTTGGCCATCCTAGTCTCGTTTTAGCCATTTATTTAAGTTTTCACTTAGCAAGTTTTTATTAGTAGTATAGTTGAGAAACTCAACCAGTATCACCTGGTTTCTCCTTTATCTGGCCTTGGTGAAAAATAAACAGAAGGGAGTAGGCAGATGGGGGCTCAGTGACCCACAAACTGGGTACTCATTGTCAGAATAATTGAGAGTGAACACTAGGCTTTGTTTCTGGGATGGGAGGAGGAAATGGGAGGCAGAGGTGCTTCCTGAATTTTACCCCCTTTTAGCAGCCCACTTCTTAATTCTGGGCGCATAGTAGGCACACAGTACATACTTATTAAGTTAACTGGAGGGTCAGCCTGTCTGGTGACTTAGTCATTGAGTTCATAGTGAAACATTAAATCATCAGAGACATCCTTACGTGGTCATTACTGGATCTCTCTGTATGCCTTTTCCTCTCTTCAGTAAGGGCTGTGTGCCCTCCAGCCATCTGTCCTTCCTCCTACCCTTCCTGCCCTCACCCTGACTCTACCCAAATTTTTTTCAACACTGGGTATTAGGATAATCTTTTTTATCCCGAGGCCATCTGTGCTTTCCCCTATTGAGAGCCCCAAATCCTGATTAATCTGAACAACCAAAAGCCTTTCTGTGTGACTCATCAGCTGCTTTTTGGTGTTGTTGCAGGAAGTTAAACTTTCTAGCCCTGATTACAAAGACTGCAGCTCAGCAGAAGCCATGGAAGACTTCATGAAGAGAATTGATTGCTATCAAGCCAACTACCAGCCTCTTGACCCAGATAACGATGATAGGTAACTTGAGGAAATTCTCACATCTCCCTGAAATGGCCTCATTTTGATATTCATTTGTGTGTGCCAAGGAAAGATTCTTAAGATGATCTTAAGGCGTGTTATTGTTAGCATAATTATCATTAACTCTAAAACCTTGGAGTACATCTCATAGTTCCTTTGAACAGTTTGTTAAAGTTGCCCCCTAGATGCTCACTGTGTTCTTGCAAGCTCCTGAGTGATAAAGCCAAGGATGCTATTTCCCAGTCCCTCGCTCTAGGCCTAAGATGTAATTTTATTTTCTCAAAAATCAATTTGGGATTCTGATAATTGACTTTTGTGAATCATCTGACTTAAAGAACTTGTGAATGGTGACTTGCTCTGACTTCTAGAATCAAATTCAGTCTCTTGTATTTGGTATTTAAAGCCCTTCACTCTGTTTTTCCAGACTTAGTAGTCATTACTCTGTTTTGTATCCCCAGAATCTATCACAGGGTTTGGCCTATTTTTGTTCTTAGTAATGTCCTACTCTTTGTGACCCCATTTACGGTTTTCTTGGGTAAAGATATTAGCGTGGTTTGCCCTTCTCCAGCTCATTTGACAGATAAGCAAACTGAGGCAAACAGGTTAAGTGATTTGTCCAGCGTCACATAGCTAAGAAGTGTCTGAGGGCAGATTTGAGCTTAGGTCTTCCTGACTCCAGGCCTGGCACTCTGTCCACTGTACCATGTAGCTGCCTCGTAGGTAATACATATAGTATTATGTATACATATAGTATTAAGTGCTTACTATATATGTATAACTTGTAGGTATACATATAGTAAGCACTTAATGCACACACTGGTTTTATGTCACACACAGAGGACATTCTGTGTTTCTGCCTTGATGCCTTTTCCATGGCTATGCCCCATGCCTGGAAGGCACTCCTTCACAGCTGCCTCTTAGAATCCAGTTTCCCCCAAAGCGCAACTCAGGAGCCACCTTCTCTATGAGACCTCAGCTGATTTCCCTCCAGCTGTTAGCATTCTCTTACTCCCACCCCAATTGCTTTCATATGTTTGCTGATTGTTTGATTTACTCTTTGAAGTGAGTGGGAATAAATAGATTGGGGCCATGGATGTCAAGATTGCCTTAACTCATCTCTTCATTCCTTGATACATTGATTTTTGTCATCTCTCCCTTTTCCTGTTTTCAAGCCCTATAACCCCAGGATCTAGTGGGAGAAGTCAGTCTGTATTCTGCCTGTATTAAGCAGTTTCTTTGTTTGGATTTGGGGGCTCTGGGATTGATGTCTGCAGTATGCCTGGCTCAGACCTTGGCTTTTGGGATTATCCCGGCCACTCTTTTAGCTAAATGAGGGTGTTGAGAGAAATAGTCATTATGTGGCACATTTGGGATCTGAAAAGGGGGAGGGGGGGACTGTTATGGATTTGTGTTCATCTCTTCATGAGTGCATAACAAACCCTTTTCCATGCCTTTTCATCCTCCATGATTCTTGCCTATATGTTTCCATAAATCCCCCATAGAAGAGCTACCCAGTGGATGGGAAGATTTCCTCTTTAATGTTCCATGGATAAAATACTTGGGCTGTCCATTGATTTATATATCTATTCCATTTATATTGGTTCCTTGCTCTTACTACATTGTTGTCTCACCTCGACTTTTTAGTTATATGTGTCCTTGTGATATAAAAGTAATTACTGATCATATGCTTCCTGCTATTACCCCTGTCTACCACACGAGTGGATTTTCTTTGCCTTTTAGTAACTGGCAGTTGCAATTCTTTGGAGAGAAATTGTTGTATATTTCATGGATATTATATGTTTTTGAGAATATTCATATTTTATTCCTTTTCTGAAGGAACAGGGTACATAACACTAATGTTCAAGCTAAGAAATAGGATGAAGGGATTCCTTTGCTCTCAAGGAATTTGTAGCATAATTCTTGAATTCCCTTGAAGAATACTTGTTTTTTTCTATTTGAATTATTTTATTTTCTTGTTTACATCATTCATTTCCACGAGATTTTGAGTTACGAATTTTTTCCCCGTCTTTCCCCTACCCACAACCCCAAAACAGCAATCCCCCTGTAAAGCCCTTCCCCCAGTCTGTGCTCTTCTATGGTCTCCTCCATTACCCTCTAACTTTCTGGTAGGGCAAGATGGGTCTCCCTACGCCAGTACCTGTATATCTTAATTCAGTTTGCATGTACTTCATAATAATAATAATAAATGTGTGTGTGTGTGTGTTTTTTAACATTTGATTGTAGAACTTTAAATTCTAGATTCTTTCGGTTCCTTCCTTGTCACCCACCCCCACTGGAACGACAAATAATTCAATACAGGCTGTACATGTGTAATTACGCAGGATATCTCCACAGTGGACATATTGTGAGGGACTGATTATGTCCCTCCTTCCTATCCTACTCCCCCTCCCTTGTTCTATTCTCTACCCTGTCCCTGTCACTTTACAGAACTGTGTACTTCCAGCAACCCTCCCCCTTCCCTTCCCTCCCCTCTGTCATCCCACCACCTCTTATCCCCATCCCCCCTACTCTCCTGTGTGGCAAGATACCCATTTGAGAGTTTGTCATTCCTTTCCTAAGCCAAATTCAATGAAAGTAAAGTTGACCCTTTGCCTGTGCCTTCCTGTTCTTCCCCTCCATTGTAACAGTTATTCCTTGCCTCTTCTATATGGGATGGTTGACCCCATTCTATCTCTCCCTTTCTCCTCATTCTAATCCCCTCCCACCTCAGAAGTTCACCTTTTAAAGTATCATCCCTTCCTATTCAATTGATCCTGTGCCTTCTATGAACTCATATACACACATACTCAGATATATATTCATACGCATATATACCCCCCCCATATAGACATATGTGTAGGTATTTGTATATATACATTTGTATTCCCTTCACCTATCCTCATACTGAGAAAAGTTTCATAAATTATTTCATAAATTATTGTTTTTCCATATTGGCATGTAAATAGTTCAACTTTGATAAGTTCCTTATGATTTCTTTCCCATGTTTACCTCCTCATGCTTCTTGTGTTTGAGTGTCAAATTTTCTGTTCACTTCTGGTTTTTTCAGCAAGAATGCTTGAAAGTCTTCCACCTCACTGAACGACCATATTTTCCCCTGAAAGATTATACTCAGTTTTGCTGGGTAGGTGATTCTTGGTTTTAATCCCAGCTCCTTTGATTTCCGGAATATCATATTCCAAGCCCCTCAGTGTAGAAGCTGCCAGATCCTAATTGTGTTTCCACAGTATTCAAATTGTTTTCTCTTGGCAGCCTGTAATATTTTCTTCTTTACCTGGGGGTTCTGGAACCTGGCAATAACATTTCTAGGAGTTTTCTTTTGGGGGTCTTTTTCAAGAGGTGATGGGTGAATTCTTTCAAGTTCTATTTTGCCCTCTGGTTCTAAAATATCAAGGCAATTTTCCTTGAGAATTTCTTGAAGCATGCTTTCTAAGTTCTTTTTTTGACCATGGCTTTCAGGTAGTCCAGTAATTTTTAAATTGTCTCTCCTGGATCAATTTTCCAGGTCAGTGGTTTTTTTCAAGGAGATATTTTACGTTGCCTTCTATTTTTTAATT
>CM053597.1:140174650-140205525 GCA_028646575.1 Pseudocheirus occidentalis | reverse complement strand
CTAGTTTAGAGTTTATGTCATTCCTTCCCTAAGCCAAATTTAATGAGAGTAAATGAAAGTAAAGTTGTAACAGTTATCCCTAGCCTCTTTTATATGGGATGATTAACCCCATTTTGTCTCTCCCTGTCTCCTCTCATTCGAGTTCTCTCCCACTTCAGAATTTCACCTTTTGAAGTATCATTTTAAAGGGCATTTTCTTAATTTAACTAGGTTAGAAAGAGGGCAGGTGAAGGGGGTGCATATCCATGCAGGTAATCTTGATGTTCTAACAAGTCTTCTTGCCCTGATGGGTTAATAGTGGCACCTTCTTGTGGCTGTATATATGACATCTGATTATTTTTTTCAGGGAGTCTGTGAAGAGATGACCTATGAGGAGATCAAGGAAACTTATCCTGAGGAATATGCTCTTCGTGATCAGGACAAATATTATTACCGCTACCCTACTGGAGAGGTATATTTGTTGGGGTGTGGCTTTCTCCTCAAAAATAGCTAGATCACCTTTTCTTTATCTGCATTCATTCCCTCATTCACCAAATATGTATTGACTACTGTGATGCAATGATCCTCTGAGGCAAAGGTGCTCGCTGGGCCTTGGTTCAGGCTCAGAGCAAAGTGTATTTTGGATATTTCAGTCTATGCTTTGCATATAATAAGACAGTCAGTAGATAGGCTTATAGGAGCCTTAGACCAAAGGCAGGAGTATGGAGCTTAAAGGGGAGAGAGGTTTGTCCCTAAACCTTATGTCTTCTAAATGAGCTGAAGGAAAGTTTCAGTGGATGGTGATTCTCCCATTTTGAGCAAAATTGATATACAAAAATTACAGTTTGCCTTAAGATTTTGATTTTTTTTTTCAGTTTAAACTTTATTTTGTTATATCTCAAATATATGTTGGGGGTTGTATATGTCTGTGGGCATTTTCCCCTCAACAGTGGAGCTAAACGGGTAGCAGTATATGGTGTAAAGACCCACCTAGTATGAACCCTTCCCAGAAACCCAGCCTACCATGTTGTTGGTAAATTTCAACCCACATTCTTCATGGAGAGAACTTCCAATTCCCATTTAAAATTTCCTTCCTTGCTGACCAAAAATGAGATCTTTTTTCCTTTTTTTTTTTTGAGATCTTTTTTTCTTAACTGATCTATTACATGTGGACATCCTATTTAACATAAATAAGAACAGCCTGCCTCATTTGATGCTACAGATGCCAGGTTGGACAGCAACATGGTGGGTTTTTTTTTTCACTCCTAGAAGTGACAGGTGGAATTCTCCAATACAGAGCAAAGAGGCTAAACAAAACTGATAGCTAGTATACTCCTTCTCATGTAGAAAATAGCCACACCAACTCTTTAATGATACCCAAGCAACTTGGCTTTCTAGAAAGCCATTTTTTACTTTAATCTAGAAAGGGATTAGCTTTTCTCCATTTTTCCCCTAACCCCTTTGTGAGAGGCCAAGGGGCTTAACCTGTACCATTGAGAATTGGGACCTCAAGAGATCCTACCTGATTTAAGAATTCCTTCTACAATACTCTGACTGTGTTGTAATATATTGAAATATTGTAATTTGGAAAATCTTAAGCCTCCAAGTTTGTCTTTGTTTAAAGGGGGTTTCAGTTGATTATTTTGCTATGAAACTTAATAATACTGTTTTAATGCTAAAACCTAAAATTATTAAAACAAAGCTGTAAAATTCCTTTTAGTTTCTGGTCTGGCCAGCCTGGAATTACAATTTTTATATATATATATATAAAAGAATCCCTTCTACATCACCCTGGCAAGTGTTCATTCATTCATGTTTTCTCCTCATAGTGTATGACTTAGTCCCCTAGCATTTATAGATGCAGTTGCCTTGATCTCCTTGCCTTGGATGAAGCTTCCATAAATCTGTATCCCTTTTGTCTTGCAGTCTTATCAAGACCTAGTTCAACGCTTGGAACCAGTGATCATGGAATTGGAAAGACAGGAGAATGTATTAGTGATCTGCCACCAAGCCGTCATGCGTTGCCTTTTGGCCTATTTTCTAGATAAGAGTGCAGGTATTTCCTATTTTTTGTATATGGGGATGGGAGAGGTACTGTTTTTGACATTGACATTCAGCAGCTTCAAGACAGTGGTGTTTGTATTTTGTAATTCAGAATCCTAGTATCCCAACTCCTAGCCCTTTGACTCTGATGTTCCCTCGTGATTCTTATCTCCTCTTAGTTCCTCTCTTTTAGGAAACTCTAAATTACAATATATAATATACTTATATATAATATATATTATATTATAAGTATTTAGTACATATTTTTTCCATACCTTTCAGTTGAGCAAAGTTGCTTTCTGTGAAAACTCTTTGGTCATGCTTTAATCAAACTGACTTTAGGGAAAGAGTCTAGATATCATGAAGCCATCTGGAGAGGTGTTAATGGCTGAATCTTCAACATGCTGGCTTCATTATGAGTTTTCTGTGACTTTTATACCCTTCTCTGCTATAGGGAGAGTAGGTCTTTGAGATGCTTTGTTTTAAGGCCCACTATGCATGGCTCTGTGATGGAGAATCATGATTGCCTGTTATCTTTTCCTTTCCTTAGATGAAATGCCGTATTTGAAATGTCCCCTCCACACAGTGTTGAAATTGACACCTGTGGCATATGGTAAGTGACTTCCCCATCGTCAAAAAACCTTGTCCCATATACCTGAGACTTCCTTTGGGGTGGGGGCATTCCTAATTAGCTGGACCTATATTCTTTTAAACATTCTATTTCTGTATCTGTTAGGTTGCCGAGTGGAATCTATTTATTTGAATGTGGAAGCAGTAAATACACACCGGGAAAGGTCAGAGGTGAGTAGCCAACCCTGATGCCTCTGGCTTCAACCCAAGAGAGTGGGTTTAGAAAGCAAAGGACTTTTCTCGGGGCAGCTGTGGTGGCCTTTTATGGAGTGGGAAGGGACTAGTGGATATTAAATATCTCTAAATAAAAGTCCTCATTGTTGGTTTGTGTATTCAGTGCTATTGAGTTGACTCTCATAATAACTTTTTGTTTGAAATACGCTCAATTTTTGCCCTCTTCTTTTTCTTTTTATGTATGTTAGACCTATCGTGGTTTTTTCCCCTATCTGTGTCATGATCAGTCTTTTCACATTTTATTTTCACCTCCCTATTGATACCACCTGACCTGAGAATTCTTTAAAAAAACAAAAACAACTTTCCATTATCTTCTTTCTTCTCTTCCTTCAGATAGATCTATAATTTCAGTACTACGTTTTAGAATTCATTGGTTGAATTAACACTGGTAATCACAGTTTGGACTTCGGTGTAGAATGACCAGAAATAGGAAAAAAAAAAAAAAAAAAAAGGGAAATTGGAGAGAATGGAAGGAGAGACTTTTACAAAATCATTGGACCCCAAGTCTGTGTGTTCTGGGACTTGGCTGATTTCTCCTTCATAAAGATTTGAAACCAGTCAGGTTCCTTTGACAGGGGAAAACAGTTGGGACCGACCTGAAAGTAAATTTGTGCCTACTTTTAGTTAAGTTTATCTCTTTAGAGGCAATGTGGTATGGAGGATAACTAAGAAGTTGTGGGTTTACTTACATCTCTTGATAAATACTGTATGTGAGATCTGAGGCCAATCACTTAACTAATCTTAGACTCCTGAAGCAAATTTCTAAATTCAGTAAGTTTCAAAGAGAGATTTTCCCCTTGAAATTACAAGTCCAGTCCCTATCAGTATATAATATCCTTTTGCCAGGGATATGATTCAGATTCCCTTTTCCCAGCAGGGCATCCCTAAGGAGGAATCTGGTCTTAGGACCTTATCTCAGAATGTTTGCTCAGAACGCTTTCTGGTCTACAGTGGGGGAATTTGACCTAGCTGGGTTTGCATAAAATTAAATAGGTACATTGAAGGCTGGAAAAGCCATCCTACCACATTCTTAAATGGAGATCTTGGCCTGGGCCAATGATTGGGCAGAAAGATCCCTGTTGTAGTTTTTTTCTAGGTCCACTTAGGTTGAAGGGCAAATTCCTAGTTTTGGGGCTAATACATCAGGCCTGAAACTGACTCCTGACCCCTGGCCAGAATCTAAACCATCCCAAATAGAGTAGGATCTCACTTTTTTTAGAATAGGTCTTATGGATAGAAATTCTGTCCTGTTTCTCAGGAACTTATTCATCTAGTTTAAAGGTTAACTTGTGCTATTGGTCTTAGATGGCTGACTTCTGCCCCTACTGACAAAATGATCAGTATCATAGTCAACCTTCTCATGGACCTGTTTATTTCTTTTTTTTTTTTTTGAGGGCAATTGGGGTTAAGTGACTTGCCCAAGGTCACAGGCTAATTTTTGTGTCTGAGGCCAGATTTGAACTCCAGGGCTGGTGCTCTACTCACTGTGCCACCTAGCCACCCTAGGACCTGTTAATTTCTTGTCCTAAGCCTGCAGAGGCTATAAATAGTCTCACTGAAAGATATATTTGTTCTGGTGAGAAAGGTTCCTTGATGCTGGATTGGGGACACTCTGGGGGAGAATGCATGGGAAGGTAGGGGAGAAGCCCCATTTATTTCTCCTTTACTTGGGAGTTGTTGACTGAACATTTTCCTTAGGAGGTCATTTTCCCTTGGTGACTTGCTGTGTAATCAGCAGCTCGGTGGTACAGTGGATAGAACATGGGGCCTGTAGTCAGGGAGACCCGAATTCAACTCCAGCCTCAGATGCTTATTAGAATTATGACCCTGGGCAAGTCAGTTAACCTCTGTTAGCCTCAACTGTCACATGGGCATAATAACAGCACTTAACCTCCTAGGTTATTGTGAGGATCAGATGAGATAATTATAAAGCACATGGCACAGTATCTGGCACAAAGTAAGCGCTTTTTATAAATTAATAAAACAGCATAATAAGTCATAAACATCATTATTATTATTAATATTATTATTAATCAAAGTCTAGAAACAGAACAAACCTTTTCTATTGTTTGCTTCCCCACCCCTGCCCCTTTCTCCCTTCATTTTCCCCCCATAACTGTCACCTTATCTCTTTTGTCTTGATTAGGAAGCAAAGAAGGGACCTAACCCGCTCATGAGACGTAATAGTGTTACCCCACTAGCCAGCCCTGAGCCCACCAAAAAGCCTCGCATCAACAGCCTTGAGGAGCACGTGGCTTCCACTTCTACTTCCCTGCCCAGCTGCCTGCCCCGGGAGGTGCCCACGCAAGTTAGTTGACTTCTTTTTCCTTCCGTCACTTCCAAGCCTATTGTGTAGAAAAGATAATCCTATTGAGGTTCAGTTATCTTCTTTCTAATATGCCTTTGTAACCCCCCTTTTAAGGGGAGAACACAGAAGTCCTTTGTGCATGATCCTTTGGAATGGGTGCAAAATAGCATGGCGGCATCTTCTCACTTAGTGCCTGATAGAACTGCATAGACACCTGCTTTCCAAGCAGGTTTCCTTTACTTGGCAGATTCAAACAGAGTAAGAAGAAAGCAAGTAATTAGTGCATTTTGCACTCTTCACTCATGGAGAAGTTACCATTACACAGTGGCCGGTTCTATAATGGATCCATGGCTGGAATATGGAACACCTCCCAGTAGGGCCTCATCTGACTAGATGTCATTAGCCAGAAAAGTATCTTGTGCTCTACTGACCGACCAAATCCCAATTTAGTTCTTATCTTATGTTCTCTGTCCTGGGTGTGTCTGCCTGTTGGAGGAAAGCATTTGAAATCACTGACCAAAGCCACTTTTGCAGGGCAGTAGTGAGTGGTAGCAGAAGCCCTGGTTTCCAGTGAATCAGTTGTGACTGGCTTACCAAGCTAACCCTGAAAATTGTCGCTGGCATCTGATGGTTGACTATGGGGGGGGAAGGGTGACGGGGTGTGTGTGTGTGTGTGTGTGTGTGTGTGATGCATTTAATGCAGGGAGGGGAGGGCTGAAAAGTTTTTTTTTCTTCCCTAAAAGACGGTTTCTTAAAGCTATTTAGAAACCTGTTGTAAATCCCTCTCCATAAATGTAGGTAGCACCAGTCGTGCCAAATAGAACCCCCATCCCTTTCCTTCTGAACCTCAGTCCTTTCCTTTTTTCCTTCTAATCCTTTCCCTGACCCCTTTGGCCTCCCCATAAGAGTTAAGCCAGGCTTCAAAAGATTTAGTGCTGAAGATTTTCTAAATCTGTGATTGAGAACAAGGTTTATATTTGAATGGTTTGCATTTTGAATTGAATTTTCTGCTTTGTTAACTCCAGATTACTCCCAGCATTAGCCATCGCCAAACTCCCTGATTCTGCCCCATTGTTCCAATGTCTACTTTTTTTTTAACAAAACTTTAAAAAAAAAAAAATAAAGCCTGTAATGTCTGATGCTTGGCATTCCTGTGAAAATGGTGGAGAATTTATAGAACTTGGAGAGAGGGAACAAGAGTGGTATCTGATGACTCTCCTACCCATGGTTAGAGTTGACTTTTGATCCCTAAAGTAGGTGACTACTGGCAGGTGTCTGATATAGGTTATAAAGTACAGATGATGCAATGTGTACCCTCTTCTGTTTTCCCTCCAAATTTACATTTGGTACTGTAGCATCTTTGGGGAGGGGTGAAGTTGAGCCTCTCCATCTTACTCCATTCTAGTACCAATCAGTGCCAAAATTTTACCCACCCCATCCCTCCTTAGGCTGGCATCCTGGTGGCCCTCTGGTCACAGTGGCTCACCATGCCTGTCTCTGGTTCCATGCAGACACTTGACTGATTAGCTTTCTTTATCCCTATTGCAGCTCAAAAACCCCAAAACTCAAGTAGTCTCCCCAAAGCCATCCCATTCCCTGGCTGGTCATGATGCCTGGCTACTATGTTTTTGTTTTTGTTTTTTTTTTTGTTTGTTTGTTTTGTTTTTTTAAGGACATTGTCTAATTGTCTAGGCATTTGGAATTGCCAGCAATCAGCAGGGTAAACTTGAAGTCATAGCTTATCCTGGTAGCAACAGAGTTTGCCATGATAACACTAATTCCTGATTTCAAATTCTGTTTTTGTCTCTTTTCCTACTGACCTTTCTCTCCACTTTTCTTCTCTCTGCAGCCTTTACTAGGGAAAGCCTGTTTGTAAGTATTTTTCTCTGAGCTATTTGTAACCCCTTCTTCCCTCCTCCCATTCCCCCTGTTCTCCCTTCTTTTGGGTACTACACAGTTTGGAGTCTGGCTTGTGAGGCCTGTAGGCCTGTGAGTGGGGGTTTGGGGGACAGAAAAAAAGACTTTTGAAGAAGTTGGACCGTCTTATGATTCGAGTTGTTTTCTTGATCAGTTTATGATTTTCTTTATCATAAAGCTCTCTGTTCCTGCCATTGCTTTCCCCTTGGCTGCTCCTGATCTTCTGAAGATCTACTTGGTCTCTTGCCTTTCTCTTTGCAATTGGTGGTAACATTGAACACCACCTGGGTCTCATGTGTTGAGAAACAATTGCCAACCTAGGCCTCTGTCTCCTTTTAAGGCTACGTTGTCTCCTATCAGAACCTGATGAGCCTTAGTAGTTAAGGAATGAATTTTAGGTTTCCCATTGGTGCTGTTTCATCAAGCATATTGTGTGAGTCTTTTACAAGGCCTATTTCTATGTGAAAAATAGCAAATTAACCACTTCCATGGGCTTTTTAACCTTTTGTATTAACCTCTTTCTTGGCTATTAGGGAGGTTCTGGTAGCAGACCCTGGGAAGTGCAGTATTTCAATAGCAACCTGTTGGCAGCCTGACTCTTTCCTGCCCATTTCCTTATTTAATGAGTCAGTTCACTTTGTTCAATATGCAAAATTAGAAAGAACTTAAGATTTCTGCCTGATAAATTTAGAACAGTAGATTATTTCTTTAAAAAATGGGAGTGTTCAGCCCCTCCTTCAGAGAAGGAGAGTCACTATAGTTTTTGTGTGATCTAGGCTCAGTTTATTTGTGCTTTGGCCACAATATTTCCATTTTACCTCCCCTTAAACAACAATAACTTCCATAATGGTAGGAACTATTTTAGCTGAGCTTAGTTACAAATAGAACTTCGTATACCTTTTTCTAACCATTTACTTTATAATAGAGGAGAAGTAGGGTGTCTCACCTCTGACACTTGTTTATAATCTCTGCTGGTATTTTAAAATTCCACATATACATTACAAAAGGAAATAGACAAAAAGATCATTGTCTTCTCATTCTGTTTTTCCTTCATGTGCTCCTACTCTACATTTAAAAGACAGATTGTCTGTCACATGTTCTCCAAGTTTTAAACTTACTAACATGTGGCTCAGTGCATCCATCCGACTTCTCTCTTTTCAACGGCATCTTTGAGTGGCAGCATCTTGGCTTGTGTTAGGACTAGCTGTTCCAAGGAAATGAGATGCAGCTGTTTGGGGTAGTATTGTATGGAGGGCTTCTACAACATTTCTATCCTATCCTTCTGTCCCTTCCTTCTCTCCATGTGTTCTGTGGGAGTAAGTCATGAGGGTGTGTGTGCATGTGTGTGTGTGTCCTATGCTTGGTGGCTTCCTGGAGTATCATTGTATTTGTAATGCTTGCCATAACCCTGGTATGTTGTTTTAGAGACCTGGTTTGTGAGAGGACTATAAAAGTTTGGCATCTTAAGATACAAGAGGTATCTGGACCATTCCCCTTGCCCCTCTCAAAGTGATGCTTTGGTAGTAAACAAATCTTTATGACCTTGGGGAAAAAACACCATCTTTAGGGACCTTAATTCCTTCATCTCCTGTGGCTTTTCAGCTCTAAATGTTATGGTCCTATTAAGCCTCAGACTCTTAAGTTGGCCCCAGAACTGACTTACCTTCCAGGGATTCCTTTGCTTAGCTTACCTGAGGCTTACCAAGACAAGCTCTAAGGCCTACCCAGTCCAGGTTTGTTCTTAGGTTGGCGATAGAATCAGTTAAAAGTTATTTTGCTTCTGTGTAGGACTAGTAAATTGGAAGGTGATCCATATATGAGACGAAGAAAACCTCCTTGATCTTTAGGGTTCTGTGTTTTTGGTTTGGTTGTTGTTTTGTTTTGTTTTTACCTCTGAGGTAGGTTCAAAGTCAGAACTGTCATAATTGTGTGTCATTTTCCTCACCACCTTCTTCTCTTACCCTTGTATATACCTTTAAAAAAAAACCCCAAAACAACCTTAGTGGAAGCAGACCAGGCATCTTAGGGTGTAAGCTTGTGGTTTGTTTCTATATTTTGTTTTTGGAACCTTCTGATGGAAAATAATTACATTAACTAGCTTAAAGTGACTCATGCCAAACAGTGAGAAAGAATCTATAGTAAGCCTCTGAATTAGGAGTTCTTAACCTGGGGGCTGTGAGCTTGTTTTTAAGAAACGTTTGAGAAATATATTCAAGTGTAGTTGGATTTCCTTTGTAATCCAATATATTCTATTTTGTATATTTAAAAACATTCTGAGAAAAGATCCATAGGTTTCAGCTGTCTGTTGAAAAGGGTCCTTGATACCCCAAAGGCTAAAGACCCCTGTCGCTGGTGTTTTGTTTTTGTTTTTGAGGTTTGTGTGTGGCAGTGGTGCTTCTTGTCAAGAACACCCTAGTCAAAATTGGTACGTGAGACCTAGTGGTTTGGAGCCCTAGCTGAAATGCCTCTGACCAAGTCCGTCTAAATCCACCTCCCTTCTCCCGTCTCCATGGCATTGTCACTGACTTTCTGCGTTTTTCTTCCATTTCCTCCCACCCAACACATAACCTTCCATTCTGGGCATTCACTCCCAAATTCATAGAATTTTGCCAACCTTGTTACAGATTCTTACGGTTATTTTAGCATTCTAGTGCTCCTCCCAGCAAAATTGTCAGCATAACTTTAGGAGGATAAAGCTTAACCATGTGCAAAGTACCCACTGAACCAGTAAATGATATAAATTAATGAGAAGTTTTCCTTTGGAACGACCAGTCTCTGGACAGGCACACTCCCTCCAGAGAATCTTTGCAAATATATTTTTAACTGTTTAGTTTTTTTTTTTGTTTTTTTTTTTTTGTTTTTTTGCTTTTTGGAGGGCAGTTGGGGTTAAGTGACTTGCCCAAGGTCAACACAGCTAGTTTTTGTGTTAAGTGTCTGAGGCTGGATTTGAACTCAGGTACTCCTGACTCCAGGGCCGGTGCTCTACTCACTGCGCCACCTAGCCACCCCTAACTGTTTAGTTTTACCCCCTAAGCTTCATGACTTTTCTTGCCTTTTCATTTTCTCTTATGGCCAGAAGAAAAGTCTTGCGTGTGTTTCTTTTTTGTTTTGTTTTTAAAGCGTGTGTGTCCATGGGTAACTTTTACTACTTTTGACTTTGGTTTTGATAATAAATTTACATTGGCTCCCTGGGATGTCCCGACCTCTGTGGACCCACTACTGATGTTCTATGGGGCTATTTTTTTTTTCCTTTATGCGTGGGAGGGATTTCACTTGCATGAAAATGAGACTTTTGTTATAGGGGCTTGAGTAGAAATAAACTAATACTTTCTTTTCTCTTCCCCTTCAAAACAGAACCTGAATAACTCACAGAACCAATTTTGACTCTTCCCTGGAAATCTGAAACAAATGAAACCAGTTGCATTCCATTGCCATTTCTGAAGCTTGGCTTGTGCTCCTCCATTTAACCTGAGGCCCAGATAATCTCAGCTGCTTCTTCCATAAACTGACCAAACTCTTGGGGTGAGGGCGGGGTTTATCAAGCGAAGATTCAGTACTCTTGACTCTGATCATTCTGCCATGTTGTGGTGACTTAAAGGCAGTGTATGGCTGTCCTAATGTAAAGGATCCACCGTTTTCCATTTTACTTCCTATTTTTTTCTCATCCCATTCATTTTCAGTGGATGTCTGTTTGTGGCAACCTCTCTGGAAAGGCTTTGGAAGTGTGGGGAGGGGAAAATTAGCTGAGAAAGAACGTCTCTGCTTCGTTTCTCCCTTTCTGCCTTACCAGGAAATGTTTCAAAATGGCAGGTCGGAATTTTTTAAGGTTAAAGGAAAATTCAAAATGGCTGTGCTCTTAAAGAAACCATCCCTCTGAAGACAATACTTCATTAGGAGTGGAACCAGCAAGTAATGATTTGGAGGTGGTGCACCCAGACAGTTTGGATTTGGAGAAATAGACCTCTTCCTCTTCAGGAATTCCTGAAGTCAGAAATCTGCCTTGACTAAAGCAAAGACATTACTTTCCTTGTGTACTTTTTATTTACAGTCCCTGTTCTTTCTCTAAGCCAAATGTGAGGGTGGGCACTCATCACCCCTTGCATAGGAGGGGTTTTTTCTGAGTTTGGAAAGATACCTATTCTCTTTGAACCGCTTATTTGCACCTTTCGTGGAAGAAGTAGGATCAGAAATCTGTACCTTTGTTCCATGGAACTTGGACGTTGGATTGTGCGTCCTAGGAGCAACGTCAGATTGTGAGGGAAGCATGATGCAGTGGGCATACCTGCAGGGTGAGGAAACATCTACAGGGTAAGGCTCCCAAGGAGTTGTGTAGCACTGATTTGAGACTGGCTTGGTATAAAACCAGCTGGCCATTGTCTTCTTGTTCTAAAGTAGACCAAGCAGCACAGTTAGTAGGCTGATCCTGGAAGGTTGGGGCAGGAATATATCCTCTGTCTAGGATTCCCTTTCAGGCTGGGCAGAATAGCCAGCTGGAGGAAGAAGACTGCCTGGTTTCAGTTCAGTATTTGTGTGTCTAGCATTGGGCCAGGCGCTCAGGACAGAGGAAACAGGGATGACTATGGAAGTTTGGCATCATTTCTGTCATGGTAGTGAGAGTGCAGGGAGTGGTGGGGAAGACTTCCATAACACATAGATGCCCTTCAGATGGCATTTCCTCTTTGCCTAGTGTTCCACAAGTGGGAAGAGAGAGGAACTTTTATGGGGAATGCATTTGTTTTGCTTCAGGAAGGAGGTAAAAATGGTTGGACCGAGGAAGAGATAAACCACAGTGCCTCATACTTTAATCAGTAAATGTTTCTTAAGTGTCTACTCTGTGTGAGTGCCAGGGATATAAAGAGGCAAAAGGCAATCCCTGCCCTCTGGAAAATTTGGTTCCTATGTGCTCAGAATTGTTCTGTCACCAAAAATATCCCAGCATTGGGGGCTCATTACAGAGCTCATATCTGACTTTTAAAAAAATATATTTATCGGCAGCCCATTGACAAGTAGATACGTACATAGATCATCATAAGCCTAAAATCCCCTCCCCGCCTTTTTTAAACCACCATGAGTCATGTCAGCCACCCACATCTCCTTGTGGATGTTCAAGCAGGCACAAGTGCATGTTTATATGTGAACAATACAGTTTGGGGTTCCCTTTCTTTTTTTTTTTTTATAATAGGTTTGCTGGTAATCTGCTTTCTTGGACTCATTTCTATTTTTAATTGCCAAGAATAGAATTTTGTTTTACTTATTTCATTGTAAGGGTCTTTATCTGTTGTGTATTTTCTCTCTTTTTAAAATTTAAAACAACAATCTAGTTTTACCGAACAAGAGGATTTTAATTTGGGAAGAGTGAAGAAGATTGAGTATATCCAGGGATCCTGGAGATGATGCTATTTAACCTTAGAAGCTAGTAGTAGTAGTAGTAGCTTGAACTATAGTGAAGCATTTCATTAAGGGGTAGGCTTAAGGCACAGTGGGGGAGGTCTTGCTGGGACTACTGACTTTAATTTTTTACCATGTTCTACTGGAACCAGTTTTTCTGAACTTTTTGTATATTTGTTTAGGGGACACAGCTGTTTTCCTCCCTATTCTATCTTGAGAGTGGCAGAACTCTTTAAGAAGTAAGAAGGGGGAGAAACTGATTGAACCACATCCATGATACTGTTTTTATTTGTAATACTTGAAATTTATTTTTTTAATATTATTTTGATAGCATAAATGCTATTTATTTATTTAATGTGTATGATGGTGCCAGGTGAGAAAAAGCGAGAGAGAGAGAGAGAGAGAGAGAGAGAGAGAGAGAGAGAGATAGAAATGCTTGGGGGTTGTGGGAGGGTTGTTTTTTTTCTAAACTTGTGACTTATTAGGTGTGCTTTATGTTTGTCTTAATCACCTGGGATAAAACTCTGCTAGCTTGTAAACAGGGTATGCCTTTCAGAAATTTGTATATTTTGCAGTTGCTTAGACAAATAAAATATCTTGTTAAAGTATACTGTGGAATATTTGATTTTGATTTGCAAAAACTTATTTCATTATATTACTATTGTTGCACTGATTATCCTGTACTGGAATGACAGACGTGATAGTTCTTCTCTTGGAGCTAAAATTCTTCAAGCCCCCTTTTGTCACTAATTAGAAACATCAGCAATGTTACAGAAACATTAGTTAAATGCCTGAATTTGAGGAAGAATAACATTTAATTCAACAAGTATTAAGGGGATATACTTTTCATAGACTCATTTTCATAGACTCAGTTTCATACAGACATTCTGGGTTCTAAATGTAAGGGCCTGAATTGCAAAGTAGTTGAGGTTCAGTTTTAAGATGTTGGATGGGGGAGTAAAGTGGGAAATTCTACTGTAGAAATACAGAAATAAAAATGGGATGATTCCAAACTGCCCTGGAGTGGCAAACTGTCTTAACCTCCTCTCCCGCCATCTTCCAAAATTTCCCCGTGATCCAAAATTCTTTTATTCTCCCTTCTCTTTGCCTCCTTCCCTCTCCATCCTTAAGCTCATCCAGAGATTAGGGACTAGAAATTTGGAAATCCATTTGCTCATCCCGAAGCTGGATGGAGGTAATAAAATACAAAGTTAAGATTTGGCAGAACCTGTGATCCTAAGGAGGACTGCGGTATGGACTTAGTGTAAGAGTTAGGCCCTGGGCTAGTTCTATGATTCTGAGCAATCCAGTCTATCTAGAATCACATGCTAACTTCTTGAAGGAGGAGCTGACCTATGTACATTAATGAAGGAGAAAGGACGTTTCTGAAGCTTATCCTAGTGCTTGATAAGGAAGATTGCAGGATTGTAGCAGGGGAAGGATGCCAAGCCTGCTTAGGTCTCTCACTGGATAGACTTCTTTCACTAGAACCACCCCCAGCCTTCACCTGGAATGACAGTTATCTGTGATCATCATTACAGATGTGTTTCCAGTTGCCCAGGTGGAGAAAGACTAAGAACATTAAATTGTCTCCCATTCTAGAAAGGAAAAAAGCAACAAGGCGGTAGCAACCAGAACAAAGGAATGTCAAGTTGTATTGATTAAATATCTAATTAGAGATTAGTAGGTTAATTGATTAGAATTACTAGGTAGTAACCTAGTAATAACAGGTGAAGTGGGATCAGGTGTCTAGAATATAAGCTAAATATAGTGACTAGAGAAGAAATACTTAGCCAATTTTTTTTTTTTAAATTTTTATTTTAATTATGCTCCTTTCTACACAAGTCATTTCCTGGTATGCCAGCTCCTCCCTCCCCACCTTGTAACAAAAACAGTTAAACAAAATAACAAAAATAACATTTTTGCTAAGAAAAATAGTTAGCAAAACCTAGGGATATAGAGAGCCCATAACTGCACATGGATTTTTCTACCCCCTTAGTGTCCCATCTCTTTAGCAAGAGGAAGAAAATGTGTTCTGTTCTTTTGAACCAGAATTAGTCATTTTCCTTGTTCTTAGTTGAGATTTTATTATCTTTTTAATGTTCTCCTTTTCATTATAGGTTAGTAGTTGGCATAGTGGATAGAGCGTCTCAGAACTTGGCCCAGAGTCAGGAAGACCTGAGTTTAAATCCATTTCAGACACTGATTGTGTGACCCTGGGCAAGTCACTTTACCTTTGCCTCAGGTTCCTCATCTGTAAGATGGGGATAACACCCACCTCCCAGAGCTGTTGAGGATCCAATAAGATCCTTGTAAAGCACTTAACACAGCGCCTGGCTTATGCAGTAAGTCTTACATAAATGTTAGCTATTATCATTGTTGTGTATGTAGCACTAGCTTTCTTTCTATGTGTACATTTTTCTCCTGATACTTAATTCAGATGTCCCCATGTTTCTCTGAATTCCTCATATTTCTATGGTGTAATAATACTCTAATTCTGTTCATACGCTGCATGAATAACAATTAAGGAGTCAACCATTTTACATTCAGACTCTCACTTTACAGTTTTTGTTACCATTAAAAAAAAAGCATAGTATTTTCATTTTTTATCCTCAGTCTTTTAAGTATGGAGGTGGTGTAGAATAGTGGAAGGCAAGGTTTTAAGTTGAGAACATTGATTAAGCTCTTATGTGCTCAGCATACAAGGACAGGTCCAAGACAGACTCTGTTCTCAAGGAACTCACGATCTACCTCAAGCTAGAAAGACCCAACTTCAAATGCTACCTTTGACATTTACTAGCTGCGTGACCCTGGGCAAGTCTCTCAATCTCTAGGCAAATCTCTTTGATTCAAATTAGTTCCAAAGGTGCTGGCTTTTATTGGTAGAGGAAGTTCTTCAGGTCCAGAACCTCCATTCCAGACAGTGCTGGAACTACATATTCAAACACAAAAAAAGGCCCTGCCTTCAAACAGCTTGCATTTTATCAAGGAAAACAACATGGACATATATAAATACATAATTTAAAATGCAAGGTATTTTGAGGAGGAGGCTGCCGTAGCAGCTGGGGGGTGGGAGTGGAAGTAACTGAACTTGTCTCTATTTCAGTCTTGAATCCCTTTACACCAAAACTGATTTCATACCTCTTTTCTCCTCCAGATACTTTTAAATGGTGTTTTAGGAAAAAAAAAAAAAACAAAACCAAAAACTTGTGACTGCTAGATGTGGTAACTAAAAAAGGTTTCACTCCTTACTCTTTGAACTTTTTCTGACATTCGCCCCACCCCAAGTGTACTTGCCTCCTTCCACCCCCTTCGATTTTTCAGCTTCCTTTTTGGTGTTATCTTCCTCCATTAGAAGGTAAACTCCCTGAAGCTGGGCACTGTCTTGTATTTGTATTCCCAGGCCTTCCCTAGCACAAAGCCTGGCACAAGGAGTGAGGGTTTAATAAATGCTTGTTGACTTATTATCATGGACCAGTAATTGAGTAATGCAGTTCAATAGCACCAAAAATGGTAGCATTACTTATGAATGGGAAGGTATAATGGGATCCTTAAGTCCAAGGACCTCAGGCCATCTAGTTCAACCTGCATTTGACCAAGATTCTTTTCTACTGAATTTCCTAAAAGTGGTCATCCAGCCTTTAGCTGATCATCTGTAGGTAGAAGGGGGTGAATTGGAGTCCACCCCTTGGGACGGTTGCAATCCTTCCAAACCTAAGTTAGCCTATGTGCGACTTCTCCCTGTTGTTTCTAGCTTTACTTGCCTGGGCTAAACAAATTAACCTAGTCCCTTTTACACAAGACAGCCCTTCAGAAACATCCACAGAGCCCCTTCTAGGCATTCTCAAGGGTAAAAATCTAATGCATTCAACTACTTTTCATATGACCTCATCTTGAGGCTCTTCTGCATCTTGGTCACTCTCCTCTGGATCCTCACCTGCCTCCCAGTGTCCTTTCCCAAAATAGAAGACTCCAAATGCAGTTTGCCTGACCGCCAGGACAGGTAAAGGTAAAAGAAAAAGTAAAGGACACCTTCTTAGTAAAGACCCCGAGCCTCTTTGGATGTGCTATAAGAACACATTAGATTTTTTGGCCCCAAAATCACATTGTTGACTTCTTGACTTTATGATCCATTGTAATCTATAAAATAGGGACAATACTCGTAGGAGAAACAGCTTAGGAGTGTAGTAGACAAAGCACTGGTGGCTCAGTGGATAGTGCTCTGGGCCTGGAGACAGGAAGAGGAGAGTTCAAATCTGGCATCTGATGTTCCTTAGCTGTATGACCCTGGGCAAGTCACTTAACCTTGTATGCCTCATTCTTGTAAAATAAACTGGAGAAGGAAATGCAAACTACTCTAGTATCTTTGCCAAGAAAACCCTAAACGAGTGGACACAACTGAACAACAAATTCTTTTTTCTTATGTCTCTGAGTTGGAAAGGATCCTAGAGGCCAGTTAGTCCAACCCATGCCGGAACAAACATGTCCTCTGCAATATCCCTCCAAAGGATGACCTCCACTTGAACACTTTTGACAAGGAAAAACCCATTCCTTCCTGAGGCAGCTCTAATGGTTTGGAAGCTTCTCCTTACAAGAAACCTCTGTTTGCCCATCTGCATTTTCCACCCACCATTTGTGAGGATGACTAAAAGAGAAACCGAGGCAGAGCTCTGAGCCAAAACACTTTATTAAAGGGACCTGGCCCCCTCTAATGAAGCAGACTTTAGACCTCCCTCACATTCTGAAATGCCCCTTCCTTCCAAGGCCCCATTTTTATAGTTTATTACCTAGACATTCTAGAGCACCTGTACAAAATATAGAATAATTCCTTTGGTTGACATATGATGCATAAGCTAAAATAAGCAAAAATGATGTGTCAGGAAGGTCATGACTTGGGAGAAGCAAGAAATATCTCGGCTGACCAGATGGTCACAAGTGAGGTGGGCTCCTCAGGTCGGGCAAGAGAAGATGGTGTGGGCTATGCATATCAGAGGGGACCTTCCATACATGTCACCACAAGCTCTATAGCTGGTAAATAAGTAATGAACATTCCATTAACGTTTGAGGCCTGTTATAAGACCTTCCTATTAGAATCTGTATTCCTATGTAACTTATACAAAATATGGATCAGCACACTACTTATTATTATACCTATTATTGGTGATTGACCCAATATGTATTCCTAGATGAATATATTACAACAATTGCTAACAACCATTATCCCTTATAGAATGATAATAGACTAATATTGATTAGATTTTGAGTAGGGGGCCTCAATGAGTCAGCTTCCTCACATCCTTGTTTCTGCTCCTCAGGAAGGGTATGTAACAAATCCATGTCCTATTCCACAAAATAGTCACTTAATATAATAATATATGTATATGTATACCCATATATACATATATACACATGTATATATGTAAAACAGTAACCTTTTTCTGTTTGAGTGCTCACTGTGTATAAGACAGTGTTCTGGGCAATGTGGGCAGAGCATGCTATGGCCATGGACCCCACCTGCCCACTGAGGTACTTCTCTCAGAACTACCTCTCTAAGGAGTATTCCAACTCAACCTGTCCATTCATGGTTCCCCTTATTATGTTTAATAAGTCTTAAATTTTTTTTTTAACATTTTTTCCCCAATTACACGTAAAAACAAATTTTAACATTAAAAAAATTTTTAGTTCTAAATTCTCTCCTTTGTTCCTTTCCTCATCCTTGAAAAGGCAAGCAATTTGTATAGGTTATACATGTAAACTCACCCAAAATATATTTCCATATTAGCCATGTTGCAAAAAAAAAAACCCAAAACGAAACCAAAACAGAACAAAGCCCCCACTCTCAAATAAATAAAATAAAGTAAAAAAAAGTGTGCTTTAATCTGCTTTCATATTCTCTTATCAGTTCTTTCTCTGGAGGTGGGTAGCATTTTTCATCATGAGCCCTCTGGCATTGTCTTATATCATTGTATTGATGAGAATAGCTAAGTCATTCACAGTTGATCGTCATACAGTATTGCTGTTACTGTGTACAATGTTTTGCTTCTGCTCACTTCACTTTGCATCAGTTCACGTAAGTCTTGCCAGGTTTTTCTGAAAGTGTTCTGCTTGTCATTTCTTATGGCACAATAGTATTCAATCACTATCACACACACAAATTGTGTAGCCATTCTCCAATTGATGGGCATCCCCTCAATTTCTAATTCTTTGCCACCACACAAAGAGATGCTGTAAATAGTTTTGTACACCTATGTCCTCAGCCCCACCTTTTTTTTGGATCTCTTTGGGATACAGACCTGGGAGGGGTATTGCTGGATCGCAGGGTATACGCCGTTTTGTAACCTTGTGGGCATAGTTCCAGATCGCTCTCCTGAATGGTTGGATCAGTTCACAATTCCACCAATGGTGTATTAGTGTCCCAATTTTTCCACATCCCCTCCCACATTTGTAATTTTCCTTTTCTGTCATACTAGCCAATCTGATAGGTGTGAGATGGTACTTCAGAATTATTTTAATGTACGTTTCTCTAATCAATAGTGATTTAGAACATTTTTATGTGACTATAGATAGCTTTGTTTTTTTTTTCACGTGAAAACTACATGTTTATATCCTTTGACCCTTTATCATTTGGGGAATAACTTGTATTCACAGAAATTTGACTCTGTTCTCTACATATTTGAGAAATGAGGCACCCCGCCCCCATTTTCTGCTTTCCCCCTAATTCTGGCTGCATTGGTTTTGTTTGTGCAAAACCTTTTTAATTTAATATAATCAAAATTATCCATTTTATATCCCATAATGCTCTGTCTCTTGTTTGGTCATACATTCTTCCCTTCTCCATAGATCTGACTAGTAAACTATTCCATTTCCCCTTAATTTTCTTACGGTATCATCCTTTATGTCTAAATCATGGACCCATTTTGATATTATCTTGATATATAGTGTGAGATGCTGGTCTATACCTAGTTCCTGACAAATTGCTTTCCAGTTTTCCCAGCAGGTTTTGTCAAATAGTGAGTTCTTGTTTCAAAAGCTGGGGTCTTTGTGTTTATTAAATACTAGATTACTAGTGTATTAGCATCCCAATTTTTCCACATCCCCTCCCACATTTGTAATTTTCCTTTTCTGTTGTACTAGATACTAGTATAGTAGCTACTACATACTACATACACTAATACTAGATTATTGATAATTTTCTATTGTGTATTGTATGCTTAATCTATGGCACTGCTCCACCACTCTTTTTCTTAGCCAATACCGGGTTGTTCTGATGATTACCGCTTTGTAATACAGTTTGAGACCTGGTATGGCTAGGGCACCTTCCTCCATATTTTTTTCATTGATTTCCTTGATATTCTTTACCTTTTGTTCTTCCAGTTGAATTTTGTTATTTTTTTCCAACTCTATAAAATAAATTTTTGGTATTTTGATTGGCATGGCACTGAATAAATAAATTACTTTTGATAGAATTATCATTTTTATTATATTGACTTGGCCTACTCATGAGCAAGTAATATTGTTATCAATTTTTTAGATCTTTTTGTGTGAAAAATGTTTTGTTATCCTGTTCATATAGTTCCTAGGTTTGTGTTAGCAGGTAGACTCCAAAGTATTTTACATAGTTTACAGGTATTTTTAATGGAATTTCTCTTTCTATTTCTTGCTGCTAGACTTTGTTTATAGAAATGTTGATGATTTATTTGGGTTTATTTTATATCTTGGAACTTTCCTAAAGTTACTGATTATTTCACTTAGTGTTTTAGTTGATTCTCTAGGCTTCTCCTGGTATACCATTACATTATCTGCAGAGTGGCAGTTTTCTTTGCTCATTGCATATTTTAATTCTTTTAATTCCCTACTCCACCCCACCCCCCCTTTTTTTTTTTTTTTTTTTGCTATAGCAGGCATTTCTGGTGCAATATTGAATAACAGTGATGACAATGGCCTCCTTGCCTCACCCCTGATCTTATTGGGAGGGCTTCTAATTTGTCTCCATCTAAACTGAGGTTTTTCATCTGTTCCCCATTCCTAGAATGTTCTCTCTCTTCATCTCTTCCTCCTGGCTTCTGGCTTCATTCTAGTCTTAGCTAAAGTCTAATTTTCTGCAGGAAAGCCTGGTCCTTCTTCATGTTTAATGCCTTCTCTCTGAGATTATTCCCAATTTACCTTGTATATAGCTTGTTTGCACATAGATGTTTGAATGTTGCCTCCCTCTTACCCTCATTAGATTATGAGGTCTTTGGGAGCAGGAATGCCATTTGTATCCCCCTTTTGTGCTTTAACACAGTGCCTGGTGTTTAATAAATGCTTGGCAACTTGACTACTTTTGTAGCTAACATTTATATAGCACTTTAAGCTTGCAAACTGCTTACACACATTATGCCATTTGATTACAAAAATGATCCTACGAAGAACATATTGTAGATTATACCTGTGAGGTCATAAGTATTATTGTTCCAATTTCACAAGTGGGGAAACTGAGCCTGAGAGGCTAAATGACTTGTTTATGGTCACACAGCTAGTGCCGCAGGAAGAATTTGAACCCAGGACTTCTTTGCCGAGGCCAAAGCTTTAAGTGCTGTATGATGTTTGTTGCCTTTCATGGGACATGAAACCCCCATTAACCTTAACCCCCAGAAGAACTTGTCCCTAGCACCATACCTAGAAGGTGAACTAAACCATTTGAAAGTCTCAGGAAGACCCTCCCTTCTCCTACAGAGAAAATAGAGGTGCTTTCAGGCCATACCTACTTTTGAGACTGTCATTTCCCTTCCCTTCCATGAAAATGAATGTCAACCTATTGATATGTTTATATAGCACTTAATTTACAACTGATTTACGTAATTTTGTCATTTGAGGCCGGCTATAGCCCCGTGAGTTCCCTTAGGGAATACAATTTTTATTCAGACGTGATAAGGTGTGGAAAAGACTTTCATATCTGTGTTATTTCCCAGTTCTTTCATCTTTTAATTCTCCCGTGGTATTCCTATCTTACTTTCCAAGTCCTGTCAGATGAATGTGGGACACGAGGAACAGCAAAAATGACTGGGGGGTTGGGAGCCCCTTGTCAAATCTTTGCATAATCTCACAGTGATATCAAGCGGTATTGGGTGAATTTACGAGTCGGGCAACAGTGCATTAGTGTGCCTAACTTCACACAGCCCCTCCAACATGACAAGGGCTTCTGAGAAAGTTGGAAAATGGTTTAGCAGAAATTAGGATTAGAAAAACTAAGAATAGGTTCATGACTTGAATGTAAAAGGTTGTTATCTTTTAAAGAAATAAAACAGAAATACCTTTTGCAACAATGCTGAAGGGGAGTTCTTAACCAAACAAGGGATAGAGGAGATCATAAAAGGCAGATGAGACAATTTTGATTGCATAAAATTAAACCCTTTTTGCACTGAAGAGATGATAGAAGAGATGGCTATTGGGAAATCTATTTGCATCAAATATTCCTGACAAAAGTTCATTATGCAAGATAGGCAAGGAACTGACAAAATAGTTAGCTTTCCTCAATAGGTAAAGGGGTCAAGGGATATATAGTTTTCTTTTATGTATTTTTGTGGAGGGAGGAAGGCAAGGCAATTGGGGTTAAGTAACTTGCCCAAGGTCACACAATAAGTGTGTCAAGTGTCTGAGGCTGGATTTGAACTCAGGTCCTCCTAACTCCAGGGTCGATGCACTATTTACTGCTCCACCTAGCGGCTGCTATGTACAGTTTTCTAAAGAACAGTTGTAAACTGTGTATGATTATTTGAGAGCATGCACCAAATCACTAACAGTAAGAGAAATGCAAATCTAAACCACTCTGAGACAGTTAAATGGTACAGTAGATACAACGCTAGGCCTCGAGTTAGGAAGATCTGAGTTCAAATTCTGCTTCAGACACTTACTAGCCACATGACCTTGAAGTCACTTAATCTCTATTTGCCTCTGTTTACTCAAATGTAAAATGGAGACAACAGCACCTATCTTACGGGTTGTACTGAGGATCAAATGAGGTGATAATTGCAAAGGGCTTAGCACAGTTCCCAGCACACAGTAGGTGCTTTGTAAATGGTTATTCCCTTCTCTCTTTTGCCTCATACTCTACAAATTGGTCAAGATAGATAAAAAAGAGACTAGTCAACGTTGGAGGGGCACACTAATGTACTGTTGCCAGACTCATAAATTCACCCAATATTACTTGATACCACTGTGAGATTATGCAAGAAAATTATGTAAGAAAAGAAAACCAGATCTGCACAACTTGGCAGCAAATAGGGCCCAAAATTAAAACAGGTTAAACTTTGGGCCGCAGATATGTTAGACTATCTATAGGTTAGAGACAGACTGACAAGGGTTGGTTTCCGTGGGTCACATGACAAATAGGAATATTTGTAGTGGCAACCCTAATTTTTAGTGGGCTACCCAGAATCTTTTGGTGGACCACAAGCAACCTCTGGGCCCTAGGTCATGCAGGCCTCAGCTGAGTCGTCCAGACTCTCACCCAGAGATCCTATTACCGGGTATATGCTTCCAGGAAACCAAAGACAAACCAAGGCCCAAAATATTCCTTTTTCCTTTTTTAGTTGCTCAGCTACATCCCACTCTTCATGACCCCATGGACCAACGGTTTCCAGGCCCTTCTTTTAGCATTTTACTGCTGGCTGTGGAGTTTTCCTGGCACAGACGCTAGAGCGGTTTGCCAGCTTCCTCTCCAGTGGATCACCTTTTGTCAGAGCTCTGCACTCTGACCTGTATGTCTTGGGTAACCCTGCACAGTGTAGCTAATAGTTTCATTGAGTTACGCAAGCCCCTCTGCGACAATCCAGAAGGGCAAAATATTTATAGCAGGGCTCTTTGTAGTAGCAAAAAACTGGAAACTAAGTTTAGGCACCTACCAGTTGGAGAATTACTGAAAAAAATATCAATAAAAAGAAATAAAACACTGAGTAACCTCCCAAGAAACCAAAGATGGGGCAGGGGGAACTTTCAGAGGAACCCAGGAACCTGATAAGCATACCTCCTTATAGGAATCAGTCAGCAAGTATATATTGAGCCCATATGCCAGGCAGAATGCTGAGGATAGAAAGACAAAAACAAGAAGACAAACAGTACCGGCCCAAAAGGAGCTTACTTTCAATTAGGGGAAACAATATATTCACATAAGAAGTAAGTAGCATGGTGGATGTATATGGAGAGTTATACTGAGAGTTAGGAAATGAGTTCATATTCTGCCTTAGACCTTTCCTGGATCTGTGATTGTGTAAGTAACTCAACCCCCAGCCTCAATTTTCTTATCTGTTAAATGTGGATAATAGTACCTTCTTTCCAGGGTTGTTGAGGTTATTGAAGACCAAATGAAATAACGTAGGCAAAGTGCCAGAAAGCACTATATAGGTGATAGCTACTATTATTATTATAAGTAATTATATAAGCATATAACATGTGTTATTTATTTATATGAATATAAATTATATAAGTAAATACAAAACAAAGTAAATACGAGGTAATAAGCGCTGAATGATTAGGGCAGAATACTTTATACATCATTTTCTCATGCTGTTACCATATTGACTCTTTTTGCTTAATTGACAGTGTGTTTGAGAGTAGAGAAAGAAGGTCTTCCCACAACCCCTGGAAATGATTATGAAGTAAAGACAAAAGGCATCGATAAAGCATCAAAAATCTATAAAACATAAAATTGGGGTGAAGACCCCAAGAAAATTATTATTTAAGCATTTTGTAATTTCTAAAAGAGTTAGAGTAAAACTTGTTAGGTATTTTTTTTTGCCCCCAGGAGATAGAACGGAACTGTGACAGGCATTGTAGAGATGAGCAGGCTGTATGTACCTCTGAGAATAGCAGCTGGTTTAATCATAGATAGGTCAGGGAAAATGACTCCACCACAACAGAATCAATGGAGCATGAACCAGAGGCAAAGAAAAACAGTGCTAATTAACTCTTTCCCCTCCTCCCCAGAGCTCTGCAGAATGTATTCATTTCATTTATTTAATGCAGACTACTTCCTGGTTGTGTGTCACTCTTGCATAGATTCTATATATGGTAAGTATCTATGTGATGTCATTCTGTACATGGTATTTGCGTATGGCTTCTAAGTACGTGGAGTCCTTGTGACTCTCTATGTGACTAGCTGAAAAACTGGGAAGAAAAAAGAACGAGCATTTTAAAAAGTTTTGTGTTATATTTGTTATGTTTTAAGTGCTAGACAAGTGGCAGTGAAAGTAATGGAGATTATTGATAAGCAAGAAACCAAAAAGATTGTAGAAAAGGTAAACACAACTGGTTCTTTACAAGGACTAACAAAGGTAGTAAACCTTTAGCCAAACTGACTAAAAAGAAGAGAGCAGAAATCAGATTGACAAAATAGCTAATGAACAAAGTGAAATCGTAACAAAATCAGAATGAAAAAGAGTCATGGAAACATGCTGTGCATAGTTATGTGCTAACAAAAGTGAGAACACAAAAGAACTAGAGACTATCTTCAAAAATATCAAATATCCAGATGCACAGATCAATAGAGATCTTAGATAATTCAGAAAAAAGAAATAGAACTACCACAGGAAAAAAACTTCCTGGTCCAGATGGATCCACAGGAGAATTCTATTCAGCTTTTAAAGAAGAACAGTTAGTACAGTATTACACAAGTTAGTCTTAAAAACTGAGAAAGAAAGTGTTCTACCAAACTTCTGTTATAAGATAAATATAGTCCCAGTCCCTAAACAAAGGAAGAATAAGACCAGGAGGAGAACTATACCCGCATCATTAATGAATATTTTAAAAATTTAAATAAAATCCTTTAAAATAGACTACAACAATTCATTCAAGGACTTACTATAGTCAAGTTGGATCTATTTCAGGGATGCAAGGATGATTCAGTATTAGGAAAACAAGTATCATAAGCGTGTTAAAAATAAAAATATCCCAAGCCACATGATTATCCAGTTCAATAGAGGCAGAAAAAGTCTTTGATAAAATATAATATTTACTTATGCTAAAACCCCTACAAATATAAACACAAGGGGACCTTTTAAATTTTATTTTATTTTGTTTTTTGGAGGGGGGAGGGCAGGGCAATTGGGGTGACTTGCCCAAGGTCACATGGCTAGTAAGTGTTAAGTGTCTGAGGCTGCATTTGAACTCAGATCCTCCTGACTCCAGGGCAGGTGCTCTATTCACTGTGCCACCTAGCCACCCCAGGGGACCTTTTTTAATATCACAAAAAGTTTCTTACTAAAACTGAAAACAAACATCAGCTGAAATGGGGATATACTAGAGTTTTTCTACTAAATACAGGAGTCAAGATATCCACTTTTCCCACTATTATTAGATAAAATTCTGGAAATGCTAACAATAGCAATAAGATGGGAGAAAAAAAGTTAAAGAAGCGGAGATAAAACCATCCTTATTTGTTCATGATCTGATGTTTTACTTAGAAAGTCCTAGAGCATCAGCAAAGATACTAATTGAGACAACAGCTTCAGCTAAATTTCAGGTTACAAAATCAACATCATTTCTACTACAATAGCAACATAATAGTAATAATAAAATAATGTCCTAGAGGCAGTAAAAGAAAGGAGAATAACATTTAAAATAACTAAAACATGCATAAAATATTTGTTAGGGGGGCCAAGCTACCAAAACACAAAGTATTTTTATAGATTTGGTGTTGAAATATGGGCAGGTAGGTGCCATGCTGGATAGAGCACCGGACCTGGAGTCAGGAAGACTCATCTTCCCGGGTTCAAATCTGTCCTCAGACACTCACTAGCTGTATGAGCCTGGGTAAGTCACTTAATCCTGTTTGCCTCAGTTTCCTCATCTGTAAAATGAGCTGGAGAAGGAAATGGCAACCCACTCCAGTATCTCTGCTAAGAAAAGCCCAAATGGGGTCACGGAAAATTGAACATGATTGAAAATGACTGAACAACAAAATTACAAATGGCTCCTTAAAGAAACAAAAAACAATTTAAATAGCTGAAGGAATATTCAGTGCTTATGGCTGGACTGTGCCAATATAATACAACTGACAACACTACCAAAATTTTAATGCTATGCCAATCAAATTGTTGAAGAGATACTTTATGGAACCCTATAAAATAACAGCAAAATTCATTTGGAGAAACAAAAAATCTAGACTATCAAGGGAAATAATAAAAAATGTAGCAATAAAGGGAGAATAGCACTTCTAGACCTTATTCTACATTGTAATGTAACAGTCATAAAAACCATTTGGTATTGGTTAAAAAATTGAGAAGGAAATCAATGGAGCAGAGAGAATCAGAAACAATGGAACTCAGTAACTCAGTATTGATAAACTGGAAAAGGTAAATTACATAGGAAAGAACTACCTATTTTTAAAAAAACCACTAGGAAAATAGGAAACCATTTCTGACAGAAACTAAGCTTAGACCACCCTCTTGTGGTATATCATACAATACATTTAAGATGGATATGTGATTATAGTATTAAAGATCATATTACAAATTAGACAAGAAGCTCATTGCATGTACCTTTTTAAAAAATTATTTTGTCTTCAAGTCCTAGAGCAAAACAAGCATTTCTACAAAACAGTATAATAAAAATGATGATTGTACATGAAACTGCAAATCTACCATGAACAACTTGCTATTCCCTCCAAATAGACAACAAAGTTATCATGTAAAGTTCTTGTTTTTGCTTTTTTTCCTTCCCTCCTTCCTCCCTCCCCATCCTAGATATGGCTACCATTAGACACACACACACACACACACACAATACACACATATATGTAAAATTATTCTATTCATATTTCTATTAATCACTTCTCTCTCTAGATGCAGTTAGCATCTTTCTTCATATCTCCTTTATTTTTAATTTATGTATTTATGATAGTCAAAATGTCTTAGTTGCTCCGTCACTCAAAACACTCGGTCACTCAAAATAATTGCTATTATTGTATACAATATTCTCTGAATAGGAGACAGATTCTTAACCAAAAGATGAAAGCAATTACAAATGGATGTAGTGCAGGAGAATCTGGATGAAGAACAGTGGGGTCACCCAGGGACAACAATTCATAAAGCTTTATTACTACTCATAAGAGGAGGAGAGCAGATATCAACAGGAAATAGTCATCTTGTGTTGCTTTCATTGCCCCGGCCAAGAGCAGCGTGTGGTGGGGTGGGTGGGGTGGTTTCTGAATGTGAAAAGGAAGTGGTTTTTACATTTTAGTTAGAGGCTCAGAACTCATCAAGGTCCAAACTGATAGAGAGTTTTAGACAGTCACCTAACACAAATAAGAGACTGGTTGTCATCCATAGGGGAAGATGGTATATAGTTAGTACTAGTGAAATGAAGTAGGAGTAAGGAATGAGGGGCCAATCCAACAATAATATGGTTTGGGGGTGTGCTAATACCTATTTTTTGAGTTATTTGCTTTGACATAATGCATCCTGGGGGGCCTGGGATCATACCAGTAAAGCTAGGATAAGAAGAGGAGCAGTTGAATGGGAAAACCATTTTCTATAAAATTTATCAGGACTTGTTATCCAAAACACACACACACGTATATGTATGTATTATACATGCGTGTATACATGTATATATGTATATACATGCATGTGGATGTATATACATACATATAAACACACATACACATATAATGTCCCCAAAATCTCAAGGCAGTTTCATCTTTAAGGCTTAAAAAGACTTCAAAAGGCTACGCTAAAGACCTTTGGGATACTCCATATATAAGACTAAAAACTATTGATAAGTGGTCAAATGATATGACCAAAATATTCTCAAAGAAGAATCACAAATTATTAACAACTATATGAAAAAACAAAGCAGCAGTAGATAGAATGCCAGGCCTGGAGTAAGGGAGACTCATCTTCCTGAGTTCAAATCTGGCCTTAGACATGTATTAGCTGTATGACCTTGGGCAAGTCACTTAACCCTGTTTGCCTCAGGTCATCATCTGTAATATGAGCTGGAGAAGAACATGGCAAACCATTTCAGTACCTTTGCAAAGAAAACCCCCCACATGGGGTCACAAAGAGTCAAACATGACTGAAACAATAGAACAACAACAACAATAATGAAAAAATGCTCCAAATCCTTAATAATAAGAGAAATGCAAATCAAAACAAACCTGAGTTTTTACCCCATACCTGGCAAATTGCTAAATCTGACAAAAGTTAGAAAAAGTGTTGGAGGAACTGTGGAAAGATAGGCATACCAGTACATTGTTGGTGGAGCTATGAAATGGCAGAAACATTTTGGAAAACAATTTGGAATTATGCAAATAAAGTGACTAAAATATCCATACCCTTTGACCCAGAGATTCCATTAGTAGGGTTATACCACAAGGAGGTCCTTGATAAGAAAGTTCAAAATATACACCATAAATACTATGTATATATATAAAAATAAAACAAATGCATATATGTGTATACACACATAAACACACAACTACTTATGTACATATACGTATGTGTGTCTGTGTGTATATGTGTGTATGCACACACACACACACACACACACACACACACACATGCCATATACACCAAAATATTTATAGCAGCACCTTTTGTGCTAGCCAAGCATTGGAAGCAAGGTGAATGCACATCATTTGGGGAATCGCTAAACAAATTGTGGTGAATGAATAGAATAGAATAGAATATTAAAATGCTGTAAGAAATAATATATAGGTTGAATACTGAGTAGAGCCAAGACAATTTACACAATGACTACAATAATATACATGCAAAAAACAACCACAAAATAATCAAAAGTAAATGTAAAATTATAATGAATAAGCATGGTGGAAGACATATGAAAAGGCACCCTAACGCTCCTCCTTTTCTCAGCAAATGTGAGGAAAAAAATGTGGTAACAATAAACTGTCATCATAAAAAGGGCTGCCAGGGCAGGGCATTCAGAAATGAACTTGGCGTTGATCTTGGTTCCTCCATGCTCTGTGGGGGCATTGGTGCAGAAAGATGCTGCAGAAAGAGATTGATCTGATGAGAAGGGCACAAGCTCTGCATGTGGTACATTACATGTATTTTCAGACTTTTGTGATGTATTGACAATTTGCTGATGGATTTTCTCTTCTCCCTGTCTCTTGTTCTTTAAAATATTAAAATAAAACAAATTGTTATAGGGAATAGTTGTCTTGCAGTTGGAGCAGGACAATTGGGAGACATTTGGTGATATTTTTAAAAAACATCATAATATTTATTTTTTAAATGCAGTAATGTTCCTATATATTCCTAACAAAGTCCAACAACAAGAGATAGTAAGAGAAACCCCATTTAAAGTTACTGTAGACATTATTAAATATTTGGGAATCTACCTGCCAAAACAGAGCCAGTACCTCTATGAACACAACTACAAAACACTTTTCACACAAATAAAATCAGATCTCACTAATTGGAAAAACATCAATTACTCATGGCTGGGTCGAGCTAATATAAAAAAATGGCAGTTTTACCTAAATTAAATTACATATTTAGTGCCATACCAATCATTCTACCAAAAAATTACTTTATAGAGCTAGATAAAATAGTGACAGAATTCATTGGGAAGAACAAAAGGTCCAGAATATCAAGGCAATTAATGAAAAGAAATGTTAGGGAAGGTGGCCTAGCCGTACCAGATTTTAATTTCTATTATAAAGCAGCAGTCATCAGAACTACTTGGTACTGGCTGAGGAACAGAGTAATGGATCAATGGAATAGACTCAGTAGTCAACGATTATAGTAATGTTTATAGTTTGATAAGCCTAAAGACCCCCAGTTTCTGGGATAAGAACTCACTATTTAACAAACAATGCTGGGAAAACTGGAATATAGTATGGCAGAAACTGGGCATAGACCATCATCTAATGCCATACACCAAAGTCAAGTCTAACTGGGTGCACAATTTAGGTATAAAGGCTGATACTGTAAGTAATCTGGGGAAGCAAGGAATAGTTTACCTGTCATATTTATGGAGAAGGGAAGACTTTATGACCAAAGAAGAGTTAGGGAGCATTATAAAATGCAAAATGGATAATCTTGATTACATTAAATTGAAAAGTTTCTGTACAGACAAAGCCAAAGTGTAACCAAGATTAAGAGGAAAGGGGGAAACTAGGAAAGAATTTTTACAACCAGTGTCTCTGATAAAGGCCTCATTTCTGAAATACACAGGGAATTAAGTAAAATCTATAAGAATACAAGTCATTCCCCATTTGATAAATGGTCAAAGGATATGAACAGGTAGTTTTCAGAGGTAGAAATTAAAGATATCTATAAGCATATGAAAAAATGCTCTAAATCACTATTTTTTTTTGAATTTTTTTTTATTAACTTGTTTGTTCACTTTTAGGTTACAAGATTCTGTTCCA
>CM053597.1:140132862-140174150 GCA_028646575.1 Pseudocheirus occidentalis | reverse complement strand
AAAGTCATTAGCTTCCACATGCTTCACTCTAATTCTGAAGGAATTATTCTCTTCAGAATGCTTTTGAGATTCTTTTTCCATCTGGGAAATTCAACTTTTTAAGGCATTTTTCTCCTCATTGGCTTTCTGGGCTTCTTTTGCCATCTGAGTTAATCTATTTTTTAAAGTGTTGTTTTCTTCAGTCAGGTTGTTGACTCTCTTTTCATGATTTTCTTGCATCATTCTCATTTCTCTTCCCAATTTTTCCTCCACTTCTCTTATTTGTTTTTCAAAGTCTTTTTTCAGTTGATCTATAGCTGTTGGCATTCTTCAAGTGTTTTGGAAGCATTTGGTGTGGGAGTTCTGACTGTTGTCTTCTTCCAGTTCCATGCTTTGATCCTTTTTGTCCACAAAAAAGGATTCTAGCGTTTTATTGCTGTTTTTATTTTGCTTCCTTTTCCTCATGTTTGCCAGTCAATTAATTGGTTGTTTTTTTAGCTTTGTGGAACTCTGCTTCCAGGGGGGAAAGCTCTGCTCCAAATCGCTGGGTTTTCCCAGCTGCCAGAGCTATTAGGACCACCACCCAAGACCACAGTATGGATCCAGGCCACTCAACACAAGAGCACTTGGCCCTGATCAATAGACTCAGCCCCCCTGTGGGGTCCTCAGGCCAAGGGCTCTGAAGCAGCCCAGTGGGGGCAGCCTCAGGTTACAGCAGTTCCTGCCCTTCCCCCACTGCTTCCTTGGCCTGGGGGCAGATTGGCTGAACTGCTTTTCCTCCCCCAAATTAAGTTTCACTTTCACTGACTGTCTCTAATCCTGGTTTGCTAGATATGAAGATCCCTCCAGGTGCAGTAGGTCTCGGAAGTAGACTCACGCTGCGGCTTGGGAGGCTCAGCTCCTCCCCACCGCCCTGGGGCCTGGCTGAGGTTTTTGTTTTGGGCTGGGCTGGTCTTTGCTCCTGGCCCGGCCTCCTGGATGAGCCCCTCCTGCTGAGCTGCCTTTCTCTAATGCTTGTTTTTGATTCCTTGGCAATGGCTCAAGGTGTGTTAGATCTTCCCTCTTGTAGACTGGTTGCGGCTCAGCTCCTCCCAACCGCCCTGAGGCCTGGCCTGGCCGTGTTTCCGTTTCAGGCTGGGCTGGCCTCCGCTCCTGGCTGCTGTGATGAGCCCCTTCTCCCAAGCTGCCTTCAGCACAGGATGTGTTTTCTGTATTTTTGTGAGTTTGAGAGTCCTAGAATTTGTCTGGGGTCATATTTTATGGGTATATAGGGTGGTTGAATGGGAGCTGTGGAACCTTGCTGCTTCTATGCCGCCATCTTGGCTCTGCCCCCTCAATCCATCTTTTTTTTTTTTAATGGTGAAGGTATCAGTATCAGCTGTGACCTTTCTATGACAGATGCTCTTCAGGGATGGTAATAGGGCCTAAGTACCTTTTAGATGTTGATTGTTGGGGCAGCTAGGTGGCACAGTGGATGGTATGCCAGGCCTGGAGTCAAGAAGACTCATCTCCCTGAGTTAAAATCTGACCTCAGACACTGTCACTGTGAAACCTCAATTAAGCTGTATTGTCTCAGTTTTCTCATCTGTAAAATGGACTGAAAAAGGAAATGGCAAACCACTCCAGTCTCTGCCAATTTGGAGTCATGAAGAGTCAGACATGACAGGACAACGACATTGGTTCATATCAATTCAAGAAAAGAATAGGAGACCACATCAGATTTTTGGCATTCGACTGGTGCTTTCCTAAGAATTTTCCCAAGAAATTTCATAAGGGATTTTATTTAGCCTATTTTTGAGTAGTTATTGAAGTATATTCATAGTTTGGTTCTAAGTAGTTTGACTGTGACTCAAAGAGTGAGGTAGGTGGGAGGGATATGCTGAGAATTTTAGTACATTGCCTGAAGACTTACCCTGGAAACATTAAAAGTTTTCTCATCTTCAAAACCTGTAACTTGGAATGTCCTCAAAAAGTGGGAAGAGATTATTATTTTTCAAGTGATCAGAACATCCTGTTGGAGGAAACACTGTTTTGGTGGTGAAGGTGAATGGAGCTCTGAGCTTGGAGTCAGGAAGACCTGAGTTCAAATCCAGACTCAGATACTTTACAACCATGATTGTATGACCCTAGACAAGTCATTAACCTCTTTTGCCTCAGTTTCCTCAACTGTTACATGTAGGTAAAAATAGCATCTACACATCATGGTGTTGTGAGGATCAAATGAAATATTTGTTTTTTTTCTTGTCATATGTCTTTATTTTTAATGGTATTTCCCCAATTATATGTAAAGACAATTTTTATCATTCATTTTTCTCTTATTAAAATTCATTTATTTTTTTTTAATTTTCAACATTCACTTCCTTAAGATTTTGAGTATCAAATTTTCTCCCCCTCCCTCTTCTCTCTCTTCCCCAAGATGGTGTGCAATCTGATATAGGCTCTATATATACATTCATATTAAGCATATTTTCACATTAGTCATGTTGTAAAGAAGAATTAGAGCCAATGGGAGGAACCATGAGAAAGAAGAAACAAACAACAAAAAAAGGGAGCAAATAATCTGGTTTGATCTGCATTCAGATTCCATAGTTCTTTTTCTGGATGTGGGCAGCACTTTCCATCACGAGTCTTTTGGAATTGTCTTAGATTCTTGTACTACTGAGAAGAGCAAAGTCTTGAAATTAGTCATTGCACAATGTTACCACTACTATGTACAATGTTCTTCTGGTTCTGCTCACTTCACTCAGCATCAGTTTATGTAAGTATTTCCGGGTTTTTCTGAACTCCTCCTGCTCATTGTTTCTTATGAAACAATAGTATTCTATTACATGAATATACCACAACTTATTCAGTCATTTCCCAGTTGATGGACATCTCCTCAATTTCCAATCCTTGGCCACTGAAAAAAGAGTTGCTATAAATATTTTTGTCTATGTGAGTCCTTTTCCCATTTGTATGATCTCTTTGGGATACAGACCCAGAAGTGGTATTGCTGGGTCAAAGGGTATGCACATTTTTATAGTCCTTTGGGCATAGTTCCAAATTTTTAGCATTCATTTTTACAAGATTTTGAGTTTCATATTTTTTCTCCCTCCCTCCCACCTTCCCCTCCCCTCTTCATAAAATGGTAAACAGTTTGATATGTGTAAATGCTGTTTTCCCTAATTGAGTATAAGCTCCACCAGGGAGGGCAGCAAGGATTGCTTTATTTTTTTGTCTTTCCAGCCTCAAGGGCTGGCATAGCACTTGGCATATAGTAGGCACTTGGCAAATGCTTGCTTATCTCCTTGATTATATCCAAATCTATAGAGCAACAAGTCTAGAGGGTATCTCGCTGCAAATTTTTAAAAAGCATGACCCACTTTAAAATTTAATCTGTGTTACTGACATTTTCTCCAGCACTTTCTTAAGTCTAAACAAACAATGAAACAAGAAATCAAGGCTTGATTTACAGTGTTTGCAGATTTCCAACATGTAAACGCTTACACTGAAAATTTAACAACTAGCTCTAGCAGGTACGAGTTGGGTCCAGCACATCCTTGGAAAAGTCTCATCTTTTTCTGTAATCACATCAGAAAGAGCGTGATTCACTGATCTGAAAACATATTGAAAGGATCCAGCCTCTGGTTAGGATGTATGATAATGAAAAATAGGTTACCAAGGGATCTGAGAGTGTAACCAAACTGGAAGGGCAGTTGTGGGAGGTTAAATATTCTTAATTCTAGTCTTGCCCCATTGAATATAAGTAAGCATAGGATCATGGATTTAGAGCTGAGAGGATCTTTAGCAGCCATCAAATCTAACTCCCTCATTTTTCAGGTGAGTAAACAGAAACACAGAGCTACCCAATGACTTGCTCAGTGGCACTCATGTAGCCAGTAAATGTCTCAGGCATGATTCAAACTCAGCTCTTCCTGACTAATACTCTATGTACTATTCCACTCTTTTGTGGTTATTTAGAGAGCTGACAAACTCAATGAGATCTATTTACCTTGTTTATACCAGGAAATCATGCAACTGGTCTTGAGACAAAAACTGCTTGTGGCAGAGAAAATAAAGTGTGTGTGGGGGTGGGGGGTGTGGAGCAAAGGGGGGAAGAGTTCTAAACAGAATTTTATACAAAGATCATATTATCAATAGGGAAGCATCTTTCTTCACCAAATTGTTATAAGTTGGTTGTTATACAGTAACCTTATATTTGTTATTTGGTTATATATATTATATTATATATATTATATATTATATATATTTGGTTATATATATATAACCAAATAATTGTTATTTAATATATGACTTGTTATAAATTGGTTGTTATACAGTAACCTTATAAATAATTGTTATTAAATAAATGACTTGTTATAAATTGGTTGTTATACAGTAACCTTATAAATAATTGTTATTTAATAACTATTGTTATAAATTGGTTGTTATACAGTAACCTTATAAATTGTTATTTAATAACTATTGTTATAAATTGGTTGTTATACAGTAACCTTATAAATAATTGTTATTTAATAAGTAACTATTGTTATAAATTGGTTATGCAGTAACCTTATAAATAATTGTTATTTAATAAGTAACTATTGTTATAAATTGGTTGTTATACAGTAACCTTATAAATAATTGTTATTTAATAAGTAACTATTGTTATAAATTGGTTGTTATACAGTAACCTTATAAATAATTGTTATTTAATAAGTAACTATTGTTATAAATTGGTTGTTATGCAATACTTTACAAATAATTCACACTTATATAGTGCTTTGAGACTTAAAAATGCTTTCTTTATAGAAACCTGTGAAGTGGGTAATAATAATAGCTCACCTATAAGGACCCTGAAGCTCTGAGTGATTTCATAGCTAATCAAACAGCTAATCAATCAGAGCAAGGGTTCAGATCCCATCTCCTGCATCCATTCTAGTGTCCTTTTTTAAATTTAATTTTTATTTTATGGAATAAAACAAGCATTTCTATGACATAGGATAATAAAAAAAATGATTGCATATGAAACTGCAAATGTATTATGTATAACTTGCTATTCCTTTTTTTTTTTTTTAACATGGTCAATGTAGGAATTTATTTTGCTTGACCATACAAGTTTGTAACAGGACTTTTGTTTTGCTTTCTTTCTCAATTGAATGAAAAAGGTAGGAAAGAAAGATGGCAGATTTTCATTTACTGAGCAAAAAAAAGCAAATCAGAAAATAGGCTCAACTAATTAATGTAACTTTTATAATGGCTTAGTTTGCTATTCCTTTTAGATAGATAATACATTTATTATGTAAATTTCTTTGTTTTCCTTTTTTTCTTCCCTCCCCCTAACTTAGAGATGGCTACCATTACACGCAGGCACACACACACACAAACACACACGTATGTATATAAAATTATTCTGTACATACTTTTATTTATCAGGTTTTTCTCTGGATGCAGATAGAGTCCTTTTTATTACACTGTTCTGATCCATGGTGGGCATTGTATAAGAACTACTGAGAGGCAACCTCTATCTTTTGGCACCTGCAAAATTTGGACTGGTCCCAGTCATGTGAATTAGTGCCATTGTTACCCCCTGTGGTCTGCCCGTGAGACTGTGAGCTCCTTGAGGGCTGGGATTGTCTTTGGCCTTTCTTTGTACCCCCAGCACTTAGCACAATGCCTTAACAAATAATAAATGCTTTTTTGACTGACTTCTCACTGTGTTAAGAGTTGTGAGTTACAGTTTCAGTTTTAAGTATTTGTCAATCCATGCTTATGAATATTTTGTGGTTTAAGTATTTCTTTTGGGGTCAAAGAAATAGGTTTTTCACATCAGCTTGGTGATCTTGCAACAAAAAAACTAAGGATTTCCCCATAATCTCCTGACCTTTTTAGTCATTGACTAATTCTCTTTTAGAGCTGATTTCATTTACTGTTCCAGAATTGAATTAGGAGAAAGGGAGCAGGCAATCTGTAGGAAATTAACAATCGCAGACAGCCGCCTGATACAAAAATCCATCTTTTTAGCACAAATGTTCTCCTACTGTCTGTTTACAAATTTTGGAACACTGTAATACTTGAAGTAAAGTTTCAGCTGACTCCAAAGGCAATGGAGAGATGCACAGTGAACATAAATACACTGTAATTTTGTATTATTATTATTATTATTTTTGCAACACTGATTTATGCACAAGTATAAGGACTATGGATCAGGGAGTATATGATTAGAAAAGGAGGTAGCCTGGTTACGTCATGAGAGGGAGGAAAATCAAACAGACATCCCAAGCTTCTTACTGATACCACCAGAGGAAGGCACCCAGTGCCTTGGGGAGATCCTCTTAAGAGGACCTGTAGGAAAAGGAAGACAAGAAAGGTTTAGAATGAGAGGTAAGTGTATGGACTCCAAGGATCTATCTCCTCTTTGGTTTTCCTTTATCCTTTTGTGTAGCTAAATGTAATATGAGTGATCAGGAAAGTCCTTCCCATCTGTCAGACCACGACCTGTGGTTTCAGTCCCATGGAATATGAATAGGGAAGCGCCTGTGCCTTAAGTTGCTTCTGGATAGATCTGTGCCCTTGTTTCCCTAACACTGAATGACTGTGCTTTGAAAACAAGTCTTTATTGGTCCCTGCAAACTTGCATTTTGGGATAATGAAGCAATAACTTGAAGGTAAGTAGATTGATGGGGTTAGATAGAAGACAGGACCTGGAGTCAGGATGATCTGAATTCAAATCTAGCCTCATATACTTACTAGCTGTGTGACCCTGGGCAAGTCAGAACCCAAACTGGCTCAAACCCCCCCCCCCAAACCCTTACCTTGTAATAAATAAACATATTTTTCCACTTTATTTTTCTTACTTCCCCCCCAATACGGAAATATGTTTTGCATGACTTTCACATATATAATGGGTATCATATTGCTTGCCTTCTCAGTGAGTGGGGGAGGGCCTGGAGGAGGGAGAGAATTTGGAACAAAAACATTTTTAAGTGCTAAAAATAAACAGATAAAAATAAACTATCAACATTTTTAAATAAAGGCTATTAAATGGATAGCTCTTCGACATAATCTCCTCTCCCATCACAGAGATCAAAAGGATAAATAAGTTAATAATAATAACTAACATGTGTATAATGCCAGGCACTTTGCTAAACACTTTACAATTATTATCTCATTTGACCCTCCCAATAACCCTGTGAGGCAGGTGCTTTTATTATGCCTATTTTTACAGATGAGGGTTGAATAAATCATGGCATATAAATGTAATAGAGTATTATTTTGTCATAAGAAGTGGTAAAAGGAATAGTTTTAGTAGAGGACTGAGGATTCAATAGGCTATCTCCCTCTTGACAGAAAGGTGATAAATTCAGGATGCAGAATGAGGCTTATTTTTTGGACATGACCAGCAAGAATTTGTCTTATCATTGGCATATGTGCACACATTAAAAAAAAAAAAAGCTTTTGTTTTCTTCTTTTTTTTTCAATGGTGAGGGAGCAGGGAGTGGGAGGGAGTGAAAATAGATTTTTGCTATTAAAAAAAAAGTAATGCTAAACAGTGTATCAAAACATTTCCTAAAATGTGGTAGGCATTATAGTATGGCATTAGGGATATGAAACAGACAAAAATAGTATCTATCTATCTATCTATCTATCTATCTATCTATCTATCTATCTATCTATCTATCTCTGTCTGCCTGCCTGCCTGTCTATCGATCAATAATATAATATCAATAGTATCAATAATAGTATCAATCAATCAAGAAGCATTTATTAAATACTTAATATGTGCCAGATAGTGTGCCTATGTGGTAGTAATACAAAGAAAAAGAATGAAATATTACCTGCCCTCAAGTACCTTACGTTCTTTTTTTTTTTTTTTGACTGGGGAAGGCAGGGCAATTGGGTTTAAGTGACTTGCGCAAAATCACACAGTCACACAGCTAGTAAGTGGTAAGTGTCTGAGGCTGGATTTGAACCCAGGTCCTCTTGACTCCAGGGCTGGTGCTCTCTTCACTGCTCCACTTAGCCACCTCAGGACTTTACCTTCTAATGTAGGAGTCAGTGTTCACATAGACATATACAAAACCTATATAAACCCATATAAAGGTGGGGGGAGGTGAGAAGGCCCTGTCATTTTGTGAGAGAAAACCAGAAAAGAGGTCATGCAGAAGATCTTGATCTGGGTCTTGGGGAAAACTAGGAATTCAGTAGAGGCAGAAGTGAGGAGGACATGGATTCCAAGTATGACAGCCAGTACACTGGAGCACTGTGAGCAAGGGACAGCAGGGTTCAGCAAACAACAGTGAATAACAATGTTGTTTAGCATAACAGGTAAATAGAAGACAACAGTTTGGGAAGAGAGGAAACTGAGGAAAGATCAACCCTCCCTCAAAAGTGAGGGATGAATGAGGGAGGAGTGTGTGCCTGTGGTGGGGTTTTTGAGAGTTCATCACAATCGTAGGAATACTGACAGAAAACCTGGCATGAGGAAAAGACGGTTCCTTATTCTGACCCTGCCTTCTACTTGTGTATTTAAAAAAATTATTAGAAGACTACATTTACTAGATTTTTAATACCCATTTTATAAACACTTGGGACTGATTTTATCTTTAAGTTGCCTTTGCTCACCACTCTGGGTGTGGGAAAGCATCTCCCAGTGGAGAGAGGGGCCTTACTTAGTACAAGACTTGCAGCTAAAACCACAGCCCACCGTCTAGTTCTCTAACTGGGGGCATAAGCACGAGTATTTCCTAATCACAGAATCACTCCAAATCTGGGCCCTATTACATAAATGTGCCTCATAGACTTGAGCCAAGGTTACACGAGTGATGGCCTGAGTGAATGCCGGCTTTGTTTGCCAGCTTATTTGCTTGTTTTCTGAAAGACATTTGGAGGAAGGAGCTCACAGAATCAGATACTCCAAGCTATGACAAAAGTGGATGGCCCTGTCCCATGTCCTTGGCTTCAAATAATTGATATTCCACCCTAACTCACTGTCTGGAATCATGGCTTCAAGTGCCAAGAGAAAACATGATTTGAATTTGGAATAAAAAGAAACACTAGGAAGCATCATTGTCTAACTTTTCTCCTCATTTTGCGCACATATGGGAGTAATTTCTACTGCTTTGTTTGAAGACTACTTTCCATTGCTGGTAGTTGGTGGCAGAGCCATAATGAGAAATTCTGGGGCCAGGAGCAACTTCCACAAATAGCAAGTGGCAGAAAACACATGTCCAGTTGACAGGGGGCAGGGGGTATGTAGCAGGGCAGGCAGAGGACAGGAAGAAGTCACCCCAGGCCATCTCTGGGCGGTTCCTAAAGTCAATGTGGCATAGGGAATAACAAATCAGGAAGATACAGGATCAAGCGGCCCCTCTGACACATGTTGGCTGTGTGCCAACCTGTAATTCACCAGTGAAATCATAGGACCAGTCCCTATCTCTAACTAGTTGCTAAGGTCTCTTGTTTCTAGCTGCTAAAGTACTTAAAAGGGCTCTCAGTGCCCTCTAAATTCTGAGCCCTGGGATAAAGCCTGAGCTGCCCCACCTTGTCAGTATACTCTGGTGGTGGAGATGCTTCAGTGAGGGAGCTGGCATTCCTGGGAAACCAGGAGATTCTTCCTGTCACTTTTCTAAGCAATTGGAGGTCGGTTGCTTTCTATAGCTTTCTGGGTAGCATGATGTAAACACTCACGGTAGGGTCAAGAGTTATTTTTTTTTTAATTACAGGTAGAATTTATTGTGTTCTTTTTTTTTATTTTTGGAGGGGGGAAGGCAGGGCATTTGGGGTTAAGTGACTTGCCCAAGGTCACATGGCTAGTTAAGTGGCAAGTGAGGTCAGGTTTGAACTCAGGTCCTCCTGACTCCAGAGCTGGTGCTCTACTCACTGCACCACCTAGCTGCCCATAGAGCTAATTCTTAAAAACAAAAAAGCAAAAAAACCCAAGGCTTTCTCCTTTGAGTGCATTTAATGGAGTTGGAGGGACAGCCTTGAAGAACTAAGACTCTATAACTGTAGGAAGGAGGAACGAACATTTATTAAGCACCTCTTATGTGCCAAGCACAGTGTTCAGTAATTTACAAATATTGTCTCATTTGGTCTTCACAACAACCCTGGGAAGAACGTGCTGTTATTATCCCTATTTGTCAGCTGAAGGAAGTGAGGCAGAGAGAGGTTGAGGGTCAAACAACCATTAAATCTCTGAGGCTGGATCTGAACTCAGGCCTTCCTGATTCCAGGCCTCATCCTTTACTGACAAACACAGACAGGATGCTAGTGTGTGGTAGACAAGAGGCAGAGAGCTGGAGAGAGAGACAGAGACAGAGACAGAGACAGAGAGACAGACAGAGACAGAGATAGAGAGAAAGAGAGACAGAGGCAGAGGGACAGAGACAGAGAGAGAGCAATAGAGGATGTACCAGGTGGTGATAACCAGAAGACTGGTAAATCTTATAGTGCTGTCACCCCACAGAAAATATGCCATCTCAAGGCTGGATTTGAACTCAGGTACTCCTGACTCCAGGGCCGGTGCTCTATTAACTGCGCCACCTAGCCGCCCCTTTTTTCATCTCAAGGGATTTTTGAGGGATTCATAAAGCAGTTTGGGAGCCAGGGCAAGCTTGGGGTCTCAGCTTTTCTTGTTAAACTTAGGATAGCTCTGAAAGAGGAACCTAAGGCTTGGTAACTGTCCACAAAAGACATTCCTACTGTGGGAACTCTTCGATGACTGGTCTTGTCACATGAGCTCCATCTCCAGTGACTCTGCATTGACTGTCCCTCCTTGCCTGGCATACACACCCTCTGTGACGAAGCTTACTGGAATATTTAGTTCAAAGTTCAGTTCAAGTTTCATCTTTAATAAGAAACTTTCCCTGATTTCTCAGATGCTAGGTCCTCTCTCATCCCTCCCATATTTATTTTATATGCACTTATATATGTCTTCCCAGATAATATTTAAGTTCTTTTGAATCAGCAGCATCTAGTACGGGGTGGAAAACCTTAGTCCTCGAGGCCACATGTAGTCCTCTAGGTTTAAAAAAAAAAGTGCAGCCACACTTGAGGCCTTAGAGGGCTACATGTGGCCTCGAGGCCTCAGGTTCCCCACCCCTGGTATAATGCCTGCTACATAGGCTCTTAATAAATGCTCGTTGATGGTTTGATAAAAGATTACATTCTAGGGAGTTGTCTGATGCTTTGAGAAGTTAAGTGATTTAGCCAGGATCACACACTTAAAGAATGTCAGAGGCTAGACTTGAATCCGGGGCCTTCCTGACTCCAAAGCCAACCCACAAGGCCAATGAATGTAATAGGGTATTACTGCTCTTTAAGAAATTTGAAGAAATTTGGTAAGATTTGTATAAACTGATATAGAGCCAAATAATCAGAACTTGGTGAACCATTTACACAACAATATAATAAAAAGGAAAACAATGTTGGAAGACATCAGAACTTTGATCATTGTAAATGTCCCTCACTTCAGAGGACTGATGGCCTCCTGCCTCCTTAACAGAAAGGTGGTGGGCCATAGGTACTGAATTAGACATACCTTCTTAGACAGGGCTGGTGTGTTAATAGGCTTAACTTTACTTATTTGTTTCATTGGAAGGCTTTTGGGTGTGAGGAGACATTGGTAAATGACAACAATGTAATGGGAAGTAATCCCTCAGATTGTAAACTCCTTGAGGGCAGGAACTGTCCATCTTTTGCCTCTCTTTGTATCCCAAGCTGCCTTATGTGTAGACACTTAATATATGTTTATTGAAGTGAATGTAAAAAAAAAAGGAGAGAGAACATTTAAAAAAAATTTCAAAAAAGTCAAGCCAGAGAGGAAAAAGGAAGACTGTGTATAGGTTTTAGAGACAGAGAATTTGAATTCTTATTCTGTTACTTATAACTGGGCAAGTCATTTCTCTTGGTTTCTTCATTTGTAAAGTGGTAAACTTCCATCTAGGTGGTATAGAGAGGATAGAGGGTCTGGAGTTCAAGATTCATCTTCCTGAGTTCAAATGTGACCTCAGACACTTACTAGCTGGGTCACCCTGGGTAAGTCACTAGACTGTGTCTGCCTTAGTTTCCTCATTTGTAAAAATGAGCTGGAGAAGGAAATGGCAGAGTATTGCAGTATCTTTGCCAAGAAAACCCCAAATGGGGTCATGAAGAGTCAGACATGAGTAAAAATGCCTGAACAACAATAAAACTGACAGGGCTTGAACAGATGATCTCTCAATTTACTTCCCTGTTCTAAATCTTATAAAAAAAAAAAAAACCAGCTTGCTCAATAGGGGAATTTCTTCTACCTGTGCACTCACTTGGGCTTCCTGATAATTTCAGGACTATATGTAGAGAGACTCTCTGACCTTTGGAGATCCTGCTGAAGAAATCTCCACCTCTCTAATGATTATAGAAATCCAGTGATAACGAACCTCTCAGGTCACTCGTAGTGGTTTCTTCCCTGTGTTAATAAGACCAAGCTGTTTCCATATCAGCAACCTTTTTATTGTTCAGTGCTTTCAGTCACGTCCAATTCTTCATGACCCCATTTAGGGTTTTCTTGGCAAAGACACTGGAGTGGTTTGCTATTTCCTTCTCCAGTTCATTTTACAGATGAGGAAACTGAGGCAAACAGGGTTAAGTGACTTGCCCAGGGTCACACAGCTAGTAAATGCCTGAGGCCAGATTTGAATTCACAAAGATGAGTCTTCCTGACTCCAGACCTGGCACGCTACCCACTGCGCCGCTTAGCCACCCCAATTTCTCTCACTGAATTGATTTGACTGTCTTAGTCCCTTTGGTTAGCTCCTGGATGTTGGTGAGCCTGGGACTTGAACCTTGCTCTTGATCTGTCTCTCCAGTCCTCCTTCCTCCCCACCCCTTGCAGTGGCTGTGACGACAGAGTACAGTTATCTTTTTGAAGTTGCTCACTTAAGGTCTGCAGGCACCTGAGCAGACAATGCCCTTCTTACTCGTCCTCTGAATTACTTGCTTATGAGTCAGCACATGCCTCAACACTTAGCACCCCTCTGATCCCCTCCATCAGTTTGTGACTCACTTAGAGAAATTGTACTAGTCTTCCCGTCTCTGTGCTCTAACGTTTGGTGTTGAGCCAGACTCCACTGATTACCTAGTACAAGGACTCTGGTCACTGCCCCTGCCTCGGGAACATTGATCAGTGAGTCATAGGTCCCACTTACGCTATTCCTGCAACCCTGTACCCCCAAAGAAAAATATTTCAGCAAGTATAAAAATATAATAATACATGCACTCTTGTTTGACGAGGTATTTTGATTCTTGCAAGTTTATAGCTACACAGTCACATTTGGGGAGGAAAGCAGAGCAATGATAAAAGTTTTGTAAATGATTATTAAGCAAGTACAGGAGCTATACCAGTGGTTCTCAACCTTCCTAATGCCAGGACCCTTTAATCCAGTTCCTCATGTTGTGGTGACCCCCAACTATAAAATTATTTTTGTTGCTTCTTCATAACTGTACTGTAATTTTGCTACTGTTATGAATCATAATGTAAATATCTGATATGCAGGATGTATTTTCATTGTTACAAATTGAACATAACCCACAGGTTGAGAACCGCTGAGCTATACCTTTCAATCTAAAATGTGGTAAGTTTTATCTATAGAGGCAAAAACAACAATAAAAGCAAACTTTTGGTTCTTGATTCCCAGAAAAAGTTTTAGATCTCCAGTGAAAAAGCCATCAGATAAAATAATAATAGTTTCTATTTCTTGGAGGTCACATGGTATAGGGCAGGAGTGGGGAATCCTGTGACTTCAAGGCCACACATGGCTCTCTAGGTCCTTAAGTGTGACCTTTTGACTGAGACCAAGTTTTATAGAGCAAACCCTTTGATTGAGAGGATTTATCCTGTGAAGTTTGGATTCAGTTAAAGGGGGGTACACACAAGGACCTAGAGGACCACATGTGGCCTCAAGGCCATACGTTCCTCACCCCCTGAATAGGGAACAATGCTGACTTTGGATTTGAATTCTCCTTCTGACAACTCACTATGTGTGTGGCCTTGGGCAAAGCACTTAATCTCTCTCAGTCATAAAATGAGGAGGCTGGATGACGTGTTCTCAGAGGCTCCTGGCAGTTCTAGACCTATGATCCTATATTAATAAGTAGCTTACAAAGGGTTCTTGTAAAATCCCTATCAGGTTTAATATCATCGTGGCGTTTTACAAGGCTCAAACAGGACCTGAACCCAAGCCTCCTGGCCAATGTTTTTTTTGGTCAATCAGTGAGTCAAACATTGATTAAACTTTTACTTTCGTACCATGCATTGTGCTAAATACTACACTATATGGCTCCTTGATAAAAAGTGAAATGTTTGTTGTTTTACAATTCAGGTGCACATATGTGTGTGTGTGTGTGTGTACACACATAGTTGTTTATTTACTTTATCCTTACAACAGGTAATGAGATAAGTAACGTGTTGTCCCCTCACGAGAATGAAAATTCCTTGAGAAGTTGGTGCTTTCCTTTTCTACTCATATCCCCAGAGTTTACTCTACTACTTGGCACATAGAAAGGGCTTAATAAATGCCTGTTTCATTCATTCATTCATAATGCAAATATTATCTGATCCTTTTTATAGTTAAGCAAATAACAAAATGAAACCCTTAGACAGGGAAGGGCTTTCTTTTCTCGCCTTTGTACCTCCAGAGCCAAGTACAGTGCCTGGCACATCCTAAGCTTTTAATAAATATCCGCTGAATTAAAATGAACTGAAGGGCTAAGGTCACACAGAGGACCAGAGGGGGGAGCTAAGAAGTTGCGTTTTCTGACTCAACATCCATCCGCTTTTTACTGAAATTGTTATTGTCTAGCTTTGCTTCAAGACTCAACTTGACCTTTCAGTCGTAAGCAGGAAATGGGAATAGATGGGAAAAGTCCCTAGAAATCATTCAGCTGTGCAGATTAAATAGTATTGTTTTTAATTGCTGCACATCCACATATGTCTTAGCTTTTTTTTTTTTTGGATATTTGATTAGGAAATGAGTTAAAATGGCTGGTAGTGCTGAGGCCCCACACCCCAGTTGTAAAGATCACATAAGGCCACCTGCTTTATTTGCTGACTCAAGGGCAGTTACATTTTAACAAAAGAGTTTACTAGGCCACCTGCCCTCAACCTAACTGGTGCCAAGACCAAGACCTACTAACACCTTTGCATACTCGGTCTCATTTTCCCCTAGCCACTGACACGGCTGAAATTTTGTTCTGCTAGGGCAAAAAAAAAAAAAAATACAACTAGAGGAAAGAAAAAAAATACAACTGTAGCAGTATGTGCAAATCCACTACCTAGGGGTAGCTACCTAGGGGTAGCTAGGTGGCATAGTGGATAGAGTGCCAGGTCTGGAGTCAGGAAGACTCATCTTTGTGAGTTCAAATCCAGCCTCAGATCCTTACTAGCTATGTGACCCTGGGCAAGTCACTTAACCCTGTTTGCCTCAGTTTCCTCATCTGTAAAATGAGCTGGAGAAGGAAATAACAAACCACTCCAGTATCTTTGCCAGGAAAACCCCAAATGGAGCCACGGAGAGTCGGACAGGACTGAAGAAATGACTGAAAAAAATCACAGTGATGTATATGATCTATCGGATTGTGTTTTAGAGATGAGATGATAGGTGAGATTCCTCTATCACCTGCACCCCCCATACACTTTGCCAGTCTTCTCACTCCTCATACCCCCCAAATGTGCTCTTTGATTCGGTAACATCAACCTCCTTGCTATTCTTTAAACAAGACATCCCATCTCCCGACTGGAGGCATTTTCACTCACTGTTCCCATTGTTTAGAACGCCCACCTTCCTCATCTCTACCCAAATCCCTGCTTCCCTAAATTTCCCTAAACTCCTTCAAGTCCCTGCTAAAATCTTGTTCCCAACCCCCTTTAATTCTAGTCCTTCCCTCTCTTAATTATTTCCAGTTTATCTTGTATGTCGTTTGTACTTAACTTCATGTTGTCTCTCCCAGACTGTGAACAGCTCAAGACTGTCTTTTATTTTCCTTTGTGTCTTCAAGTCCTTAGCACAGGGCCTGTCACAGAGTAAATAATAAATGGTGCTTAATAAATGTTTATTGCCTGAGTGAAGATATCAAAAATACAGAACCTCAAAAATAGATCTTACTTTTATTATGAAAACCAACCTATATATACACGAATGTAGATGAATACTCAGTGCTTTCCTGACATCACAAGAGGTCATTGGATATTAGGATACTGGAGTCTGAGGACCTGGGTTCTAATACTGCCTCTGAGATTTCCTAACTAGCCTTGACACAACGTCCCTGGGTCTTGCTTTCTTCATCTATTCTATAAGGAAGTTGGATGAAACAGCCTCTGAAGCCATTTCGGTCTCTGATTCTATTATCTGCTTCCTGTATGATGTTAGACAAGTCATTTAACCTGACTAGGCCCGTTTCCTGCCTTGTAAAATTGAGGTGACTAGATGACTTCTAAGATGCCTTTCAGCCTTCCACAGTCTCATCATAGACACATATCTATTTGGGAACGTCTCTATGTTATATGCATTCTTCAAATAAATAACATTTTCAGTCAATCAATTAATAAACAATTATTAAGTGCCTACTATGAACCAATCCTGTGCTAAGCCCTGGGGATACAAAAAGAAGCAAAAGATGTTTCCTGCCCTCTGGGACCTTGGGGGGCCTTGGGGGAGACAATATGCAAACCAGTGTAGTATATACAAATCAAGCTCTCTACAGGATGAATGTGGTTGTTGTGAGTCACTTTCAGCTGGGTCTGACTCTCTGTGACCCCATTTGGGATTTTCTCAACAGAGATAGTAGAATGGTTTGCCATTTCTTTGCCGGGCTCATTTTACAGATGAGGAGCTGAGACAAACAGGGTTAAGGGACTTGCGCAGAGTTGGGGTCACATTTGAACTCAGGAAGATGAATCTTCCTGACTCTAGAGGCATCACTGTATCTATCTACTCAGACACCTAACTGCCTTCCGTCCCCCAATACGGGATAAATAGGAAACAATTAACAGGGAATTTTTGCTTAATATTGTAGCTTATGAACATTCATGGTTTAATTTTTTTGAGGGGAAGTGGGAACAAAACTATGATTTCATTGCTATATGGAACACCAGTACAAGTGCAGATTGTCACCTACTCCACCAATCTATGCACTAGGCAGCTGCTGTTGCCACTGAAAAGCTGTGACTTGCCTGGATGTCGCAGAAGTCAGATTTTTTTTTTTGGCTTTTTGGAGGGCAATTGGGGTTAAGTGACTTGCCCAAGGTCACATGGCTAGTCTTTGTGTCAAGTGTCTGAGGCCGGATTTGAACTCAGGTCCTCCTGACTCCAGGGCCAATGCTCTATTCACTGTGCCACCTAGATGCCCCCAGAAGTCAGTTTTCACTAAGGACAGGACTTCAACCTAGTTTTCCCGCGTTCTGAGACCACTGTGGTTTAACATATATTATTCATGTACTTTAAATATATTTGGAAAAAACAAATTTTTCCTCCCTTCTGCAGATATGTAGGGAAATTTATTTTTGAAAAAGACAAGGTCAGTCTGCCTTTCCTGAAAAGTGGGCTTACTGGGCAAAGTCAGGAGGACCTGAGTTCAAATCTGGTCTCAGACACTTAACACAAAAACTAGCCATGTGACCTTGGGCAAGTCACTTAACCCCAATTGCCCTCCAAAAAGCAAAAGAAAAAAAGTGGGCTCAACAGATTTCCTTTTCTCCTTCTGATAATACTATAAACCTGCTTTTATGTAAAATCAGATGTCATGGTTACTTTCTTCAAGCATGTCTGAAGAATTGATACCCACTGGAGCAAAGTATGTAGACTTTTTGATCTTCAGTGGGACCATTTGCAGGCTTTTGCCTGTGTGCCTGGGGTCACGTTCAGGATAATTATCCTCCAGTGGCTTCTTGGCATGTCAGGAGAATGCTGAGTCACACCAACAGATCAGCCAGCCAGACAATCATATGGCAAAGATTATAAATTAATCATTAACCAACAGCGAACACAGAAGGAGGTGAGCTAAAGACTGTCGCCCTCTTGTATGGATAGGCCCAGCTCATACAAAGACCCTTGCTATTGTTCTCCAACAGAAGCCAGACCAGAGGTGAAGGTATTGTCCGAGAAGCTTTTAAAAGAATTTACAAACAAAAACGAAACATTATTCTCAAGTCATTTAAAAAAGTTATTGATTTTTTAAGAATCCCAAGTTCCCCTCAGTGATTCAATCAGATAACTTTTTCGCACCTTGTAAAGGGCACAGACAAGTCTTTATAGGCCATTATTAGTATTAGCATATTAATATTTCACAAACTGCTATTTTCTTCTGATCTTTTGTGGATAATCCCAATCTATGGCTTGGGGGTGATGGTGAGAACACATATCTACCCTCCCCTTTATCTTTTGCTGTTATACCTTCTTCATTTCCAGATAAATCCTTTATCCCTCCTCTGTTCAAAAACTATCCCCACAGCGGTTCTCAACCTGTGAGTTATGTTCAATTTGTAACAATGAAAATACATCCTGCATATCAGATAGATTCATAACAGTAGCAAAATTACAGTTATGAAGTAGCAAGGAAAATAATTTTATGGTTGGGGGTCACCACAACGTGAGGAACTGTATTAAAGGGTCCCGGCATCAGGAAGGTTATAGGGCCTATAACAAAGAATAAAAAAGAGAGGAAAAACCACTCCCATCAACATAATGGAGTCTGACAGTATATGTGATATGCAGTAAAGATATCCTGTGTAAAGAGGGGACAAAGGACCGTATGTTTTCTTTCTTATCTCTCCCTTGGAATCAAGTTTGTTTATTTTCAATTACACGCACATTACAATTTTATTTCCAAATCATGGGACAAGAGTGAAGGGCAAAGTAGTGCACACCCGTCTAATTCACACCCACACCTGTTGGATATTATGAGTCAGCCTGACTTTCCAAGCAGAATCTCTTAGTTAGGAGGTGACACCTGAAGAGTCTGTAATCTTATTAGTGCTTTTGTTATTAATTCCCCTATAATGTAGCAAGAGACTTGGAAGTAATAAAACTAATAGATAATACTTATGTAACGCTTTAAGGTTTTTGAAGTACTTTGTGTATATTGTTCATTGAATTCTCTCAATGATCCTGTGAGGCAGGTGCTATTATCCCCATTTTACTGCTGAAAAAACTGAAGCTGTATTCAATTTTTAGTATTTAGTTATCCCCTATCTCTATCTAGCTATCTACTTAGCTATCTAATCATCTCTGGATTATCACTTACCTAATACTGTCTATTTGATCATTTATCTAATTGTTCCTTGTCCAGTCATCTTGATTTTAGCATCTGGTATCTATCTTATCACTCACCTAAGCATCTCTGTCTTACCATTTATCTAATCCTCTCTACCAATTCATATAGTATACCGGTATATAAGCATCTCTAGTAATTTGTTCTATCTCTGTCTGTCTGTCTATCTATCTCAGGAACGTGCCTGTGATTATTGGTTTTCCAGATCTGGAGAGTGTGAGGAGAGAGAGAGACAGAGAGACAGAGACAGAGAGAAAGAGAGAGAAAGACAGAGAGACAGAGACAGAGAGAGACAGAGACAGAGAGACAGAGATAGAGAGACAAAGAGAGACAGAGACAGAGAGAAAGAGAGAACAGAGAAGAGACAGAGGGAAAGAGAGACAGAAACAGAGACACAGAGACATAGAGAGACACAGAAAGACACCGAGACAGACAGAGACACCGAGACAGACAGAGAGAGAGAGACAGAGGGAGAGAATGGGCTTGAAGGGGCAGGCAGTGGAGGAAGCCCTGATATTTGCTAGGAGGGTGTCACAGGTCTCTAGCCTCTGACACTCAAAGTGGTGTGCTTCTGATAGCTTGGAAAGATGGGAGATGTGCTGCATTTCAGAGTTGCATGTAGTTTCTGGTTCAAGCAAAAGAGGTCTGGTAGCATTTCTTCCATGTACCTTCTGAAGGAAAGAATTATCTTCTGGGGCCACTGAACCAGCCTGCAGAGAGCAAGACCAGCCAGAGGATGGAGAAGCTCAGATGAGTCTCCCTTAACACCAGGCTGAGCAACCTTGGAAGGGCTGTTGGTGCCATCTGCTGGAAATTGTTGAGAATTGCAGGCTGAGGAAAGTAGATGCAACCCACCCAGCCTTAGGGACTCCATAGCCTCCAGGATAGGCATGGGTTAACAGCAGACTGTATTTGAGACTACACCATGTGTTAAAGGAAGGATCGCTCACTGGCTTCAAGGGTTATTTACTAGGGGCTTTGATTTGAGTCCCATCTATTTTCCCTGACATCATAAACCTATTCGTTCCTTAAGCCTATTATATTTATGTGCTTATAAGGGGAGTTTGTGATCACATGCTAGGTGTGGGGTGTTAAATGATGAAGTTCCTAGATTATCTAGATAGAAGCAAATGAGCCAGAGCAGTAGAATCTCCACAAAGTGACCTGAGCTTATATCAGGTATCAAGAGGTAGCCTCTGACAGAAAGGTTACCATAGGGATGTAGAATCTTGGAGCCAGAAGAGACTGAAGAGATTATTTAATCCAGTCTCTCCTCACTATGGGCCAAAATATCCACTTAAAGCTTAAAATGTGAACAAAGGGTTTATTTTTCGGTGTTAACCACTTTTTCTTTTTACCTCTGCTTACCTTGCCTCTCTATCCTCCTAATCTTTAAAATGAATGGGTTGGTTGGACTGCATGCCCTGTGAGTCTCCTTGTAACACCAAATCTATAATTGTATGTGTTAATGACAATAAGTTTAATACATGACCCTTCTCACAACCGTGTATCTTTTAAAAAGAGGGTAGAATTTTGAGAAGTTTTGCAGCCAAGGCAATATTGGGGAAAGACCCCCTCTAGGCCCCAATGCCCCCTCCGGTTGGGTAGGGATGGCTTTTCTCTAACTCTTCAAACTTAAGGGCTTGTATTCACTTGTGGGTGAGGCTTGACTCCTTTACAGGTGTTTCTTACTAAGGGCAGCTTTCTGTTCCCCTGTAAATCAGGAAATACTCCTAACTTCTAATCTCTTCTTGGTCTACCATTGACTTCCCAAGGGCACACACAGTCTGCTTCTCTGTTAAATAGGTTGTGAATAGGTTAGGACAAGCAAATAGGATAGAACAGGATGTTTTGCAAATCAAAACAGAGTTAAGCTCATGTTCCTAGTAACTCTGGTTGCTACCATTAGGTTGCCAAGATTTGGAATTCATAACTACATTTGAATCTGTAGGGCTGTAGTGTTCCCCATTAACCCTAATCAGGGCAACAGTTCCTCTCTCACCCTGTAGGCTTTAGATAAAAACAAGGAGAGTGAGAGCCTCTAAACTGTTTAGATTGGTCCCATTATATTGTGTTGGTAGTGCTGTGCTGGACCTATGGTCAGGAAGACCTGAGTTCAAATCCAACTTCAGCTTTCTGACAGTGAGCAAGTCACTTAAGTGCCCTCTGCCTAAGTTTCTTCATCTGTTAAACTGGGGATACTAATGGCACCTTCCTCCCAGGTTGTTGTGAAGATAAAACAAGATTATTGGCATAGCACTTTGGTTTTAAAGAATTCTATAAATGTTAATTGTTATTATAATATTAGTTGTAAACTAAAAGTAAACAAAGAAGTCAATAAAAATTATTTTAAAATAATAAAAAATAAAATGAAATATTTGACATAAAAAATATATTAGGGAGGAAGATTGCAAGAGGGCCAAAATAGGGAGGAAGACTGCAAGAGAGCCCAATGTGACTTCTGCTGCACCCAAAAATCAGGATTAAGTGGGTGCTTTTACCTCCGGAAATGTTCATATTTTGTGTGATGTGGACTCACTTTGGAAAAATCTCCTGTCTGGGCAACATGTTCCTTTTCTGGGTTTCAGACAAGATGACACCAAAGGGTTGGGCAATGATGACTGTGTTATGAGGTTGGAAAGAGCTTAGCTGCGCTTTAGGCCCCAGTGCATAATAAGCCTTCCCTGTTCTTTCGGGTTTGTCTCAGTCAGAGACCACAGGACTTTAGCAGTCAGCACTTTGGGGGTGGTTAGCTATTTTGGGGCACAGTTGGCGAAGTGGATAGAGCCTTGGGAGTCAGGAGATAGGTTTGAATTCTCTTTCAGATACTTGGTTGTTTGACTTGGACAAGTGGTCACTTAATCCTCAGTCTTAATTTCCTGATGTGTAAGATGGGACAATAATAACAGTATTATCTACCTCATAGAGTTATTTTGAGAAAGATGCCTTTGCAAACCTTAAAGCACTATTCGAATGTGAATTATTACTTATTGAAATAAGTTAATCAGAATAGGAAAACTTCTCTTGATTTCATTTTAAACTTTCTCTTCATTTAGTTCTTTGTCTCCTGTTTCTGCCCCCTCCCCTATCTTCTGGCACTCACAGAAACCTAGCTTCCTCCATTGTAGAGGCATACGGTTAGGGGTGCTCGAGACCACCAAATACCAACACACCAGATCCTGCCGAATGAATTCGACTCAAGTTTTCTCTCAGCCAAAGAAAAGCAAAGTTTATTAAAGGTTCTCCATAATAGGTAGAATCTTTAAAAAAATATTCTTAAAAATTTTTTTTGAGGGGGAAAGGCAGGGCAATTGGAGTTAAGTGACTTGCCAAGGTCACATGGCTTGAACTCAGGTACTCCTGACTCCAGGGCTGATGCTGTAGTTACTGTGCCACCTAGCAGCCCCTGGGTAGACTCTTCAGGAGCCTAAGGATTTGTGATGCTCAGACAGGCCAGAATCATCTGACACAGAGTGAGTCTGCAATAGATAATTCTCCGACTTTTTTTTCATGGAGGCAAGATGGGGTCTTATATACAGAAAGGTTGTGGGAGGAATCTCAGGGTGGTGTAGAGGAGGAGTTTGGGGAGGGTCTGCAGGAGGAGCCAAATGAGGTCATGCTCCAGTGATGAGAGATGAAGGGTGGGAAGTTGCTGGAGGCTACCTGGAGATGAGAGACAATGGAGGGCTAGGCTAGTTTGAGGGTAACAATATTTGGGTATAGATATTTTGGGAGGATCAAAGGCGGGGGCTAGCTGGACAATGAAGGGCTAGGCTAGTAACAGATTTGGGCAAAGCTATAATGAAAGGCTTATGGCCTCAGGCAAATGCCTCATCAAGTGGGAAGATTCAATCAGAGTTCAAGGGGGTTCCCAGAGGTCATACCTCATCACCATGACACGTCAACCCTGGTCATCCTTTCCAGTCTTGGTCACATTTTCTGAGTTCCTCATCCGAACTCATTGGTTCTAGAGTGGGAATTACAATACTCTTTGTTCCCCCCTCTAGACTTCTATCACATTATTAACCTCTCCTCCTTAGAGGTTCATTCTATCCACATTTCTCATCCAGTCTACATCCTAGTGGTTGTGATGGGGTATAGGCTCTGGGAACCCCTTGAACTACAGTCTTCCCACTGGATCTGGTGTTTGCCTGAGGCCATAAGCTTTCCATTATCACTGTGACTAAATCTCTATTACCCTTGACCTAGCCCAGCCCCCCATAGTCTGTTATCTATAGGTAGCCTCCCACTCTTGATCTTATCAAAATATCTATGGCCAAATCTGTTATCCTTAAACTAGCCTAGTCCTCCATTGTCTGTTACCTCTACACCAATGGTTCTCAACTTTCCTAATGCTACCACCCTTTAATACTCATATGTGGGCGGACCTGCCTGGAGATGGATAAAGGAGTGGTGTCTCAGTTCCTAAGACCATTGGAAATAGTGTTTTCTGATGGTCTTAGGTGACCCTGTTAGACCCCCAAAGGGGTCCAGACCCACAGCTTGAGAACGGCTGCTCTAGATTGCCTCCAGCTGTTTCCCACCCCTGATCCCATCAAAATCTCATTCTCTTAGTTCATAAAGTCTGACCCCAGTCCCATTAAGATTCTCCTTAGACTTCTCCTCAAGACCCTCCCACAATCTTTCTGTATATAAGATCCATCTTGCCTTCATGAAGGTGCTCAGATTCAATCTGGCCCATTTGTCAGTACCAGCTCACAAATGCTTAGGCTCCTTAAGAGTCTATCCAATATGATGAATCTTTAATAAACTTTGCTTTACTTTGGCTGAGAGAAGGCTTGAATTGAATTCATTGGGCAGGACCCGGCATGTCAGTATTTTGGGGTCTCAAGTACCCCTAAACACCAAACCTCATGAGTTGGAAGTTATCTACCAGTCTCCAGGACATTCTCCCTCCTTTCTCAGTGAGTTTGGGTGCTAGGTTCTCAGTATCTCCTCCACCCCTTTTTATAAGAGAACTCCCCATGATTATGATGATGTCACTCAAATAATATAACCTCTTGGTTTCTAAATCTACTTATTTCCCATGTTCTACTTCTATCCTCCATTTTATTTATACAGTAGCATAGTTACACCCTTGGTTACCAATCACTTGGTAACCAAGGAAGTGGATGGAAGTGTTCTACTTCCATCACCAAGGACTCTGGAATTCCTTTTATCCAATCATGATCTTTTATCATTTCATCTCTTTCTATGCCTTACTCCTTATACCTATCCTTCATTCTTACAGAGACTTTCAATCTTCATACCCCCTTAGAACTATGCCTTACTCCTTATACCTATCCTTCATTCTTACTGAGACTTTCAATCTTCATACCCCCTTAGAACTTTCTCAAGCCATCACACTGCTCTGCTTACACTTTCCACCCTTCTCAACCATGCCCCATTAGGGAACCAGTTTCAATTCTCTCCTGTCTTCCACTCTTAAGTTCCTTGGATACCTTGCTTAATTTTCCTTTTATGGCTTGTACACTTTTAAAAAATTCCAATCCTGCCTCTTCTATTCATATTCATGTGGGCCTGAATGGAGCAGGAAGAAGTCAGGGCAGCCAGACAGCCCTTTTACTCCTCCCTAGTTAATAATAATGATATTAATCATAATAGCTGACATTTATAGAGCTGACATTTATGTGTCAGGGACTGTGTTAAGCACCTTAGAATTATTACCTTATTTAATCCTCCTGACAATCCTGGGGGGTGGGTGTTATTAGTGTCTTCATTTTATAGAGGAGGAAGCTGAGGCAAACAGAAGTTAAGTGACTTGCCCAGGGTCACACAGCTAGCAAGGGTCTTAGGCTGAATTTGAATGAAGGTCTTCCTGACTCCACACCCAGCACTCTATCCAACATGCCACCTAGAGGTTCAATTATTATTGATTCTCCATCGAGTTTATTCAAGCTTCCCATACCACCTTGTCCCTGATCCCAGTAAGCAGAGCATCTGACCTCAAACAGCACTTTATTGACAAAACTGAGGCCATTCTCTGTGAATGGTCTTTATTCTCTTTTCTGTTACAGGGCTATAGGCAGAAGCTAGGGCAATTTGCTGTGAAAATGCTAGGCTTAGTTCTAGTCTTTAGGTCCAGGGCAGAGGGGATCAGCAGTCAATAAAGGGGGAGAAGCAGCATGATTACTCTAAGATGACAATATAATTTGCCTGAATAATAGTTGGGTCTTTTAATCTCCTTCAGCCAGGATGATCCAGCTGCCCTTCTGCCTATTCCAGCCAAGCACTTACCTATGGCCCTGTCTTCACCTCTGGGACTTCCTGCAGAGCACCAGACTCAGCCTGCATCAGCCAGGGCACAGTCTCTCTGCCTGGGGCTTCCTTGACCCTGTCTTTCCAACGTGCCTTACAGGCCTTAGGCTTCCGTCTCCTGTCTTCACCCAATGAACTGTTCCAGTTCTTCAGAGACTATTCCCAAACCAGACCCACCTTGAGTTGCCAGTTGCTATCTCTTGTTCAGACTCCTACCCACTTTCCTCTCCCCTACCTTCTCCTTTCTTGCCTGTTGTAAGGTGGGCTTTCTGGGCTTCACAGAACTCAACATCACCACGGAGGAGGGCCCTAAATAGGCTAATCACCTCTGTCCCTTCCTGGATGGACTTTGTTCCAGTCACTGATAATATGCCTGAACTGATTCTCCAATAGTTAGCTTACTCTCAGCCCATCTGTGATGGTAATTAAATAAAATTTGAAGACACCTTTTTGTTATGTCAAGTAAGCAGGTACTTAGTGCTGTGGCTAGCACAGTCTGGGCCTAGCTACCAGCTGAGTGAGATAAAGAGACACAGAGAGAGGGAGAGAGAGAGCTTCTAGCTGAATAAGAAAGAGGGAGACAGAGAGATGGGGATGTATTCCATAGTCTGTTTATTGCAGAAACATTTCATACAGAGCCGAAGATACATGGAAGATACAAGGTTTATATACCCTTAGCAGAATGCAAGGAACCACCCTTGGTCTTGATCTTTCTCTACCCCAGCCCAAATCCAATCACTCGTTAATCTCTTTATCCTGGGACCTGTCCAGAGGCACAAACAGGGTGTTACAATCAAGACTTGCAAATTAACTCAGTACTTTCTTTAGATATTCATGAAACCAATGAGAGCATCCACTCAACAAAATTATACTCTCCTTGCATATCAGCCTAATGACCTTTGTAGAACTGGGGAGCTAATGTGGCCAAGGCCCCTGAAAGTCTTGGCTTACAACAACTTAGCTCTTAATAATTAATCAAACTTTGTGGCTAAGAGGCAGAGGGAATGAATTCTGTCTCCTGTTGCTGACATAACAGGAAGGGTTTGGCTGAAACAGGAAGCCAATGCTTTTTGTGTATATAAGAAGAGCCCCAGAGAGAGACAGTCAGAATAAGAATTTTTATTCCTGGCAGGCTCCTGGTGGAGGAAGCAGAATTTTCCCAGCATCTGGAAGTTGGGCTGCTACGTGCTGGACTCAGAACTGAGTTGGAGTTTTCTTGAGACCAGAATTTTGTGAAGGTTGAAGTTGTTGCAGAGAAGGCCATCTGGAAGGCTGAGATTTCCTCTGGGTCCTAGGGCCAGCCAGAGGACTGAAGAATCATGACTTTTATTATTATTTTATTATTATAAGACTTTGTTTGTGGCTTGGTTGATCCTTGAGTTCCTGGGAATAGGAATTGTTAAGGTTTTGAGATGTGCTGGACCCTGTGAACTTCAGTGTGTAGCAGGAACTGCCTGGAGTACTCGACAAAGACCTGGGAGCTGTCTGCTTCTGAATCCAGGTGACTTGTGAATTCAGGTAGAAACTGGGACCATGGAAGGGGATCCAGGGAATCTGAGAGATCACCCCAAGTAAAGATGAAGAAAAGGCCTTCCTTGGATTAGTGATAAGATTGAAGTCTACTAGACACCAAGGGGTGGAGGGTTTGTGTAATTTTCTAATGATTGTATTTAGTGATTAACCATACTTAGTGACTGCTAGATAAGTTACTGATTAAGTTAACCTATGATTGTCCTATGAGTGGAAGACTGGCTATTGTATTTTGAGATGACTGAATGACTGGATAAGGAGGCAAACCTCCTTAGGGATACCAGATGAATGCTCTTTTGTCCTTTGTTCTAAATACTGTGACACTTTGGTGGAAACTATGTGGCCATTTTAATGTTAAACAGTTGTGAACACTATACTGTGATTTTCTGTGATAAGATGTAATGTTGTGAATATTATATTGTAATTTGTTGTGAATGTTTGCCTTGATTTGTTATGGAATAAATGGAGTGTTCACTATACTGTGTAATCAGAACCTTAAAAGGTGTTCACAGTAGCCTTCTTTTGGGAAGCTGCTTAATGTATGGTTTTACACCATAAAACTCTCCCATTCCAAGGATTCTGAACCCTGGGCTACTACTATACAGACCTTTTTGCTCACTACTTGTTCCCTTGCTCCCTTACTCCATTTCCCAACATACCACTTGAGACCCAACCACACTCTTCCTTAGACCTCTCTGGAATGCCTGCTTCCTGGTTAAGAAATCTGATTTCATTTCATACCTTGTCCTTTCTCATCTCTTCCATCTTTTAGTGGTCACTGAGTCCTAACTCCCTCTTGATGTCTTGACATTCCTGGTCACCCTTTCAATGCTTGTTATACTTTTGCTCAATTTCACTGGTCACAGTGGGGGAGACAGAAAACTCCTTGTTCCCTCTTGCCACTTCCAGACTCTTCCTCTACTGCCTTTATCATGACCTCTTCTCCTTTGAGGTTCATTCAATTCATACTTGTCATCCAATCAAAATGTGGTGATCTACCAACCCAAAGGACACTCTCCTTTCTTCCTATCTCAAAGTCTTTCTCTCCTTCCATTCCTGTTCTCTTACTAGAGGACTTTAACATACGTAATGATGCTCCCTAAAATATTCAACTTCCCACTTTCTCAGTTTACTCATTTCCCATGATCTACTCTAGTATAGACCCTACTCAGCTACAAAAGTGATCTTCTTCAAGGTCAGATCTAACTTTGCCAACCCCCTATTCCGTAAACTCTGGTGGCTACCCATCCCCTCCAGGGTCATATAGGAAACCTCTACTTGGCTTTGAAGATCTTCATAACCTGGGCCCTTACTACCTTTCCACTTTCTCATACTTCCTGGACTTCCCTCAACATATTCTGCCCCAAGTGACACTGGCCTCCTTGCTCTTCCTTGCACAAGATACTCCCTCTCCTGAATCTGTCCCCTATACCTAGAATAATTTCCCTTCTTACCTCCCATCTAAGTAAAAATTCCACCTTCTGTAAGAAGTCTTTTCCTGTCTCTTTTAGAGTTAGCACTTTCCCTTTTAGATTATGATCCATTTATCTTATATATGCATATATATCATATGTATACGTGGTTGCTTTCATTTTGCTGCCACTTTTATAACACTATTGTAGTATCTCCCCTTGAAGGCAGGGACTGCATTTTTACCTTTATATCCCCAATGCCTCAGCACTATGATTGGCACAAGGTAAGTGATTAACAAATGCTTATTGACTAACAATGTGCTCTCTCTTCTCCTCCTCTCCTGTTCCCCTGATATCATCCCTCACCATCTCCTTCATTTTTCTAATATCATATTATATCCTGGCTTATATCCTGCCAAGGCCTCACCCTTTACACTTGATCCCTCCCCTCCTGCTTTACCCAGTAGTTGCCCCGAATCATCATTAGCCCTCTCTCTTTAATCTTCAGGCTTTCTGTATCTGCTGGTTCCTTTCTTTCTTACTGCCCACAAACATGCCCAAGCCTCCCATTCCTGTGACTCTTTGCAAGTCACATAATGACTGTCTACCTCAATTTCCTCAACTATAAAAAGGGAATAATAACAGTGCCTACCTCTGAGGGTTGTAAGAATCAAATGAAATAATACTTGCAAATTGCTTAGCCAGGGCTATTAGGAGGCCGCTGTCTCTGCAGCCCCCGCCAGCTTTGGCTCACTGGTCACACACCTCAGGACCACCACCCAAGACCATGATCCTGATCCAGGCAGGTTAAAGCAAGAACACTTAGCCTCTGAATGATCACTTGACCCCCCTGCAATCTGCAGGCCTAGAGCTCTGAAGCAGCCATGTGGAGGCAGCTTCAGGGCTGCTGCTTCTCCTGCTTCTTGCCCTGGAGGCAGACAGCCAGACCCGCTCCTTTCCCCCAAATTTAGCTGAGTTCTACTGACCTTTCACTTTATTCATGTCTCTTATGGGTTGATAATTCTGGAAACTGCCACAGCTGCCTGTGATCCACTCTTCTGAATGCTCCAACCATGTCTTGTCCTGGCTATCCTGGGGCTAAAGCTATGGTTCCATGTGCTGCTGGTCTGGGCTCCCAGCATGCTGTGATGAACCCTTCCCGTCCACCTGCTGGGCTACCTTCAGCAGGATCTTTGTTTCTCTGTAATTTTGTGGGTTCTGGAGCCCTAAAATTTGTTTAGACTCATATTTTATAGGTATTTGAGGTGGTTATGGGGGGAGCTCATGGAATTCTCCTGCTTCTATGCCCCCATCTTGACTCTGCCTCAGTCAAACTCTTTCAAAAAGATTTCTTCACTTATCTCTCCTTTTCTTCTAATGCCTCTGATATTTGGCTTCCAGCTTTTCCCCCAAACAACCAAACTAGTTTGGGCCCTTCTCAATCTCACTCCCAGACTATTACAACAGCTTTCTAATTGGATTGTCCTGTCTCAAGTCTCTCTACTCCAATAAAGCCTCCACACAACAACCAAAGTGATTTTCCTATAGTGCAGATCTGACCAGGAGAGTCTCCTCCTCAATAACATCCAGTTGCTCCTTATAACCTCTAGGGATAAATATAAACCTTTCCGACATCTGAAATTCTTCTAAACCTGGACAGCCTGATTATACATTACTCCTTGCCTCATACTCTATGGTCCAGCAATGTTGACCTTCTTATAGGGTCTCACCTGTGACATTCCATCTCTTTTGCACTCACTCTTCCAGACTCTTCACCTCCATTTCTCAGAATCCCTGATTTCCTTCAAAACTCAGTATAAATAAACGCATCTTCTGCACTAGCCCTTTCCTCATTCCCATAGCAGTTTGGACCTTCCTCTTCTAAATTACTTTGAATCTGTTTTGCGCAAGTTTTGCACATGTTTTGCACAGGTCCACATTGTTAAGTTCCTGGAGCACAAGGTCTATTTAATTCTTGTCATTGTGTTCCCTGAACCTAGCAAGATGCTTGGCACACAATAAGTACTTAATAAATGCTTATTGACTGATTAAAGAAACCACAGGGCCAAGATTTCCTCTTTTAGTCTCTGGGTTTTTTGGTTTTTTTTTTTGGTGAAAAGTTTAAAAGGCTGCTACTGTAAACTAACAGCAATGAATAGTACTTGGCCCAAGGCTCTCTGACTGCACAATGAGCCAAGCACATTCTTTTTCCATTATCTTATTGTATTTTATGTAGTGACTCTTTCTGAGGGATTTTGTGATTGAATATTATTAGTTTCTGTCCATACATATTATGGATAGGGAAAAAATGAGGAAATTAGGAAGGCAATAGCCTGGTTTTCCTCTCTTTTAGAGGGCAGGGCACAGCTTGTATTTCTTTTTGATTTGTCTGTGTCTATCAAAGCGCCTTTCACAGATGCTCAATAAATGTTTATTGAATTGGTTTAGGTGTATAACCCATGGATAAGGCCCCAAGCTCTGAACTCATATGGGTTTGACCTTTGGCTCCATCATGATAGTAGCACAAATAATGGCTTTAGGACAGGCACTGATAAACTAGAGAGTGTCCAGAAGGGGATAACCAGGCTCGGGAAGAGCCTTAAGATCACACCATGTGAAGGTTTGTTGATGGAATTGAAAATGTTTAGCTTGGAGAAAAGACAGGATTTCATTGTTGTTTTAAAGTAGGGCTTAGTCCTGGTGGTGCATCGGATAGACAGGCCTGGAGTTAGGAAGATTCATCTTTGTGAGTTCAAGTCTGGCTTCAGACACTTATTGATGTATGACCTTGGGCAAGTCACTTAATCTTGTTTGCTTCTGTTCCCTCATTTGTAAAATGAACTGGAGAAGGAAATTGTGAACCACTCCAACATCTTTGCCAAGAAGATCCCAAATGGGGTCATGAAGAGTTGGACATGACTGAAATAAATAAACAATGACAACAAAGGCTTGGCACCACCTAAATCAGACCCCTTTTTAGTTCTTTTTTAGATTTCAGTTTCCTTATGAGCATCAAACTAATAAGCCTTGGGAAACAAGTTCATTCATTTGTTTATTTTGCTTTTTGGAGAGGGGAAGGCAGGGCAGTTGGGGTTAAGTGACTTGCCAAAGGTCACACAGCTGATTAGTGTTAAATGTCTGATGTAGGATTTGAACTCAGGTCCTGATGACTCCAGGGCCAGTGCTCTATTCACTGTGCTACCTAGCCACCCCTGGGAAACAAGTTTATTAAAATGCATGTAAAGAATAGAGAAGAAATGAGTATTTCTTTAACAAAGAAATTAAAAAAAAATTTTTTTTTTGCTTTTTGGAGGGCAATTGGGGTTAAGTGACTTGCCTAAGGTCATACAGCTAGTAAGTATGTCAAGTGTCTGAGGCTGGATTACTCACTGCGCCAACTAGCTGCCCCTTTAATAAAGAAATTCTTTAATTTGATTCCATAAGTGAAATTTCCCTCTTCCTCTATAAAGTTATCAGTCTCCACACATAGAAGGAACAAACCCCAAACCAAAACAACCCCCCCAAGCCTCCACAGACCCCAAATTAAACAAGATCTCACAGTGCAAATAAGTGAGGTTCCAGTAGTGTGAATAAAATTGAAAACCTCAAAGAAGAGCAGCAGCGGCATCTCTTCACAGATCTGTTTCCATCTGTGATCACAAGACTCACAATATGGCCACGTAGTCATGGCTTCTACTGCTACCAAGCTTGCATCAGGAACTCCATGCCCTTCACCTGGTTGTCACTGTCTACACCTGCTGCCTCTGTTTGCTGCAGCTGGCTCACATTCCTCATTGCCATGGTAGCCTGGAAGCCCTGCCCATCTTCCTTATGTCTCCTTTTCCCTACAATATCTTCTCTCTTTTTTTTTTTTTTGCACGTTTATCTCAAGCTTATGACTTTCTGGAAAAGCTGCTTGGATTTTTGTGGAGTGGCTTATATTCTTTTATAGATGGCACAACTGGGAAGGGAGGGGCTGCTCTGCCCTGCCTCTCCTCTGTGTAAGTCATCCCCTCTGCCTGCTGCAAGGACATTATTTTTCTTGTTCAGTGTCAGTCGACAATTGATGGATCCTATTCTCAGACGATTATTTAGGAGAATTTCATTTGTGAAGTGGTGTGATTACTAAATGGCTTAGACCATCTTTCAAATGGATTCCTGTAATGGATTTAAAGGAAAACATTTCCCAAGTCCTTCCCACAGTCACCAATGCTATATGAACATTACATATCATGGTCAAGAATGTCATTTGCTGTGAACTCACCAACATGGTTGCAGTAGGAAGGATCACTGTGCATTGAAAGGTTGGGTTAGGGAATGCATTCCATCACCATAAAGGGCTTAAACTTTGATGGGCCAGATTGGCTCAGGTAGCATATGGGTGCTCCCACTAGATTGCTTTCTGATCCAGTCTGTAATGACCTCTCTGCCTTGAAATCTCTAGTAAATACCACTGGACTTTTTGGTGTTTCAGGAAAACCCAGATTTCTGATCCAGCCTTGCCTTCCTTTTGGTTTATGCTGTTTTAGATCCTGATGTGAATTCTGCCCCTTCTTTTTGCCCTGGGTGGGATTCCTCTCCTCATTTGGCTTCATTGCTTGCCCTAATTTTTAGTACATATTGGTCTCTTCATGGGTCTACTACAAGAAGAACAGTAGTTTGATTCTATGTACCAACCAAAATGACTTTAAGAAGAAGAGAGCGTGCCTTACCAATTTCATTTTCTCCTATAGTAGCATGAAAAACCATTCTGAGAAGGAAGAAGCAGTGGATATAATTTATCTTGAACAAAAAGGGCTTTTTTTTTTGGTTGAGCTGTTTTTTTTTTCTTTTATAAAAAATTGTCAAAAGAGACAATTTGCTTGGGGGAGAATACAGGTAGTGCAAAAATGAAAGGAACCTGCAAAAATTAGGGGATACGTAGAGAAATAAAGAAACAAATATACCGTTAAATAAAAATTGGGAGTAAAAGTGACAAGTAGGGAAGCAACCTTGAAGAATCAATGTAAAGGAAATTACATAGTAGGTCTCTATGACAAAAACTGTGCCTTCCAATGAGTCCCTCAGAGGTCATCAGTTAATAGTTAAAAGCCACATGTCCCCATTGGTATCACTGCAATTAAGCATTAACACCTCAAATGCAAAATGTAAATTGGAATCTTATACCACTTTACAGATATATTTTTTTTAAAAAGGCCTATTGTGAAAGATTTTTTCAGAAACAATCAACTGAAATCAATAAATTAATTCTACACAGAAACTTAAAAAAAAACCCAGTAGGGTACATGTGATTTACATTAAAACACATTCAAGACATCTGGTTTTTTTCTTCTGAGTCAAGTTTTGCTGGGGTTGGTTTTTTTTTTTTTTTTGGTCCCATGTATCATTCTTATTGACAAGAGGGCTGTGAGTATGTTCTTAACTATTTGACTATTTTATAATTAGACCAATGAATATCCAAGGAACTAGGTATAGTTATGAATAGTTTGGTATTAATGGTACTTTAATTAATTAAATTAATGGTGTTTCATAGGGATCATGATGTTCTACATCTCATTCTATTTCTTGATGAGATTCTTTCAGTGGTGAGAATTCACTTGTGCCAACATGGAATTAATACTAAATTAGGTGGGATTTCCAATACGTGAGTGGGCAAAGGGCTGCAGAGGACAGAATTACCATTTGTTGTCTGATTCTATAGACAATACATGAAGATAACGGAACTACAGAAAATCTGGATCTCAGACTTGGTATTCAGACAGAGGTCCAGTGGACTGAGAATCCCAGCTTCATTCATTCATTCATTCATTCATTCATTCATTCATTCATTCATAGCACAACAACATGGACTAGGCCAAGACAGAAACTCCTATGACCATCTGCTCCTATACCCACTGTTGTATTGCTCCAGTAAAAGTAACAATACTGCCTTGGTATTCCCCTGTACTTTGGCATCCCTCTCCCTTCCTGACTCATAACACTTCCTGTCACCTACTTCTCTTTTGATTCATTACCAAAGCTCTGACACTCCCATTTGGGTTAAGAGATGAAGGGAATTAAGTGATTTAGCTTTATTCAATCCTGCCATCTTCTGATAAAGGTTTTGTTTCTGGTCATTGTTGGGTGGCTCTCTCACTTTCCCAACATCACTGCTCTTAAAACGAGGGTGGGTGTAACTTCTCATTTTAGGGGATATTTTGAGAATTCTGGACCTTTCCAAATCCTTCTAACCCTAAGGCTCACTGTCTTTTAGTCTTTTAAATAATCATTGAGAAATAATCTGCCCTAGTAGATGAAGAGGGAACTCATAAAGAGGGTTAGGGTTGCTCTGGAGACCCCAAAGTACCAACACTCCGGGTCCTGCCAAAAGAATTCCACTCAAGTCTTCTCTCAGCCAAAGAAAAGCAAAGTTCATTGAAAGTTCACCATATGGGGAATTCTCTTAAGAAGCCTAGGTATCTGTGATGCTTGCATTGGGCAAGCAGGCCAGAGCAAGTCTAACACAGAGTAAGTCTGGTTAGGTCATCCTGTGTCACTCTCACAGAGCAAGTCTGTGCTAAGCCAATTCTATGGCATTCTCACACCACATGGAGGGAAGATGGGATCTTATGTACAGAGGAATCTAGGGGTGGTTTAGAAGAGTTTGTGGAGGGTCTTCAGGAAGGTTAATGAGGTCAATTCAAAGGTGGATTGATATTTTGATAGGCTCAAGGGTGGGAAGTAGATGCACAATGGAGGGCTAGGCTATTAACAGAGATTTGGACCCAGCCACAATGAAAATGTATGGCCTTTGCAAATGCCTCATCAAGGGGGAAGATTTAATCAGACTTCAAGGGGTTTCCCAGAACCTGTACCTCAAAGATTCAAGGAGAGCTCAAGGGGGGGGGTGTCCCAGAACCTGCACCTCATGGGTAGATACAAACTCTTTCTAAGATACTCAGTCCCTAGAACCACTTTTTAAAATTTCATAAATGGATTTGGTGGTATTCAATAAGCCATCTAGTGTAATAGATTTCAACTCCTATGGGAAATAGAATTCTAATTTCTTTGTAGTAGTGAAGAAGTTAGGGTTAGGGTTTGGTCTGCTTAAGACCCCAAAATACCAATATGCAGGGTCCTGCAGAATGAATTCAACTCAAGTCTTCTCTCAGCTAAAGAAAAGGAAAGTTTATTAAAAGTTTGCCATATTGGGTAGACTCTTAAGGAGCCTTGGTATCTGGGCAAGCAGGACAGAATCATCTACCATAGAGTAAGTCTGTGCTAGGTCATTCTATGGTGCTCTCACACCCCATGGAGGCAAGATGGGGTCCTATATACAGAAAAGTTGTGGGAGGAATCTAGGGGTGGTCTGGTGGAAAAGTTTGGGGAGTTCTTCAGGAGGAGTCAGATGAGGTTACACTCTAGTAATGACTTTGGGGAGGGTTTTCAGGAGGAATCAATGAGGTCAGACTCCAGTAAATGAGTGATTAAGGGTGGCAAGTTGCTGGAGGCTACCCGGAGCTGGGACACTGGTGGGCTAGGGCATTTCAAGGGTACAACAGGTTTGGGTATTGATATTTTGGGAGGATCAAGCATGGCAAGTTGCTGGACAAAGGAGGGATAGAGATTTGGGCAGAGCCACAATAAAAGGCCTACGGCCTCAGGCAAATGCCTTTTGTGTGGGAAGATTCAAGGAGGGCTCTAGGGGGTTCCCAGAGCCTGCACCTCTTCAGTAATCTAGACAAGGAAAGCAAGATTTAAAAAAAATAATCACTTCTTTTGTTTTAGTTAAGCACCAGGAAATTAGACCATATTATTGTTTTTCTATTATTTCTATTCTAATCTTTATTAGTAATTAATGTGTAATTCAATCTCAGAATTGCTTCTTAATGAGTCAGTTCACAGAAATTTCGGAGTTGGAAGATACTTCAGAGGCCATTTAGTTCAAACCACATCTGAACAAGAATCTACAATATATAACATAGCTGAGGAGCCTAATTTCCTTAAGAGAAGTTTTTCTTTGTTTGCCTTCTTTAAAAACTACCTCTCAGCAACACCCTTCTATTATTCCTAATTTTTCTTTCCCAGGACAAACAGAACAGTCCTTCTGAAGAGGGTTAGGGCTGCCTGAGACCCCAAAATACCAACATGCCGGGTCCTGCTGAAAGAATTCCACTCAAGTCTTCTCAGCCAAGGAAAAAGTAAAGTTTATTGAAAGATATGGGGTAGCCTCTTACAGAGCAAGTCTCTGCTAAGCTATTCTACAGCTGGCGCTCTCACACAGAGCAAGTCTGTGCTAAGCTATTCTATGGCGCTCATGGAAGATGGAGGGAAGATGGGGTCTTATATACAGAGGAATCTAGGGGTGGTTCAGAGGAAGAGCCTGGGGAGGGTCTTCAGGAGGAGTTAATGAGATCGTGCTCTAGTACTTCAGGTGAAGTTAATGAAGTCAACGAAAGATATCTTGATAGGCTCCAGGGTGGGAAGCAGATGGACAATGGAGGGCCAGGCTAGTAACAGTTTTGGGCCCAGCCACAATGAAATACTTAGGGCTTCTGCAATTGCCTCCTGAAGATTCAATCAGACTTGAAGAAGTGTCCCAGAGTATGTACCTCAAAGATTCAAGGAGAGCTCTAAAGGCGGGGGCGGCCCTCCCCCCCCAGAGCCTACATCTTTTAACTTCCACCTCAAGTGCTGTTTCTCTCATTCCTTATTCTTCTTGACCCTATTTCGGGTTTTCTTGGCAAAGATACTCCAGTGGTTTTGATGTGGTTAGGGTTAGGGGTGCTCAAGACCCCAAAATACCAACATACTGCTGAATGAATTTGACCCAAGTCTTCTCTCAACCAAATAACAGCAAAGTTTATTAAAAGTTTGCCTGCATTAGATACAGAGCAAATCAATGCTAGAAAATTCTGTAGTTTCTCTCACACACGGGGGCAAAAAGGGGTCTTATATACAGAAAGGGTATGGGAGGAATCTAGGGGTGGTCTAGGGGAGGATTTTGGGGAGGGTCTTCAGGAAGAGTTAATGAGGTCAATGAGTGATTAATGGTGGGAAGTTGCTGGAGGCTACCTGGAGCCAACAGACAATGGTGGGCTAGGCCAGTTCAAGGATTGATATTTTGATAGGCTCATGGGTGGGATGTAAATGGACAATGGAGGGCCAGGCTAGTAACAGAAGTTTGGGCCCAGCCACAATGAAAGGCTTATGGCCTCATGCAAATGCCTCATCATATGGGAAGATTCAATCAGAGTTCAAGGGGTTTCCCAGAGTCTGTACCTCAAAGATTCAAGGAGAGCTCAAGGGGGTCCCCAGAGCCTGCACCTCATAAATTTGCGATTTCCATCTCTAGTTCATTTTTTACAGATGCGGAAACTGAGGCAGACAAAATCAAGTAACTTGCCTGGGGTCACATAGCTAGTAAGTATCTGAGGACTCTATATGATGAGGTCCAGGTTCTGGGAATCCCTTTGAGTTCTCCTTGAATCTTCCCACATAGGGCATTTGCCTGAGGCCATGGGCGTTAAGTTGTGGTTCTGCCCAAGTCTTTGGCCCTCCAGCAATTTCCCACCCTTGATCCTCTCTGGCCCAAATCTGTTATATCCTTGAACTAGCCTAGTCCACCATTGTCTGTCCTCTCCAGGTAGCCTCCAGCAACTTCCTAACCTTAATCACTCATTACTGGAGTCTGACCTCATCTGACCCCTCCTAAAGGCCCTCCACAAACTCATTACTATAGTCTAACCTCATCTGACTCCTCCTGAAGACCCTCCCCAAACTCCTCCTCTAGACCACTCCAGATTCCTCCCACAACCCTTCTGTATATAAGATCCCATCTTCCCTCCATGTGGTATGAGAACACCAAAAAATGACCTAGCACAAACTTACTCTGTGTCAGATAATTCTGGCCTACTTGCCCAATGTATCAGAGATGCTGAGGCTCCTTAAGAGTCTACCCATTATGGCAAACTTTTAATAAACTTTGCTTTTCTTTGGCTGAGAGAAGACTTGAGTAGAATTCATTCAGCAAGACCCTGTGTATTTGGGGTCTTAAGTTGTGGCACTCCTAACCACTAGACCAGACCCTCTACATTTTATGGGTAACCTTTTCATATCCACTGTGCCACTCATCTACCCCCTTCTATGTCATAGTCCTTCAAATAACTTAAACAGCTACCATGTCTTCCTCAAAGTCTTTGCTTCTTCAGGCTGTCTCCAGATTCTTCAATCAATTTTCAATTGACATGACTCAAGTCCCTAGATCATCCTACTTGTCACTGATTCCTTTATTTGCCTTTCTAAGGAGAACATGTGAGCCATCTTTTCCTTCTTTTTTTGGGCTTTATTTATTGAAAGAATGCCAAGATTGATTAGATTCAGTTCTTTTGCTAGTATGTTGACTATTTGGTTATTGGACAAGGAGCTCACATTTAAATTAACAATAAAGTCATGTTTGTAGATGGTCTACAAAGTCATGTCTGTAGACGCTGATTTTTTTAACACCCCTAGTGAAGAGGTACCCAAAGAGGGTTAGGGCTGCCTGAGACCCCAAAATACCAACATGCCGGGTCCTGTGGAAAAAAGTCCACTCAAGTCTTCTCAGCAAAGAAAAAGTAAAGTTTATTGAAAGATATGGGGTAAACTCTTACAGAGCAAGTCTCTGCTAAGCTAGTCTATGGCACTCTCACAGAGCAAGTCTGTGTGCTAGGGCATTCTACAGGCTCTCACACAGAGCAAGTCTCTGCTAAGCCATTTCCTGGCGCTCTCACACCACATGGAGGGAAGATGGGGTTCTATATACAGGGAACAAGGTGGGCTAAAGACTTGGGCAGAGCCACAACTTAGGGCTCATGACCTCAGGCAAATGTTTTCCCTGGGAAGGTTTACTTTCCCAGAGCCTGTACCTCAAAGATTCAAGGAGCTCAAGGGGGGTCCCAGAGCCTACATCTCATCACTAGCACCTCCTTTCTACCATTCTACATAATCAATATAGAAACAGAAAAGGAGAATCATTTTGTATTTTTCTGTTTCAATGGGACATGGCAGCCAAAAAAGACTAAAATGATTTTGGGTATTAATTCTATATTAATAGAAATGCATTGTCCAGAATGAGGGAAGTGATAGTCCTGATATACTCTAACCTGGCCAGACCCTGTCTGGAGTCAATGTGATAAGGTCTAGATGCTGTATTTGAGGAAGGAAACTGACAAGCTACGCAAAGACCATCTTGTTCAGTCTTTTTTCAGTTGTGTTCTACTCTGCATGACACCATTTAGGGTTTTCTTGGCAAAGATACTGGAGTGATTTGCTATTTCCATCTCCAACTTATTTTATAGATTAGAAACTGAGGCAAGCATGGTAAAGTGGGGGTCATATGGTTACTAAATGTTTGGGGCAAGATTTGAACTCAGGAAGGAGACTCCCTGACTCCAGGATGGGCACTTGATCCACTGTGCAACCTCCCTGACCCAATAAAGTGCCTTAAGAGGAATCTAACAGATTTGAAAGATTTGAATCTATCTGATGGGATGAATAGTTGAATGAATAGTTCAATCGATAGTTGAATGAGCTAGGAGAAGAGATTTCAGGGATATATTATAGTTCTTTTCAAGGTCTGTCATATCTTTAGGGGGGTTATTCACAGTTGTAGAATTTAGACCCAGAGGGAAATAAAAGGAGTGGCGGTTACCGGGAAGCAGCTTTCAGATGAATATAAGGCAGAAGTTTTTAGTCATTAGGGCTGTCCAAGCCAAGAAGTGGATTTCCTCATCAGGGAGCAAGTTCCCTGACCCCTGAAGTCTTTAAAATGACAAATACCCACTTGTCAGGTATGTGCCAGGATGGTTTGGTCTAGCTGACTTCTGAAATCTCTTCCAAGGTAGAGGTTCAATGATTCTAAGGAATTGGAGAAGGGTCTTGTCACGTCTCACCACTAGATGACCAATCTAGGAAAGGAACAGTACTTGCCTGAATTTAGGGCTTGAAAGCCGATCTTGGGAAGGAGGAATGTCAGAACTCAGTGATGAGATGGGCAGCTAGGTGGCACAGTGGATAGAGTGTGGGAGTCTGAAGTCACAACTTGTGGGAATTCAGATCTGGCCTCAGAACAAAACAACAGTGACAAGATTAATCAAGTCCTGATCTGTAGCCATTAAGGTGTATATGCTCACACTGAATTTTAGGCGGGCAGCTTACTCCTGGAAAGCCCCTAGTGATGAGGTGTAGGCTCTGGGACTCCTCCCCCCCTTTTTGAGCTCTCCTTGATTCTTTGAGGTACAGGCTCTGGGAAAGTAAACCTTCCCAGGGAAGACATTTGCCTGAGGTCATGGGCCTTGAGATGCTGCTCTGCCCAAGTCTTTAGACCCCCTTTGTTTAAATAGTTTCCCACCCTTAATGTTCCTGTTCCCACCCTTGAACTGGCCTGGCTAACCATAGTCTATGGTCTCCAGGTGGCCTCCAGCAACTTCCCACCCTGAACCACTCATTACTGGAGTCTGACCTCATCTGACTCCTCCTGAAGACCCTCCCCAATCTCCTCCTCTGGACCACCCCTAGATTCCTCCCACAACCGTATTGTATATAGAACCCCATCTTCCCTCCATGTGGTGTGAGAGCGCCTTAGAATGCCTTAGTAGATGAGAGCGCCATGGGATAGCTTGGCATAGACTTGCTCTGTGAGAGCACCTTTAAATGGCCTAGCACCCCACGTGGCGAACTTGAACTTTCATTAACTTTACTTTTTCCTTGGCTGAGAAGACTTGAGTGGAATTCTTTCCGCAGGACCTGGCATGTTGGTATTTTGGGGTCTCAGACAGCCCTAAC
>CM053597.1:140076460-140132362 GCA_028646575.1 Pseudocheirus occidentalis | reverse complement strand
GTCATTCAATGAGGTGGAGGATTTTCAAGCATTCTTGCTGAAAAAACCAGAACTGAACAGAAAATCTGACAATCAAACACAAGAAGCATGAGAAGGTAAACATGGAAAAGAAATCATAAGGAACTTATCAAAGCTATTTACATGCCAATATGGAAAAACGATAATAGTAACTTATGAAACTCTTCTTAGTATGAGGATAGGTGAAGGGAATACATATATGTGTGTGTGTGTATTTATACTTACACATCTGTCTACATAGGAGGCTATATATGTGTATGAATACATATCTAAGCATGTGTGTATATGTGTACATAGAGGTATAGAATCAATTGAATATGAAGGGATGATACTTTAAAAGGTGAAATTCTGAGCTGAAAGAGGACTAGAATGAGATGAGACAGGGAGAGACAAAATGGGGTTAATCATCCCATATAGAAGAGGCAAAGGATAACTGTTACAACTTTACTTTCATTTACTCTCATTGAATTTGGCTTAGGGAAGGAATGACATAAACTCTAAACTAGGTATCATGCCACACAGGAGAGTAGGGGGCATGGGGATGAGAGGCGGGATGACGGAGGGGAGGACAGGGTCTCGGGGTGGGTTGCTGGAAGCACACACTTCAGTAAAGGGACAGGGACAGGGACAGGGTAGAGAACAGAATAAGGAGGGACAGGATAGGAAGGAGGGACATATGATCAGACTGTCACAATATGTCTTCTGTGAAGATGTCCTGTGTAATTACACATGCACAGCCTGTACTGAATTGCTTGTCCTTCCAGTGGGGGTGGGTGACAAGGGAGGAACTGAAAGAATCTAGAATTTAAAGCTCTGCAATACATGCAACTAGGAATTAAGATATACAGGGACTAGGGTAGGGAGACCCTCCCTGCCCTACCAGAAAGTTAGAGGGGTGTTGGAGGAGGGCACAAAGGAGAGCAGATCGGGGGAGGGGCTTTACAGTGGGATTGCTGTTTTGGGGTTGGGGTAGGGGAAAGACGGGGAGAAAATTTGTAACTCAAAAATCTCATGGAAATGAATGATGTAAACAAGAAAACAAAAAAATTATATTAAAAAAAAAGAAAGTTACAACCTGTGCTCACAAGACAAATTCATTGTCTTTCTTAACAATTCCTTACATCCTGCAACCTCATCATAGACTCACAGGATTTGACAATTAGGACCCCAACACTCATCCAATCCAAGCCATACATGATAGAAATCCCCAATATATTAGGTTGATCATCCAGGTTCAGCTTGAAGATTCTAGTGAAGGAAAGTCCACTACCTCCTAAAGCAACCCACATTACACTTGACTCACTTATTAAAGAGGCCTATTCACTGAATGTGTGTTACCTCATTCAAAGTGAGAACGTGAAAAGATCTGAGCCTAGAAGGGCAGGGCCTCCCATTGCATCCAGGGGTATCTCCAGTCATCCTGATGAATATCAGACCGCTGAACCCAGACAGCTCCAGAGGAGAAAGTGAGACTGGTGACCTTGCACAGCCGTCCTTCACTCAAATCCAAGTCAACTGTAAGTCATGTTACGATCTCCCTGATGTCATGGTCCTCTTTGAGAATGAAGGACAAACACAACACCACCTTTAGGCAGGTTTTCCTTGTTGTCCCCAAGTACTGGAGATCTGTCAAGTGAAAAAAAGAGTTAGATTTGTCCTGCTTGACCTCTGAAGGCAGAAGTGACAGAAATGAGCGGAAGGTACAGGGGCAGATTAAGGCTTGATGTAGGAGAAAATTTCTCAGCATCACTGGACAGATGAGGAAACTGAGGGCCAGAGACGCCAAGCATCATAGACTCTATTCCCTAGATGTAGTCTATGCTCAGGAGTGAGGTGAAGCAAAGCCAGCTATCATCCTGGTTAAATATGGGCAAAAATCACTTCACAGATAAGTGTCAAGTGCCAGAGCATGAATGGTCATTAGATATCCTGTAGTCCAATACCTTCATTGGACAGATGAGGAAACTGAGGCTCAGATTTGCCAAGCGTTTCAAGGCACCCAAGAAGTATCAGAGCCAGAGTTTGATGTCAGCACCTCTGTGGAAACCCTTTCCATGCTCCATGACCACTTGCTCTTATTAATGGAGAGCTTAAATCAAATCCAAAGATCAGAATGCCCCACCCTACCAAACAATACCAACTTACTTCATAGTATCTTAGCAGTTACCAAGCATCTGTCCCACATTATTCTTGCAAAGTCATTAATCTGGGTGCCCTTATTGCCTTTTCATTCAGGGAAGGTGACTTGTGCTCAGGTAAATAAAAAGGAATACTCAAAGCCATCCCATCAGCCCCAGAGTCAGTCAATAAACGTTTGTCGAATATGGGGCTACTTTGCCACTGGCTAAGCCAGAAATAAAAGCCAAGTCTCAGCTCCAGGTTCAGCATTCTTTCCATCATGACATGCTATCTCCCTGTCACTCTGAATTTTGCCATCCCAGAACTAAAACTAGGGATGTAAGATTACTGACCCTTTCCCAACAAGGTAATCAACATTTTAAAAGAATGGTCTTGCTGGCAAGTCACAGGACGGATGGTATTTAGGAAAATCTTCCTTCCCCAACCCCACTTTTCCATCACTTTTTTCATCTCCAATATTCCTTTGATGAAATCCTAATAAAGCTGCTTCCAACCCCAATACTCTAACATTCTTATGGGCACCACTGAACAGCAGGTATGTCCTGATTTAACCACGTTTCTAGCTTTAACATACCTCAGGCCCCCAAACTCAATACAATCACTGCCCTTAGCTAGCCACTGCCCCAGATCCAATTCACATATTTGAACAGGTGTGTCCATGTACTCAACCACAATCATGTCATCCATTTAGCCCAAGACAGAACCCCACAATACCTAAGTACCCATCTTGACCGGACAGAACACGACAGCTAGCCAATCAGAAAGCAGCACAACCAGGATGTTTGACCACCGAATCACAGAAGGAACCCCTCCCTATCACCTAATCCCTTAACAAATCTCTCCTGCCTTTTTAATATTTCTAATTTCTATTGTGTGATCAGCATTATTACACCATAAAACTGCCTGTCTTATCTTACTAAGTTGCTGGTTCCTCTTGGAACCTAGCCTGCTTCTGAGAGGCATCAATCCTTAATAAATGCCCATACTTGGATTAGAGGTGGCCTGACTCTGAATTCTTTGAGATGATCCCCACAACACACCATGAAACCACAACACCATTATTATATCATCATTATTTTAGGTTAAAGCTTTATTCTTTTGAAAAATGTAAATCTCTCCCTAGTTATTTATACTTTATCAGTTCTTCATACCTCCATGTCAATGCACTGTCAAATCACCTCAGAATAAAAAAAGGAACTTGTATAGGATGTCTAGCAATAGCTGAGTGAGACCACTACAGCAGACAATAATGTGAAGTCAAACATCTCACTATCTTAAATACTGGGAAAGAGGCAAATGAGGACATATACTGAGGACAGTGGGTTCTAGAGAATGCCAAAAAAAATTGGTTGGGTCCTTGCCCCAAAGCTTCCTCTTAAACCACTTAATCTGATTTCTACCAGCTTTCTTTTTTTTTTTTAAGAATATTTTTATTTTATTTTTTCTCAATTACAAGCAAAAGCAATTTTAACATTTTAAAAATAATTTTGGAGTTCCAAATTCCTTCCTTCTCTCTCCTTAAGAAAGCAAGCACTTTGATTTGGATTATACATATGCATTCATGTAAAATGTATTTCCGTATTAACCATGTTACAGAAAAGAATGCATCCTGAAAAAAAGAAGAAAAAAGCAAGCAAAATAAGAAAGTAAAAAAGTATGTTTCAATTTGCGTTTGAATTCCATCAGTTCTTTCTCTGGAGGTGGATAGCATTTTTCATCCTAAGTCTTTTGGAATTGTCTTGGATCTTTGTATTGCTAAGAATAGTTAATTCATTCATACTTGATCATCATACAATGCTGTTGTTACTGTTCTATCGACTTTCTTAAAATGAAAGATAATCTTAAACAAGGTTATATAACTTTAGTAAATTTGTTTTGATCTCCACAACCATTTTAGCATACTTCATGGGGTGGGGGGGGGGGTAAAATGTCCCTATTAGCATAGAGAGTTGTATATTTGCCATTCAACTATTAAAAAACATCCTTTATTTGTTGCATTCTCAGTTCCCCCTTTACTCCTGAATCTTCCTGTAATCTACAATGTCAATATTCATAACCATATTTTTACTTTTGGGGGAGTTTAGTACTATATATCAATAGTCACGAGATAGTACCCCTTCAAAATCCAAAAGGTTAAATACTCATATCATTACTGGTGTTTGAACACATTCCTAGAAATTCCAGATTTTTAAATAGATGTACCAGGAAGTATAGAGGCTTGTATATGGCATATGTAAATTGAAGAAGTAACACTGTTATGTGGTGCATAGAATCTAGGTATAAAATCTGGAAGACCTACATTTAAATCCTGCCTCAGACACTTCTTAACTACATGACCCTGGGCAAGTCACTTAACCTCATCTATAAAATGAGAGGGTTGTCTCGAAGGGCTCCTCCAGCTTTAAATGTCTGATTCTATGAAATATATAATGATCTAAAAAGGTCTTGATTATTTTTAGTGAGGCAAAGGAGTGAAATGGCAGACCCTCTACTTGCCACCCAATCAATTTCATAGATACAAGATAAGGGAATATGTGACATAGCACACCAAAGACCTGAGTGAACATCAATATGTTTACTGCAGCCTATGTAGCATGAATTAAACATTAGAGACTGGCACAGGAGACATGGAAACTAATAACCTCTTGACTTGATGATGATAAATTCATCCTTTAAAAGGATTCAAAATGGGGAGATCCTCTCTTAGATCTGATTCTCGTTTACAAAGAGGAACTATTTCCTGAAGAGAAAATGATAGGAATCTTGAGGGAAGTGAAAAATCCTACTGGAGTCTGTGATAAAGGAGAAGAAAAATGAACAGGGTCTGTCATGGAACCTAGATTTGGAAGGAAAAAATTTCAAAGAGTTGAAAAGAAGGATAGGTTGTATCTCATTGACTTGAAATTCTTGAGGGTAAGCTAGCCCGGAAAAGATGAGAAATACTGAAGAATAAAACAACCAAGAGAGAAAAGGAAATTATCCCAATAAGCACTTTGCTTAGCAGAGCATCTAGCAGACTGTAGGTGCTAATAAGAACTTGTTGGCTGACTGAGAAGAGAAAAATGAAAGTTATCTTAAGAGACCAATATAGACGTACAGGGAACTTGCCAATCAATTTGAGTTTTTAGTATTAAAATGACCTATATTGGTTTTGTTCAGTCATTTCAGACACAGACTTTTTGTAACCCTATTTAGGGTTTTCTTGGCATAGATACTGAAGTGGTTTGCCATTTCCTTCTCTAGCTCATCTTACAGATGAGGAAACTGAGGCAAAGAAGGTTAAGTGACTTGCCTAGAGTCACACAGCTAATAAATGTCTTAGATTGGATTTGAACTCAGGTCTTCCTACTTCAGGCCTTGCGTTCTATCCACTGCACCACCTCGCTGCAATATTAACAATACATTCTGTAATGGGTTTGGTTTTTCTTGACTCTTTAATAGGTGGAGAATTTAGAATGAAAAATAAAATAAAATTGAATTTTAAAAGAAATTCTAAAAGAAAAAAAATGAAGGATAAATGTAAGAGTATACCTAGGTCCTATAAAAAAAACAGTGTCTAGAGTTTAAAAGCTCTGAATAAGCTGAGGCTGGAGAAATATACAGAACATGCTCCAGCAACATTGGCAGACACACAGCTTATATAGTCAAGCATATGGTTAAAGGTCATATAGTGCTCTGAGGTCTTGAAAGCATTTGACATAACTTTTCTCCTTTGATCTTCAGAACAACTCTATGAGGGGCTGTTATCATTCCCATTTGACAGTTGAGGAAACTGAGACCAAATATATTAAATTACTTAACTAGGCTCACAAGGCTACTAAGGACCTTTTCATATCTGAACTCAGACCTAGAATCAGGTCCATTCTGTCTATCCATGACACCACTTGGCTGCCAGTTATGGGGCAAGAGTAGTATACATGGAGTCAAAAGACCTTGCTCTGCTAGTCACTGTCTCTACCTTTAGCCCTAAATTTCTGAATTGTTTACCTTTATCTGTTAAAGTAGGGAGGCTAGGCTGTACGGTAGATAAGGAGCAGAGCCTGGAGTCAGAAAGACATGAGTTCAAATCTGGCCTCAGACATTTACTAGCTGTGTGACCCTGGGCAAGTCACTTAACCCTGTTTGCCTCTGTTTCCTCATCTGTAAGATGAGATAGAGAAGGAAATGGCAAACCAGTCCAGAATCTTTGCCAAGAAAACCCCAATTAGAGTCACAAAGAGTCAGATGCCACTAAAGTGGCTAACCAACAACATATCTGTAAAATAAGGCATTTAGACTAGATAATTTCTAAGATGCCTAAACCCCAAAGAAAATTTAAATTTCTCCTTTTACTAAATTCCCAAACCACGGAGCCTCAAGGAGAGGTTGTACTTACTCTACAATTCATCACCAGCCCAGCAGATGTTCAATTTTACAAAAATACCTTCGGCAAAAGCTCTCTCATTTGGCCAATTATTCTACTACAAATCATTTTAACAGCTGAATCTTCAAATAGGCAAGTTATCTGAGGTTTTCTTTAAAATGATCTGTTAAACTCACAATTGTCTTTGGTTAGGAATGCAGATGCAACCTTGCCTCTGGTATTTTAAGTTGAGCATAACTGATCATTCTGAAGGGCTTCTTCTTCTGCCCTCCAGGAAATACTTAATTTCCAGGAGACACGTGAAGTGTATTCCTTCATTTCAACTGATCATTATCTCTTCAAATCAATTTTTCCTGTTTTGGAAGTATTTGAATTTTTAATTTCCTTGGTCTTTTCCCCCACATGTTAACTGTATGATTAGCTGTGATTAGTCATCAAACATAAACTATATATCTCACTTTACACCAGACATTTTAATTGGACTACTTTCTCACTATAATTCGGGGGGGGGGGGGCAACCTACGACCTCAAGGATGTATGTGGCCACAGGTTCCCCACCCCTACTTTACCCAGTGAAATCTGTGATCTGGGATTAAAATTTTCTGTTGGTAACATTATTCATTTGGGGTCCTTTTTTTGGCTTGAGTTTTGGATTTCTGTTTGTTGGGAAAGTGGGTTAGTACTTTCTTGTTCATTTGGCCACTAATTGCCCCTATGACCATATAAATTTGTGTCAACAAATAGCCTCAAATAGTCATCTATAAAATGGACATCCTACTAGGATAGGTCCTATATTCAGATAATAAGGCTGGTGGTATTTCTGAAATCTTGCTATTACAAATAAAAATCATGCTTCCTTTTTGCCAACAGTTCACTTTTCTACCTAGATAAAATAAAGCCCTGAGATATGTTATGGAGGAAAATATAGAAATAGTAAACAGTTGAAGGAGGGGAGATGAGGGGAGTCTGGGAGACTTGTCTTTTTGTCTCTGTAGAGAATTTCAGAATCTGAGGAAATTATTCACAGAGGAAAGATGGTAGAACAAATTCTGAGATTCTGACAGGGAAATGGATTACACCTAATTCATGACCAGGGTTCCAGTGATCCCTTTGTAGCAAAAATGGGAATTGTACAACAAAATACAAAACACTTTAGGTAAACTTACTGACATCTTCTGATTTGGGACTTTGAGGGATTTGAGATGACAGCACCAAAGGACAAGAGGTAGACAGGATTTGGGAGACATCAGATACCTACCTAGACTAGACTTAGGAGAAAAAAAAAATGCCAAGCTAAGTCATTAGCCAGAATTTGTGGAGATGCCATAGATGGCCTGCTTAGCCATCAACTAGGATCCAACTGGGGGAACCATGAGTCTTTGCTCCTTGTCCTTAGAGAATGCTGCCAGTCTCTCCCTCCCCACTACTGACACAAGGCAAAAGGAAGCTTGCTTAAGAACTTTCAAGTCCTCTCCAAAGATTTGGAGGGAGAGGTAGAGACAAAAGAAAACTTACATTTTCTTTTTTCACTTTAATTCTTTCTTATTAAGGCAATGTGAGCACATAATGGAGGGTGTAAATCTATGAATGCCAAGGGAAGACATCTAAGAGAGTAAAATATCTCACAGGAGAGGGGCAATGGGTCAAAAATATAGAATGCGTAAAATAGTAAATTTCATTTTTGTATAATTTCATTTTTTTTAAACAATCAGCATTTAATTTCCCCTCGCAGCTAGGCTAGCACAGTGGATAGAGTACTAGGCTTGGATACAGGAAGACTCCTCTTCTTGAGTTCCTATCTGGCCTCTGACACTTCCTAGCTGTGTGAGTCTGGACAAGTAAGTCACTTAACTGTTTGCCTCAGTTTTCTCATCTGTAAAATGAGCTAGAGAAGGAAATAGCAAACCACTCCAGTTTTCTGCCAAGAAAACCCCAAATGGGGTCACTAAAAGTTGGACACAACAAAAAAACCCACCACCACTTTTATCTCCTAGACTAGATTATGACCCAGGAGCAAGGTGAAAATATCACATGGAGAGATGCAGGAAAAACCCTACTGGCTTATTCAGGCTATTGTTAGCCTATAGTACAGACAGATGGCAGAGAGAGAAACCATTAACTCAGATACTGCACTCTGCTCATTCAAATCCTTGGACTAGATTTTTTTCTAACCTATATGACTGCACAAATTGCAAGTAAATGCCCTATCATAGGTGCTTCCTTCCTCCCATGTACATGCCACCTGTGTTTCCATCAAATGTAGTTACCTGCAAAAAAAAAAATGGTTCAATATATAGGAATCTAGTTCTTTCTAAAATTAACTCAACAAATACAATTCAAGTCTTACTATGTATGTACAAGTTCTGTGGGAGATATTAAAAAAAAATTTTTTTGAGACTGGGTCTTGCCATTCACATACCAATACAGATGCTTTAATATGCTTTGTTTGTCTGACCTGATCCAATTTGGTGGTCCAGTCTCAAGAAGCTCACCATATTGGCGACTTAGTGAAGACATACCATCAGTTTAAGTCAGGGGTGTAAAAAAAAATACAATTGTATTCATGATACACTTTTAAATTTAATTTGCATGCTCAACATTTCCCTATCCATTTCTTAAATCTAGATAATCAAGAAAACAACAAATTAGGCCCTAATTTGTAGCATTTGCTGATTTCCAAGTGTAAATGCTTACACTAGAAATTTAATGATCAGTTCTGGTACTACTTCAAGCACATTCCTGGATTTAGCTCCTACAGCAGCTTGGACAAGCAGTCTACCAGCCTGAGCTTCCCCAGCAGCAAGGACTTCAGGTGTATTCTACCATATCACCTTCCTGGGTCCTGCTTTTTAAAAAGTTATAACCTACTTAGGAAGATGGCACCTATGTTCTTTCCTTGACACAGTTCAGGTAAAGAAGCTGCTAGTATAGATAGAATTTCAAAATAAGCAATTGCTGGTGTTATATTGGAAAATTAAGATAAACTGAGAGACAATGGTCTGAGTATGATCAATTTATTAGTTAGGCTAACAATAACCAAGAAACTGGTCAATGGCTTCTCTCGGTGACCGAAGACTCCAAGTAAAGGCTGACAGGGTCTTTTAAACCTAGGTAAATTTTCATTCTGTTTGGCCTGACAGTATATCATTTGGACCCACCCTTGCAAAGGTAAGACAGTCCTGATTTTAAGGAGGGATGCAGGTTAAGAGTCACCTTGGCTCCTCCCCTTTATTATCTGGTTAGGAGATGAAGTAATCCTCAGGTGATAGGATTCATCCTCATAGGCTTTGATCAAATCCACCTGAATTTGAGTTAAATTAAGCCTAAGGGCTTTTCTGGTTAGCTAACTGGGTGAAGCTAAGTGGGGACTGCATCATAAAACAGCTAAAGAAAGACTCTGGGGATATAAACTTAATTGCAATTCTCTACCATTACAGGAAAGAAGATGCAATGAATCTGAAGACCTGAAGATGGCAGCAGAGAACAGCACTTCAGCTGAGGTTCTCAATAGAAAGAGTTCAGTTTCAGTTATGTCCAATTCTTGGTGAACCCTTTTCAAGGTTTTCTTGGCAAAGATACTGGAGCAAATTACCATTTCCTCCTCCAGCTCATTTTACAGATGAGGAAATTGATGCAAGCAAGGTTAAGTGACTTACCTAGGGTCACACAGCTAGAAAGAGTCTGAGACTGGATTTGAAATCGGAGAGATGAGTCTTCCTGACTTCAGGCCCAATCTCTATCCACTGTGCTAGTTCAGACCCCCATCGCCTTCCTTGTTCAAGTACAACAGTCATCAACAAGTTTCCCTAACTCATTTCTTCCCACCCCAGTCCATCCCTCATTCAGCTATCAAGGAGATTTTTCTAAAGTGTATTTCTGGCCATATCACCCCGCTGCTCAGTGAACTTCAGAGGGTCCTCTTCCCTCTAGGATCAAATATGAAACTCCTCTGTTTGGCATTTAAAATTCTTCATCACTTTGTCCCTTCCTATCTTTCCAGGCTTGTGTATTTCTTCCCTCCACCCACTCTATAACCAGACAACACCCGCCTACTCCAAGTTCCTCAAACAAAACATTCCACCTCTCATTTCAACCGTTTTCACTGGTTGCACCCATGCCTGGAAGGTTCCCATTTCTCCTCACTGCTTCCTGGCTTCCCTACTTCTTTTAAGATTCAGTTCAAATGCCACCTTCTGCAACAGGCCGTTTTCTGATCTTCCCTTGCATTCCACCCCCTGCCCAGATGCTAATGATATTCCAGCCCCCTCCTCAAAGTGCCTTGTATCTATCCCGTACATATCCCATAGGTACCTAGTTATTTATAGTCATCACTCTACATGTAAAAGCTCTTTGAGAGCAGGTACTGTGTTGCCTTCCTTTCTATATTCAGCACTCAGCACAGTGTCTTGAGCAGAGCAGGGACTTAAGAAATGTTTGACTGACTCTTAAATTATTTCCTACAAATCCCAACCCAAGAGTAAGCCTGACTTATTTGGGGAAAGGAGGAGGCACTGAGACATTCCCAGAATGAACCCTTCCCCCCCAGTTCTTTCACCTGCCAAGTTCACTTACTATCCTGAAAACACTTCTCTCAATAAGCTTCAGCTCATCACCATCCTTCCTAAAATGGGATGCCCCAAATGGAACTCAATATTCCAAATACACTTCAGCCAGGGGGGAGTTAAAATAGAACAGACTATAACCACTTATTCTGATGATTATGCTTCTTTTATGCAGCCTAAAATTGCATTAACTTCTGTTGACTGCCAAAAAAACTATACATACACAGACACATTATGAAATTCAGTCCATTATTGACATTTTAGAATCCCAGTTCTTTCATCCAAGGTATTAGCTACCAAAAAAATTGTTGTTGTTTCCTACAAATTTAATGAAGATGAAATGAAGGAAATGAGCATTTATTAAGCACCTACTACATGCCAGACACTCTGTTAAGAGTTTTACAAGAGTTGATCGTCACAACAATAAAGCACTACAAGGTAGGTGCTTTATGATCCCCATTTTATAGTTGAGAAAAGTGAAGCAGACAGAGGCTATGTGACTTGCCCAGGGTCACACAGTTAATAAGTATTTGATACTGGATTTGAACTAATTTCTTCCTGACTCAAGGCCCAGGGCTATATACTGCACCACCTAGATGTCTCATGGGATATATGCATTTATTAAATTCATCGATAAAAGTATTTAATAGGAGAAGTTCTTTAAAGGAGGGAATCTTGTAACTCTCCCATAGGGAACTTTCTCCAGATTAAAATTCATATAATCAGATCACAGGAACACAGAATCATTCCTGCTGCTCAACCAATTCTGTTCACATTCACCCAAGTGTACCATCATCCCACTCCCACCTCTCCACCTCACATCCACTTATAACATGCAAGAGACTTTGTCAAAGGCCCTGCCTTTTTTTTTTCTTTTTGAGACCTGGCGCCCCACTCTTGCCAAGGCAGAAAGTGCATCAGCCACTGAAATGTGGGTACCCTGCATGGAATTCCCCTGGTCCATCTGTCTGATAATCCTATACTCACTGAATCATCCACTCAAGAAATAACGTTCCAAGCGGCAGATTTATTCCCATGCCAATCCGCAAAAGTCTATTAAATGAATAATTTAGCAGATCTGATAAAATAAAGAGAAGGAGCTGAGGGAATGACTAATTTAAAGAAAGCTTGGTGAGAAACCCAACTGTGCAAAGCCATTCTGAGGGCATTTAAGGAGTTCGATGAAGAGATCTGCAGAAAATTTCCTTGTAAACTTTTCATCAGACCTGACCTGATTTTTTTTAAAAAGCTAACCAAAAAACAACAGTGACAACAACTCCTAACCTTTGCCCAGTTTCCCAACTACATAAAATTGGCATTAAAATAATATACACGTACACTGAGGGAATGGGCATTAGTAAAGAAAATGCAGGCTTTCCATAAGTGATATTCTACTGTAGACCACCTCTTCACCATCACACAACTGACTACAAGATGCAGACTATAAGGTTTTGCTCCTTTTTAAAAATACTCAGTTCAGCAACACAAGAGGATTCCCTAAAATTTTTCTTTCAGCCAAGTCTCCCATCAGCTGGGAAATGAAGGAGTTGGCCTGGATGGAAGTAATTGCTTCCAACTCTGTTTCCAAGGTCCTGTGAATTCATTGCATCATAGCCCTTGAGAACTTGGTCCCTTGCAATAAAGACATTTGTGATTTCAAGCTTCAGCCACTAGAGGGAGGCAGAGGAACACTAATCACAGGTTTGGAAACTAGCATTTCAGAGTTGGAAGGATCCAGGGGTGAGGAACCTGCAGCCTTGAGGCCACATGTGATCCTCCAGGTCCTCAAGTCCAGCCCTTTGCCTGGATCCAGACTTCACAGAACAAATCCACCCCTGACTCTAGTCCGAACTACAATTGAATAAGAATGCCCTTTCTATCATATCATATCATAGCTTGAAGACCTCCTATGCATGCAGACCTACCACCTCTCAAGGTAGCCCCTTCCACTGTTGGAGAACAGATCAAAATTGGTAGAACATTTTGTCCTGATAGTAAGCCTACATACCCAGGCAAGGCTGATGCCCTTGTACTCTGGAAACCACTTGTCTGGACCTTAAGGCATCTAGAACCATAAAAACAAATGTGGCACAGCTTTGGACATCAGAAGAATTGACTCAATGCATTGATTCAAAGGATTATCTCAATATTTTAAAGACAGATAACAATTTTTACCCATTAGAGAGCTGATTAAGACTCATTAGAGAAGTCTGGCTTGTGGAAATTAAATATTTAATGTGATTTGTATCACATGAATATATTTACATTACAGAGTATTGTAATAAAATATGACATAAAAGGGTCCATAATGATGGGGCCAAGATTACTATCCGTTGCAACCTGCTCATATCACCTGGCCTAGATGAACCATGTCTTTCAACCCAAATAACGAATAAATGCAATTTCTAAGTCATAGTCAATGATATTTGAAATCATTTGAAAATGGGAAGTATACCAGAGAAAGAAAAGTGTCCTGATTTTCAAAATGTGAAGGGAACAGAGACTGCAAGCTACAGGTCAGTGAGCTTGACTTTAATTACAAGGAAAGTTCTAGAAAGAATTGTTAAAGCAATGGTTGATGACTGTCTAGAAAGGCAGACAGTGATTACAAAGAGCCAGCTTGGTTTCACCAAGAACAGGTTATTCCAGACTAATCTCATATCCTTTTTTGACAGGAATACTAGAACAGTGGATGAGGATAAGGTTTGGATAAGGTTTACTTAAATTTTTATCAAAACTTCTGATAGTTTCATACTATTTTTATGGAGCAGATGGACAGACGGAGATTAGACAAGAATACAATGGCAACTAATTGAACAGGGAGATTCAGAGTCGTTAATAATTCAATGTTGACACTGACGTTAGGAGGTCGCTAGTGGAGTACTTACAGGGATCTGCACTTGCCTGGTGCTATTTAATTTAGCATTTTTATCACTGATTTGGATAAAAGTATAGGCCGTTTGGCTATCAGATTTGCAGATGACACAAAACTAGGAGGGAAAACTAATATAATGCATGAAATAGTCAGGGCTCAAAGGGATCCTGATAGGCCCAAATATGTGACCGAATATAATAATTATTCTATTATATAGAATTATAATTAAAATATATTGTAATAATTATATAATTAAAATTATCAAAGGAAATTCAGTAGGGACAAATGTAAAGTCTTACACTTAGACATCAAAAAAAGAAAAATCTTTCAGAAATATAAGATGGGGGAGGCATGGATAGACAGTGGATGTTCTGAAAAGGCTTGGGGGGAGGGCGGGGATTTAGGGGACTGCAAACAATCTGAGTGATCAGCATGATTGGACAGCCAAAAAAAAAAAGGCTAATCCAGTCTCCAACTGTATTAGGAAGAACTAAGCTTCCAGGAATGGAGAGCTGATAATCCCACTATGCTCTGCACATTAGAACATCTCTGGAATACTCTGTTCAGTTCTGGATGATCTGAAGGCCACTGATAAAATGGATAGTATCCAGACAGGAGCAGGCAATGAAGAGGATAAAGGACCTTGAGTTCATGATAATATAGAAGGGTCGTTGAAAGGAATTTGGTATATTAGGCTAGAGAAAAATATTCAGAGGGAACACGATAGATCTCTTCAAATATTTAAAGGGCTGTCACGTAGAGAAGAGATTAGACGTAGACGTGTTTTGTTTGATCCCAGAGGGATGAATAGAAGTTGCAAAGAGGTAACTTTAGGCTTGAAGTCAGGAAAAGCTTGCTCATAAGTAAAGCTACCCAAAAGAGAAATGCAGGTGCTAGGGTCCTTCTCTTTAGAGGTCTTCAAGCAGACTCCAGACAACTACTGGCCAGATATATTATGGCAGACATTGCTTCACATATGGGTTGGACTTGACAGTTGCCAAGATCCCTTTGAACTCACAAATTCTATAATTCTGTGATTACCTAAGGAGATGGAAATTCTGTGACTCCACTTAATTACATGATTATAATTTATATACATAATGCAGTATATATAAATATATATACTGTATAATCAAACTCACTCTGTATTATATGTCCTTTACATTCAGCATCCTCAACAACTTTGTCCTATGTCCTTAGGGTAAAGGAGGGCTCTCTCTATACTTCTATAGGTATGAGCCCTCCAACAATTATTCATTCTCTTACTCTTGCATCTTTGACCTGTCTCTCTCCACTAGCTCTTTCCCTTCTTATTATAGAGATGATTGGCTTATTGCTAGGCCCCAGCAGAAATTACTCCAGGCTCAACCACTGATTGACCCTCCTAAGCACTGAGAAGTTCCTGTGTACCAATAATTGATTTAGTTAGTGGCAATGAATGTAAGGCTCTCCTGATAATCATCAGTTTAGCAAACTTCATCTAATCCAGGTGTACAATGTTAGCAAACTTTCCTAATCAAATGACCTTCTGGTCAATAACCAGTATCACCTTCTAGGCCACCCACTAATTGACTCCCCTAAGATTTTCTCCCACTTGGTCCCTGTGAATCTGCCCAGTAACAACAATCAGACATAAGTTCAGAGACTCAGAAATTTGGGGCTATCTGGGATACATTTCTTCCTGTGTGTGTACATAGATCTGAGGGTCTGGAGAGCTGAAAATCATCATATCTATGATAAATGAACTGCCTGACATGTTTCTTGGGCACTCGCGTTCCTGCTTAGAACCTCACCCACAATCACTTCACCACTACCAATACAAGAAACTGAGGCCCAGGGAAGCCTTGAATGGCTCATCAAGGTCACACAGGTGTTCTCAGAGGTGGAATTTGAACCTGGGTCCTTTGACTCCAAAGAAAAGAGTCAATGCTCTTTCTGCTGTACCACAGAAGACATAATTTGTTCTCCCAAATAGTAAAAACACCTCCTCATGACTCTTCTATTCTTCCCAGATATTGTATTCTCGCAAATGACATCTGCTACTGACTGTGAACACTCTAATAGTCCTTAGCTCCCTAATCTGTAAAATGAGAGTTTTGACCTAGATGGTCGTGACAGCTCCTTCTGGTTCAAGATCGTAGGATCATCTCTGATTCATTGTTGTTGTTGGGTCGTTTCAGTCTTGTCTGACTTTTGCTGGTCTTTTGGGGATTTTCTTGGCAAAGATAGTGGAGTGGCTTGAAATCTCCCTCCTCTGGCTCATTTTACAGATGAGGAAACTGAGGCAAACAGGGTTAAAAGACTTACCCAGGATCACACAGCTAGGAGGTGTCTGAGGCCTGATTTGAACTCAGGTCTTTCTGACTCCAAGCAGCCACTGTGCCACCTAGCTTCCCCATGATTCTATGTGCCTCCCCTTAAAAACTAAACTTCTTGAAAATTTTATCTAATATTTCTACCTTCTTACTCTTCCCTCTTTCCTCAGTATTCCAGAGTCTTTTCCTTTACCAGCCTCATGGTGGGGTTGGCTTCTTGTATTATAGCCCCAGCTTTGCTACTCTAGAGACTGGGGAGTTTCCTCTAGGTCTAGAGTAAGATCAAGGCTTGAACTGAATTATTTTGCTCCCAATGGGAGAGCTTTTTCAATCTTTACTGTCTGGTACACATTCTCTTACCTTCTTTTATTTCTGTTTCTCCATGCTTTGCATAAATGGCTTTCTTTGCCATTCACTATGCATGAGCATTTTGGTACTGGTATTTGGTGGGTGAGGGGTCAAGCCTCAAATATAGAGCTTGGGATCCTGCTTCTCCCTTCCCTCCTCCCAATAATGACAAAGAAGTCAGAATTAATATTAAGTTCAATAATGTACTATAGACTAACAATAAATAAGGGAACATATAGATATAATTCTAGCCCAGTTACCCCCATCTCTCTGAGTGACCTGTGGCTCCAAATTCTTGCTCTCCCTCCTGGCAGGCATCAAAGTTTCCTTTGGAAAAAGATGGAGGGAGAAGAACTTAGATGTCTATTCCGCCTGCCTTCAAGCCATATACAAGGATATTCCCAAGCCTCTCATTACATGTAGGGATCCTCTTTGGTTATATTAGCTATTAGAGATATCAGAAAAAGAGTGAGTACCTTGAGGATCTGGAATAAGCATCCTCTCCAGTACCTTCAGTTAAGTTGGGTGGCTTGGGAAGGAGGGCAAGGACCAGCTTGTCAAGATACTTTTATGAGACTGCTGTAACAGTTTCAAGAAGTCCAGCTACAAAGGAGGCAATCATGGGATCATACATGATTATAAATTTAAGACTAAATGGGAACTCTGAGGTCACCTCAACCAATGCACCTCCTTTTCTAGATGAGAAAGCTTTTTGCACCTGGTTACACCCTTGGATCAAGTGACACCAGTCTCCTGGCTGTTCCACAAACAACACACTCCATCTCTCAGCTCCAGGCACTCTCTCTGGCTGTCTCCTACTTCAGGAACTCTCTCTCCCTCCTCCACTGCACCTGCTAAGCTCCCTGACTTCCTTTCACTCTCAGCTAAAACCCTGCCTCCCATAGGAAGCCTTCTCAATCCCTCTTAGTGTCTTTCCTCTGTTAATTATTTCCTATTCATCTTGTCTACAGCTTATTACGTATATATTTGTTGGCCTATTTTATCCCCTCCCCCCCATTAGATTCTAAGCTCCTTGAGAACAGGGACTTTTTGTCTCTTTTTGTGTCCTCAGTTCAGCACAGAGTCCGGCAGAAAGGAAGCATTTCAAGTTTATTGAATTGAATTGAGGTGAACCGCCCCAGGTGACATCAGAAGTAAGTATAGTGCAGAGAGGAAAGGCAAGGTTCAGATGGAGAGCAGCAGTTCCGCACAGGGAGCAGTTAGCCAAATTTTGTTGCTCCTCACAAGGGGAGGAGAACAGATGCCAACAGGCATATTGGTATTAACCTCCATTGCCCCTAGTTCAAGGGCAGCACACAGTGGAATGACTTACAAAGAACCATCATGCAAAGGTATTTACACTCTGACTGAAGGTTTAAAGTCCTTCATGGTTCAAATTTATAGACTAGGATGTGGTAGTAATTGGATGACTGCCCCAACCAAAGGTAATGAATGGGGTAATCAGGACCATCAAGATAAGAATATTTTCTAAAGGTCTAATAGGTAACGGGGAAGGAGGGTCAGGGGCCCGGGGAACCTAACTATGCCACATGAACAGGAGGCTGGGGGTTAGGGGTGGGAGGCATAATGATCTGTCTCTGGGCTTATTAACTTTAGCATACAGATATCTCAGGAGGCTAGGGCCATGCCAGTCAAATCGATTTTTACCAGTTCATAGTAAGTGATAAAGCTGGGATGGGTCAATAACTGAACAGGGTGGAAAGGTCAGAGGGTGGAGAAAGGGGAGGATTAGCTTTGGTGATCAAAACCAAAATGAGTTAGTGGAGAGGGAGAAACTGAAGATTCATGAAAAATGAGGGAGAAGCTTAACCCAGGCTGCCACTTAGTAGATTCCTATTGTAATTAGTCACCCTTGATATTATTATTAATATTATTATTAAAGGGACCATCCCTTGGCTTACGTCTTAAATAGCCCTAATCACTGAATGGGTGTTGCCTCAAAGTGAGAACTCAGAAAAACCTCAGCTTAAAAAGGCCAAGGTCTCCCATTGCAAACAGGACGATCTCCAGTCATTCTGATCTATATCTGGCCACTGGACCCAGATGGCTCTGGAGGAGAAAGGAAGGCTGGTGACTTTGCACAGCCCTCCCACACTCAAATCCAATTTACTTACAAGTGATGGCATCATCTTCCTGATGTCATGGTCCTCTTTGAGAATGAAGGACAAACCACACAAGTTATCCTTGCTAACTAGTCACTAAGCTCTGTTGTTTGCCTGTTGCTGAACGTCTGGAAATGCTTTCCGTGTCCTCCACTGTCCTGGTAGTCTGGGACAACCTGACACAAATTCCTAATTACCCCATCCTAGTTACACCTCTAACGACAAAGTACTGAGAAATGTCATTTCAAGCAAATATTGAGAGCAAGAAGAATATTGTGGTCATCTGGAGACACTATGAAATATTTCTGCTTCTTCCAATATAAAACAATAGCCAGAGATGCCTACCTTGGTCTCCAAGGAGGACAGTAGGACCTACAGGGGAAGATGGAAGGGTCAGAGAAAAAATGATCAAAGAATAAAGTATTCCTTAAAATAATGGAAGATGTGCCTTTAAGCAAGAAACAAAGAAGAAAAGGCTGTGGAGAAGGAACAGGGAATTTTTCCCTCTATTAGGAAGTGGGAAGGAAGAAAAGGAAAGGAGATATCTTTGCTTCTATAGTCACCACCCTAGGCATATCCCTTAAGCTCTTTAAGCAAAATGAGGAAGTTAGACTCAGAAACTGCCAAGGCCCTTTCCAGATCTAAATCTATAATTCCATGGTCCTATGACCCCTCTACCAAGGTGTGGGAGGTATGTTGCCCTATCAGTCTACAGAAGTCACTATTGTTCAGTGAATACTGAAATGTTTGTTTGTTAGTAACTATTAAGTTATAGTATTTTTTAATATTTATTTTCTGCTATCTACATTCAGAGAAAAAACTATGGAGTCTGAATGTAGATCAAAGCATACCATTTTCTCTTTCTTTTATTGTTTTTTGTTTTTTCTTTGTCATGGTTTTTCCCTTTTGTTCTGATTCTTCTTTTACAACGTGATTAATGTGGAAATATGTTTAACATGATTGTACGTGTATAACCTTTATCAGATTGCATGCCATCTTGGGAGGGAATTTAGAACCCAAAATTTTATAAAAGCAAATGTTGAAAACTAAAAATGTACACAGTAACACTTACGCTGTGTGATGACTGATCTTGACAGACTTAGCCCTTCTCAGCAATGCAAAGACCTAAGACAACTCCAAAAGACTCATGCCCGAAAATGCTGTCTACATCCAAAGAAAGAAATACAGAGTCTGAATGAAGAGGGAAGCAGACTGTTTGCTCTCCTTTTCTTTCCTTGTTTTGTTTCTTCTTTCTTGTTAGTTCTCATTAGTTCTAACTCTCCTTTACATCATGACTAATGTGAAAAAATGTTTAATATGAATGTATAAGTAGAGCCTATATCATATTTCATGCCTTCTCAAGGAAGGGAAAGGAGAGAGTGGGGGAGAAAATTCAAAACTCAAAATCTTATGGAAGTGAATGTTGAAAACTAGAAATAAGGAAATTATTTACTTTTTTTAAAATCCTAAAAATTAATTAATTGATTAAAATATTTATTTTCAAGAAATAAAAAGAAGGGAAGGAAAAAAGAAGGAACACCGAGCTTTCGGAGTTAGGTAACAGACATGTTCCTAAGAGAGAAGAGAGCTGAACAGTTTCAGAGAGCAGCGGAATCTTCACTTCTGGGAATAATGGTATGCATCTACGGAAGCAAGGACAGGGAGGTGAAGGTTAAGAGGGAAGTTAATACCAAGAAGGGAAAAGCTGGAAGCAAAAGAAACTTCCTCATTCTGAAGGGAGGATTAAAAAGAAGGGAAGAGGGAGAGAAGCAAAGAGTTAGAATCTGGGGTAAGAAAGGCTTTGTCTAAAAATTGATATAAATTCTTTGGAAGAAAGGCTATTCAGTAATGATCAGAGAAAGAAGGGATGAATAGGAGTGGTGGTTAGTGTGGCTGGTGGTCCCTGCTAAGGGGAACTAGGACAGCTACTTTTTCTCTATGAGCAATGTAGAGTTCTGTTGTCTTCCCAGGGCATATCTAGGCCCTATCAAAGAACTTCTCAAGTCTTATTAAACCCAAGGGAAACTGTAATGCTGGTGATTCCAAGGATTCTCCCAGAGGAAACCTAGAAGACATTGCTAAATATTAAAACCCGGGGGGAAAAACTGAAATTGCTAGGGTTAGAGAAGGTATTTTCATCATTGTTGCCAATTAGATATAGGAGATTCAGAAGAAAAAAGGCAAATTTTGGTTATGAACTAAGAAGCTAAAATGTTCTCTGAGAATAGGATTTGGGCTTCTGGATGCCAAATATAGCTAGTGCAGTAGATAGAGCCCTGGGCCAGAAGTCAGGAAGATCTGAGCTCATGTAAGGCCTCAGACACTAACTGTGTGACACTGGGCAAGCCACTTAACCCCTATTTGCCTCAGTTCCTTATTTGTATAATGGGGACACAATGGAGAAGGAAATGGCAAACCACTCCAGAATCTTTGCCAAGAAACCTTCATAGACAAAGTCCATTGGGTAACGTAGAGCCAGACACAACCGAGTGACTGAACAACAACAAATGTTAACTATGAGTGCAGAAACTGGATTTAAAATACAAGAATGATGGGCTATTTGGACAGCGATAGAGCACACTTAAAGCCAGTAAAAATAAATTTGCCTGGAGTATTGCGAATATGATCAAAAGGGAATTAAACTGAAAAGGGTAGAGAAAGCTCTCTACAGAGACCTGCCAAGCAGGAGACTACCCAAAAAAGCAGAGACAGCTTAGGAAGAAGAATGACAGAATGGACAACTGGCAGATAACAGGAAAGAATATCTAAAAAGAGGGTCAGCCATAAAATCCACGGTATCCTTTGGGTAACAGACCATATAAACTAGAGGTCTTAACAGATGAAGACAAATTTGATAGCGGAAAAATCATTGAGACTTGATATAATATAAATTAAGACTAAAAGGCAGCTCTAGATTACTATAACTTAAAGATTTTTTTAAAATTATGAATCCAAACACTAAAAAAAGAATATTTCCATACACATGGCAGAAAAGATGAATATAAATGCACGTATATGTGTGTGTGTGTGTGTATACACACACAAAAATCATGAATATCCATTTCATGGTGCTTTCTTTTAAAAAAAAGCATATAATAAATTCTAAATGTCACTTTGAAAACTATCCTACTTGCCTATGCTTCCTTTTGAATTTCCTTCCGTTTTCTTCTATGCATTTTTAATGTCACAATGGTCTTTTTTTTATATTACTATAATACACTCCTCATTCTAACTCTCCCCCAATTAAATAGGTAGAGTCAAGCAAAATAAATTCACATGATAACTATGTCCGAAAATGTCTCTACATCTTGTGTTCATCACTTATCTCTCAGAACTTGAATAACATGCTTCCTCTTAGGTTCTCTGGAAACACAGTTAGTCATTGCACAGATTAAAATTACTGACGTAGAGGAACAGAGCCGAGATGGCAGAGTAAAATTACAGGTATATAAATTATTCTTTTGGTTCTGCTTGTTTCACTCTGCATTGCTTCATACTACCCAAGATTATCTGAAATGGTTGCACTGGCATTTCTTATAACATAATAATAATCAATTATATTTATATACCACAAAATTATGGTAATTGTTCAGCCATTCCCCAGTTGCACAAGAAGAAATCTGAGGAACGACCCTCCCAATCCCCAGATTCTAACTTTTTGCTTCTCTCCCTCTCCTGCTCCTTTTAATCCTCCCTTCAGAATGAGGAAGTTTCTTTTGTTTGCAATTTTTTCCTTCTTGATCTCAACTTCCCTCTTAACCTTCCCCTCCCTGTCCTTGTTTGTTGAGTTTGATATGTTTCTACACCAATATTGTGTATGCATATTTGTTCAATCTTTTTTGTCCATTTCAGAGGTCTAAGATTCATTCAACACCCACTCCCGAACCCTTTTCCATGTCTAAATACTTTTCTCCTCATGCACTCCAATTAAGAGAAAAAGCAAGTTACACCCCCTTTCTTTATCCTTTCTACACTAATGCATTTCTTTACCTTCCTTTTTTACTTTGAACCCTTAGAGAAGAATCAATCCACCCCTAGGACCTCTAGTTTTCTCATCTAATTCCCTGTATATCCTTTAAAAGCACAAAGGTTCTAGAGAGACTCTTATTTCTTCTCCTATTAAAATATTAACACTATCATTATGCAGATCCTTCTAATTGTTCAAAGAGGCTTACCTTTCTAGTTTCTCTGGATCTTTCTGTTTATATTCCAAAATTATTACTCAGCTCTGGTCTTTTCATCAGAAATGCTTTAAAGTCCTCAGTTCCATTAAAGGCCCTGTTTTCTCCCTGTGGGATTATATTCAGTTTTGCAGAACAAATTATTCTTCATTGTAAGTTTCTCTCTTTTAACCTCTCATATTCCAAGATCTCCTCTGGTTTAAAGTAGATGCTGCCTTGTTGGTGGAGTTGTGAACTGATCCAACCATTCTGGAGAGCAATTTGGAACTATGCCCAAAGGGCTATAAAAATGTGCATACCCTTTGACCCAGCAATACCACTTCTAAGGTCTCTTCTTCCAAAGAGATCATACAAGTGGGAAAAAATATTTACAGCAGCTCTTTTTGTGGTGACAAAGAATTGGAAATTGAGGGGATGCCCATCAATTGGAGAATGGTTAAACAAGTTGTGGTATATGAACATAATGGAATACTATTGTGCTATAAGAAATGAGGAGCAGATAGACTTCATAATAACCTGGAGAGACTTATGTAAACTGATGCTGAGTGAGAACAGAACCAGGAGAACATTGTACACAATTACAGACACATCATATCTGTGATGACTAACTTTGATAGACTTGGCTCCTCTCAGCAATGCAAGGCTATAAGACAACTCCAAAAGACTCATGATGGAAAGGGCTACCCCCCTCCAGACAAAGAATGACAGAGTCTGGATGCACATTGAAGCCACCTACTTGCTCTCTTTTTTGCTTTATTTTATTCCTCCTTTCTCATTGTTCATTCCATTGATTATAATCTTTCTTTACAACTTGACTAATGTTTAACATGAAGAACCTATATTAACATTATAGAACCTATATCAAATTGCATGCTGCCGTGTGGGGCAGGGGGAGAAAATTTGGAATTCAAAAACTTGTGAAACTGAATGTTGCAAACTAAAAGCAAATAAATAAATGAATTTTTAAGAAATTATAAAATAGATGCTGTCAAGTCTTATGTGACTGTAATTCCTTGGCATTTGAACCACTTCTGGAAGTAGCATTTTTTTATTTTTTTATGCAGAACTATGGATTGTGGCTGTGACATTCCTGAGACTTTTCCTCTTGGGTTCCTTTCCAGAACCAATGGTGGATTATTCCTATTTTTAATTTCTCCTCAGGCTCTAAAAAGATCTAAAATGTTTCATTTATGATTTCTGGAAATATTATTTCCACAATTTTTTTAAAAACTGATTTTCAAGGAGTCTAATGACTCTTTAATTATTTCTCCTGGACCTTGTTTCTGTGTTAGTTGTCTTTGATGTCAAATAGCTGGCATTTTCCTCTCTTTAACTTTGTTCTACTGTGTCTGTTGTCTCATGGAGTCGTTGCTTTCTGTTTGACCTATCAGCTTTCAGGGAGCTAATTCTTGGGTGAGGTTTACCACTTTCTCTTCTAAACTACTTATTCTCCTTCTTTATTTCAGAGTTTTTATTTCATTTTTAATCTTCTTTTCATTTAATCTCTTGCTTCTTCAAAAGAGAATATGCTAGGTATGACTGACCAATGATGTAGAGACAATAGGAATATTGAAGGACATTAATGGCTCCCTCATAGAGTGTGTGATAACGAACAGGAAAAGCTAGCATACTTTTACATGGATTTGGGGAGAACAGATTTTAAATTACTCAGAGAAAGGACAGATTGGAGCCAATGACCTAAGCTTCTACAGCACAGGATGCCCCAAGAGGGATAAGAAGCTCTTAAGAATGACATTGTAAAGATACAAATAAAGTCTTTGTCAAAGAGGAAAAAAGGGAGTTTTGAGCTCATTAATTAACATAGATTTCACAATGTAAAAAAGATGGAAGCAAAGACAAGCAATGGGAACAAGCACTCAAAAAGTACAATGGGCTTATAACAATAAAATCAAGAATGGCCGAAGTCCACAATGAGCTGAGTGATGAGTGAATCCTAAAGACTACAAAAGGGACATTTTCAGTTTTGTGTCAGAAGGAAGACCAAAGAAAGATTAATACTGTTGCTTGACGTTGCTAGGATGATGATAAGAGATAATAGTGAGAAGGCAGAACTATCCAATTATTAGTGTATTTTCATTTTCTCTGTCAAGAAAAGTGATTTTTGGACTGGGAAGGAGAAAATCCAAATGTGCAAATGGGAGTTGAAACCAAATATAAATGAAGAGATAGTTAAGGGCAGCTAGATGGCACCAGCCCTAGAGTTAGGAGAATCTGAGTTCAAACTTGACACTTACTAGCTGTGTGACCCTGGGTAAGTCACTTAACTCTGATTACCTCACTGAAAAAAAGATAATTAACAGTACATAACTGCCTTCAGTTTCTTAAAGTCATAAGAATCAAATAAACTACATCCTAATGTCTTAAAAGAATAGAAGAAATTAATTCAGCCTTGACCATAATAGAAAATATAGGTTAGTGATTGGGCCTGTGATTTCCCAGAGAGAGAGAGTTCCCTTTACCAATGCAATCTAGTACTTTCTCTGAAACTTGTAGTCTTGCAGAGTTGCCAAGCACACTAAAGGGTTAAGTGATTTGTCCAAGGTCACTCAATCAATATGTATCAGAGATGGGGTGGCTAGGTGGCACAGTGAGTAGAGCACTGGCTCTGGAGTCAGGAGGAACTGAGTTCAAATACAGCCTCAGACACTTGACACACTTACTAGCTGTGTAACTTTGGGCAAGTCACTTAACCCCAACTGTCCTCCAAAAAAAAAAAATGTGTATCAGAAATGGTGCTTGAACCCAGAGCTCCCTCATTCTCAAGCCAGCTCTCTGTCCTATGCTATGTTTCCTTTTGGAGCACACTTATTAAATTTTTGTTGAACTGAATTAAGATCTGGGCTGATATCTTTCCCTGCATACTGGCCATGTGACCATAAATATTTAACTTCTCAGAACCTATGTTTCTAAAAAAAAAAAAAGAAGAAAGAAAAGGGGTGGCTAGATGGCACAGTAAATAGAGCACCAACTCGAGTCAGGAGGACCTGAATTCAAATCGACCCTCAGACACTTAACATTCACTAGCCATGTGACCTTGGGCAAGTCACTTAATCCCAATTGCCCTGCCTTCCCCCCTCCAAAAAGAAAAAAAAAAAGAACCTATGTTTCCTCATCTACAGAATTAGGAGGAAAGAAACTTCTGTTTTAACTCCAGTAGACATTTGGGTCACCTAAGACCATGAGAAAACACATATTTCCAATGGTCTTAAGAACCAAGACACCGTTCCTCTATCTGTCTCGAGGCCGGTCCGCCCACATGCAGAGATGCCCACATACTAGTATTAAAGGGTTGCTGGAAGGTTGAGAACCACTGCCCCAAAGCATCCAGTAAATTGTATGCTTTTAGTTATGTAAGAAGGACAGCACACAGTGTGAAAAGAATCAAGATTTGTGAGTGGCAGCAAAGCGGCTTCCACCAATTCCGAGTCACTAAACTACCACTGACATATCTCCACCCCACTCCTCAAAATGTGGGTACAGTCACTCAAGGCTGGGAACTCTGCGTGACTGACTCCCCTTTGTTTCCTGCGGGCTTCTGGCCTTTTCTGTTCTTATGATGCTAGTGGCATTCCAGACATTCATTTAAGCTGCCTCAAGTCACCTTGTGTCAAATAGCAAATAAAACCCAAGCATCTACTCGAGTTAAAACATAAGTTTCTTTCTTTCTTGATCAACAGAACGATAAGGAAAAGAACAATGCTGATAACTGAGAGACTGGCTAGTTTATACAAGTTTATACACGGAAATCTTCAAGTTTGAGTCAGGTCCTCGCCCAGTCTCTAAATCATGTTGTTCTGATATTTACAGTTTATAGATTTGAGTGATATCTGTAGTAGTCACCCAAGTGACTTAGCCTTTCTGGGCTTCACAGGATCATAAGTCTAGAAGGGAACCTCAAAAACCATATAGTCTAACCCATTCATTGTGAATAGATTAAAGGAACTAAGACCCAAGAAGGGTGTGGCTCACCTTACCAAAGGCCAGACAAGGGACAAGGCAGTGGTTGAATGGAGGTCCTCTGAATCTAGTTAGTACTCTTTCCATTATACTCCAGTGGCTTTCTGTTACCTCCAGGATTTTTTTTATAGACAGATAAATATGTATGCATACATGTACATATATTTGTGTATATATGTACGTATGTATACCTACAAATATATGTGTTGCACATGTACACATCATATATGTGTATCATACATTGTATATTTATCTATCACACGTACATGTATGTGTACGTGCATATATCTGCGCATGCATATACATGCATATGCATGCATGCATACACATATATATATATATATATATTTGGCTTAAGTCCTCCATAATCTGGTCCCTACCTATCTTCTCCATTATCTATTCCTTACATTCTTCTCCCTACCCCTAAACACTGGCCTCTTGCTTTTCCTTAAGCATGGCTGTAATGGCAAGCAAAATGGTACTTTGCTCCTTGTTTCAGTTATTGTAATGGCAAGCAAAGTAGCACTTTGCTCCTTATTTCAGCTATTCAAGTGTCTTTGAGCTTTGCCTGTGATCATTTCAGGTCTTTGTTGGAAACATATACATTGTATTGCCCTTAATAGGCCTAAGGGTGTTTGGAGACCTTCCCTGTCCTTAATAGACCTAATGTCATCACATGGAGGCCAAGATGGGAAGAACTCACCAAAAAAGTGCAAAAGGAGGAAACAGAGCCCATAAAAGCTCGAGCATGAGCTGGGACCAAGCAAAACTGAGAGGGAGAACACTTGTGGTGTCATCACTCTGTCTGTCTGTTCTATCTGGGTTGATATTACTTTGTCAGACAGAAGCACTGTCTGTGGATTTGTATACTTTGTCAGGCAGAAGCACTCTGTTAACTTGTGTTAGCATTACTTTGTCAGAGAGAAGCACTCTGTTGATTTGCACTGATTTCACAGACAGACAGTGAATCAAGACGATAGTGCTGGCAATATGTGGGAATACTGTTGTAACTCTGCTAAGCTTAATGTATGTAAATATTGTTGTGGCTCTGTTAAGCTTTGTCTTCCCAGAAACAGAAACTGTGGAGAGCTAGGAGTGGACTAGTCACCATGAGCTTCGATGTGGAACAGGAACAGAGAGCTGCCTACCTATGAATACAGACAAGAGCTGGGAGCGTGGAAGAGGAGCCATGGAGTTTGGAAGTCAGTCAGAGTCAAGATGAAAGGACTTTTACTTGGGTGCTTGATGCTGACTGAGGAGATTATGTCTTACTGTGACCTATGGGTGGAAGATCTTTGTACTTTTCACTACCCCTTATGGATGATTGACTTAAAGATGATTACCCCTTAAGGATGATAGGAAGCCAGCCTCCAGGCAAGATGAAAGAAGACTTTAGATGGATGCTTTATATTGATTTGGGGAGATTGACTTACTGAATGATATCTTTTATTTAAGACTACATGGCCACCTTAGTAATAAGTTGTTATGTTATATTGCTGTGAATGTTTTGCTTTAGTTTATTACTAAATAAATAGAGAGTTCACTATACTATGTGATCAGAACCTTAAAGTTATCCACAGCAGTGGTCCTCAGGAGAGCTGCTTGTGCTTGGCTTTACAATGGCACTCCATCTCCTGACTCCAAGCATTTTCACTGGTTGTTCCCCCATTGCTGGAACTGTCTCCCTTCCCATCCCAGACTCCTAGTTTTCTTGACTTCCTTCAAGCCTCAGCTAACATCCCACCTTCTGCAAGAAGCCTTTCCTCTTCCCCCTTTTAATGCTGGTGCCTTTCCTCTGTTTACTATTTCCAGTTTATCCTGAATATATCTTGTTCATACATACTTGTTTGTATGTTGTCTTCCTCAATTGCATTGTAAACTCCTAGACAGCAGGCAATGTCTTTTACCTTTCTTTGTATAACTTGGTTTAGCATCATACTAACATAAAGCATCATACCTAGTATGTAGTAGATACTTGAAGAGCACTTTTGTTTTGAATGGCTGATTGCCCCATAATGCCTCAATTTCTTCAGCTATTAAAAAAATGAATTAAATGGCTACTAAGGCCCCTTCTAACCCTGATATTCTAAAACTCTAGGATTTTTTGACACAGGACTTCTCAAGGGATTATGAGCAATCAGTCCACGTTTGAACAGCCATTGTTCACTGATCTGTGAGAGAATTTGTCCTAAAATTGCCCCATATCTTATATTTAGAATTAAGACCTTTTACGTCCTTGTTCTCCAAGGCAGAAGGTTGTCCAGCTCCCAGAAAGCAAGTTTCTAAAGCCTCAAAACATCTCCAAATATGCAAAAATGGACTAAACAGGCAATATTGTCTTTTTAAAATAAAGCTTTAATTTTACCATGTTTACTGACAAGGTATTAAAGGAAAAGATTTGGCAGATAAAGCAAAAGACTTGCTCTAATGGCTTTTATTAAAATGTGCCTAGGAAATAATTATTCATTTAAATGTGATAAGATTAGGCTTTAAATTCCAGAAAAGAGATAATCTTACCATCAGGAGATATTGTGTATCAGGCACTTGGACTCAGGAGACCTGTATTTGAATTCCAGCTCTGATATTTTCCAACTGTATAACCATGGGCAGGTACATTTGAAAATTTCTCAGACTCTTGGCTTTTTTATCTGTAAAAGGGAGCTAACAACTCTCAGTACTACTTACTTCTCAGAACTGCTGCTTAGAAAACACTTGTAAACTTAAAGTGCAATATAAATGTGAGTTAGCTTGTCTTTGTATCTCCAGAGATGCACCATATGGTGCCCACATTTTCCAAACCAAAAATCAGGACACATGGTCTGACAAATGTTATTCCTTTGAGAAAGCCTTAATAAAAGAATGGTTGGGGTTTTTTTCTTTTGAAATTAGGACAATTCCAAAAATCTAGAACATGTGGTCAGCATAACAACTTACAAATCATTTTTCACATATATTATTTCATTTGGCCTTTACAACAATTTGATTCTGGATCTGGATCCTTGGACAAGTCACTTAATTTCTCAGGCCTCAATTACCCATCTTTAATATGTTGTAGTTGTAATAGAAGACCTTTGGTGTCCTTTCCAACTTTAAATGTATGATCCTATTTTAAAATGTTAGGTGTCATATCCTTTTGTACATATGGAGAAACTGAGGGTCAGAGAAGATGAGTAATTTTTTTAAGGTCACACAGACATAACAAAGAATAGAGCTGGATTCAAATTGTTCAAGTTGAGTTTCCCTTGACACCAGATCCAATGATTTTTTTCCTACTATATCACATTACTTCTACTCTTTTTTTTTCTACTCTTAAAATAGCTGAGAGTATAATGAGCCTTAGGTCAATTAATAACACTGAGCTCCTAAATGCTTGAGATGAGCCCTAGATATTGTTCCAACGGCCATGCCACCAAAGTACAGATGCCCTGTGAGGACTAATTTGAGTAGCCAGATGGTCAATAAATATTCATCATGTGATAAGCTCTGGAGATATAAAGAATGGCAAAGACACAGTCCATGACCTCAAAGAGCTCTTATTCTAATTTAGGGGGTGACCTGCTAATGACTATAGACATATATGTTCAGAATAGATGGAAAATAATGATGTTTAGGATGTATTGAATTTAAGCCGCCCGAGACATCCAACTCAAGATGTCTAAAAGCATCAGGCATTTGATACTTTCTTTGCCACCTTCTCACAAGAGAAGTAATGGTAGCAACCACCCCCCCTTCCAGTCAGTGAGCCAATAAACATTTATTAAGCCCCGACTTGTGACAGGCACTGTAATAAACACTGGGAAAAATGAGGTGCAAAAGGGGAATTCACCTATTCCAAACTGTACTGCCCAAGATGCCATGAACTTTACTGAGGCTCACAGATCTAGAGCTGGAGGGACCCTCAGAAGTCATCCAGCCTGACCCTTTCACTTTACATAAGAGGACACTGAGTCTCAGAGAGTTAAAAGGACTTCGCAAAAGTTACACAGATAGCTTCAGGGATGGGACTTGATCCAGGTCTCCTAACTGCCAAGCTACTCCTTCTGTTGTACCCTTCCATGCCTGAATCACAGCTCAATTTACCATTATTCTTTTTCCCTCTGAGATCTGCCTCTGATTTATGGATTGGTCCTGTCAGCTTGGTGATTCAGGAAGGTAATGGTCTTCCTCTCCTACTGCAAATCTGTACCTTCTCTGCAATTTATTGTCATTGTTCAGTCATTTCAGTCATGTCCAAATCTTCATGGTCCTATTTGGGGTTTTCTCGGCAGAGATACTAAAGAAAACTGAGGCCAAAAAGGTTAAATGCCTTGCCCAGGGTCACACAACTAGTGAGGGTCTGAGGCCACATTTGAACTCAGGTCTTCCTGACTCCAATTCTGGAGCTCTATCCACTGTACCACACAGCTATAATTTATAGATGTGAGAATTGCTTTGAACACTTAGAGGTTAAGTGACTTGTCCGGGATGACACAGTCAATGTAAGTCAGAAGTAGGGGTAGACTCAGGTCTTCCTGGTTCCCAGACCAGTTCTCTCTCCTCTAAGGCTTTGACTTATGGATGAATTCATTTTATTTTAGTTAGCATATTTCACAGTTTCTCTAGTGAAACTCCTATAGCTTGATGCCCCTAGTTATTTTGAGAATCTAGGGAAAGTTTCTGACACACCAATGGCACAAGGAGGTTGCAAAGATTCATACACTGTGTCTTTTTCACTCAGGTTTACAATTTCTCTGTAGAAAAAGCACTCTGAGTGTATCTGGGGAGTAGTGCTAGTTGAGGAATGCCTGGATCTGAGGAATACCAGGTTCCACCATTTACTGTGTGAATTCAAGCATGTCTCTGAATTTTTTCACGTCAGGCTTAACCTCCCAGGATGAGTGTCACAGTCACTTGATATAATCTATATGAAAGGAACCATAAAAGGCTTCAGGAATACAAACCATTATTTTGTTCTTTGTAAACACCAGCTAATATTATTATTGTTTTCTTCCTAGTTTATAAGAGATAAAAAGGAATGACCTAGAATCTAAGCTGAATCGAGAGCTACCATCTCCCCTCCACCGCAGTTGTTCAGTGTTGTTACGGAGTGACTCAACAGTCTGACAATGGGTATTGCACAAAAATAATATACTGTTGTCTCTGAGATTATGTTCCCTGGGTGCTAGACAATGGACCCTAACATCAGACAATGCATTTCAAAAGGAAAAGAGGGGGTGTCAAAATCCAACCAAACCCCTAGATGCTAAGCTTTGCTTAGGTATGTGATTACAAAACTGAGGGTCTTCTTTCTCCTCTTTCATGAAGGAAAAATATGTCATTTTCTCCCTCAATTCTTACCTGGCCTTTAACTCTGAATTGGGCGTAGCCTCAGACCAACTGAGACCTTAGCTTAAAAAGGCCAAGGTCTCCCACTGCATCTGGGCCATCTCCAGTTGTCTTGACCTGTGTCTTGCCACTGGACCCAGATGGCTCCAGAGAGGAAAGAGTAAGGCTGGTGACTTTGCACACTCCTGCCTCACTTAAATCCAATTCACTTGCAAATCAAAACATCCCCTTCCTGATGTCATCGGTCCTCTTTGAAAACAAAGGATGAATAACAAACAACAACTAGGATAATGTCAGAGCCAACCATATGTGAAATCTCAATGTGTGTTTTCTTAGCAGTCCTCCAAACACCACTCTCCTTCCCCCAAAAAAGAGGTTAAAAAATGTATCCGATGTCATATCCTGTGAAATTTCCTAGGCACAGCAGATAAAACACCTTTCTCATCAATCTCATTAACTTCTTCATCTCCAGAAAGGATGATAACCAAGCCTTTTCATATTCATGGGCAGCTCTTTCCTTCCTGGGGAGAAGATTCCACAATCTAGCCAGACCTCGTGGGTAGAACTTAAAGTGAGACAGATAAAGGGGAAAAAAACCAAACAAACTAAAAATTACAGCTCTGTAAAACTAGAATGTAATTGAAGAGGTTTACCCAAAGAGGGTTAGGCTTGCAGGTGCTTGAGACCCCAAAACAGATTCCCCTCACAGATCTAGAGCTGGAAGGACCCTCGGAAGTCATCCCTGGAAGCTAATTATTCAGCCTCACTGGAGAAGAGACACAGAGACAGTAATAAATCTCAAATCTATCCTGCAAAGGGAAATACTGTCTGAGGCTGCTATCCAACACACATGTAAGATAAAGTTAACATCTGGAGGTAAAGAGCAAGCTGGATCCAAGCCAAAGCAAGCACTTTCCTATGGAAAATTCCAATTCTTGTTGGGAAGGTTATAATGTGTTGGTATTGAGGGCACATTTGAGTCCCAAATTGATCATGCCACAGAGACAATGCATTGGCGACAAGGAGAAAATGGAGGCCAGTGAATGTTCTCAAGAAACCAGTCTTTGATATATATGGTGTACACAGTCAGAAATCTGATGGCTCTGATGCCAAAGAATTAGGACGACTTCAAAGACTGGAGAAGCAATTTAACATTGCAGCAAGTTTTTTTTTTTTTTTTTTGGAGAAGATGGACAGCCAGGGAAGCCTTGTCTTCTCAGAAGAGCCAGGTTTCCATGATCATAATGGGGCAGAAGCACTCAAAGAAATTCTAATTAAGATGCAGGTCATTTGTTAACAAAGAGAAGATGCTTTAAAGGGTACAGAGCAAGAGGAAGGAAGAGCAGAATAGGGACACGAGGCATAGCCCTGAAGTGAGTAGAGATGGAGCATGGGAGTAATAGCAGGGGAAGGATGTCAAGACAGCTTTCAAATGGGACTCATAAGGATTAGGAGAAGAAAAGACAGTCTGCTAGCTGTATAGGAGAGTTGATTGCCACACACAGGTAGTATTTACATAACACTTTAAAGTCTATGGGGTGTGAGGTTGGCACAATGGATAAAGTGCCACACCTGAAGTCAGGAAGACACATCTTCCTGAGTTAATCCAGCCTCAGACACTCATCAACTGTATGACCCCTGGAAAAGGCACTTACCCCTATTTGCCTCAGTTTCCTCATCTGTAAAATGAGTTGGAGAAGGAATGCCAAACCACTCCATTACCTTTGCAAAGAAAACTCCAAATGGGGTCACAGAGTCAGACATGACTGAACAAAGAAAACCTTCCTAATAATTAGATACTTCCAAAGCTGGAATAGTGCCAAAAGCTACAGAAATGGAATTAAAATAAAGAATGCAAGGAGTTAAGAAGTGAGTAGGTCCTGAAGAACTGAAGGCAGAAATTATAGACAACTCTTTCTAGTACTTTAGCAGGAGAGAGAGAGAGAGAGAGAGAGAGAGAGAGAGAGAGAGAGAGAGAGAGAGAGAAGGTAAACAATGATAGCTTGAGCTTGTGGCTGGACTGAGTGAAGGTTGTTGGAGGATAGAGATATGAGCCTGTCTGTACATAGCAAGGGGAAATCCCATAGGAAAAGATTGAAGATCATATATTTGGAAACTGATAGATATGATAAGCTCCCAGAGAAGACCAGAAGGAAAGGGATCAAGGACACAATGGGAAAGGTTAGACTTTAAAAAGAAAAAGGGCACCCTTATCCTCTGAATCTTGTGGTTGTGGTTTGTCCTTAATTCTCTTTTTTTTTTTTTTTTTTGCTTTTTGGAGAGCAGTTGGGGTTAAGTGACTTGCCCAAGGTCACACAGCTAGCTTTTTGTGTTAAGTGTCTGAGGCCGGATTTGAACTCAAATACTCCTGACTCCAGGGTTAGTGCTCTATTCACTGCACCACCTAGCCGCCCCTTGTCCTTCATTCTCAACAAGGACCATGATGTCAGGAAGATGATGCCAAAACTTGCAAATGAATTTTGAATTTAAGTGAGGGAGGGCTGTGCAAAGTCACCAGCCTCACTTTACCCTCTGGAGCCACCTGGGTCCAGTGACCAGATATAGGTCAGAACAACAGGAGATGGCCCACAATGCAGCGGGAGATTTTGGTCTTTTTAAACTAAAGTCTTTTAAGCTACAGTCTCACTTTGACTGGAACAATGCCGATTCAGTGATTAGGATTATTTAAAAGATGAATCAAGGGATGGTCCCTTTAATCCTCACCCCCCCAAAAAAAATCAGACTAAGTTGATGTGCAATACTGAGGGCTTAGTAGAAATAAGATAATATTACTATATAGTGGACCCTGTCATCATGGTTGCGTAACTTCCTCCAGCAGTATTCAGCAGGGTGGTACTTTAGCAGGAAGTAGGAGCAGAGAAGGTAGATGGATGGTGGAAGATGAACCATGGATAAGAACTGAGCATTGACAAGGCATGAATGGCAGAAAGACAAAGAGGTAAGGAGCTAGATAAGTGAAGGGTCAAGACTGGGAGGGCAAAAATGTTGATCTTGGGTCAAGTCATAAGCAAATATTAATGATAAATGCAATTGTTTTTATTTAAATATGCACAAATGAATAAACACAGATATAGAATGGGATTAGAGAAATTAAAAAGACTTTAAGACATCTTTCTGTCAAACAATAAGGGCAGTGTAAATACTAGTCTCAACACCTTAAGAAAGACTAAGAATTTGGGTTCCATAAGATAGCTTCAAAATACATTAAATGGTTATTTTAACTGATGTCATAGAATTTTAGAGCAGAAAGGAACATTGGTTATCCTCTAGTAAAGGCCTCTCATTTTCAAGATGGGGAAACTGAGGCCCAAAGATATAAGGTGATGTCCAATGTTGTGCAAAAGGGATTAGAATTCGCTTATCCCTCTTGCTGCCATACCATGCTAACTGAGAAAAGATAATAATAATAATAATAAATTTCTACTACATAGTATTTTAGCTTGAAAAAGTGATAAACAAGTATCTCATTTGAGATGAATAGCACACATGGGATAAATAGTACATGTATTATCTTTCCTGTTTTAGAAATGAGGAAAGCGACATTCAGGTTAGATGACTTGGCCAGGGTCATAGGGCTAATAAATGATAAAGGTGAGAGTTTAACCCAGGCATTCTGACTCCAAGTCCAATGCTCTTTCCATTTTACTACCATACTGTAAGTATATATGTATATATACACACAAACACATATATGTATGTATGTGAATATTCAAGCAAAACAAATTTTTATTTTGCTTTACTATGTATATTTGTTTTGTTGTTCTTTTCTCTTTTTAATTGGGGGTGAAGTATGGCAGGAAGAGATGTGTGTTCATTAAAAAATAAAATACTTCTTAAAATAGAGAGGTAGAAGGTCTCCATCTGTGGAATGTTGCGTGCACTTTCAGACGAGGTCACTGTAGTTTTGTCTAAATGTTTATAGTACTTTGTCAGAAGGTAGTGCTCACCCGAGTGTTGATCATCTGAAAATTTACTGTAAAAGCAAAACAGAATAAAGCAAACCAAAGGAAAAAAAGAAAAAGAAAATTGGATGAATGAAAAAAATAACCTCAGAAAAAAACCATGCTAAGTCTAGACCTTTGCTTGGATCTGGAATAAAGAAAAACACTTTGAAAATAAGAAAAAAGACAGCAGGTCTGGGGAGGGGGTGTAGTAGACAAGGATAAAGGAAATGATTCAATACTAGATCAAGTAAAGATCAGCCAAAGGTCAAAGCCAGGAAATCACAAAGGTAAACAATCCAGTGAACTAGTTTGTCATAAATAGAGTTGGAGAGCAAAAGGAAGATGGAGGAAGAATCTTGGAGGAGCGAGGTCAGGAACAAAAGAGGAGGAGGTATGAGTCATCACCAGTAGACTGACAGTTTATCTCAAACAGTGAATCATATCCTTGACAGCAGGGGTCACACTAGCAGTGCCTCCCCCAAACCCCATGGCTGCAGCTATACATCCATTGACTCAGCTTCTTGGCATCCTTTGCAGAACTACTATTCTCAGTTAATGCTGTAAGAAATATGCAATATCTAATTGGGATATGGTTCATATAGCAGGGAGGCTAAAAATGCTGTTTGTTTGACCCGCTGTAATTACTGTAAAATAAACAGTCCTGTCATTTCTGGTCCTACCATTGTGCAAACCACTTAATTACATTCATATGACTTAGCAGTAACATAATATCAGCGTTTCCAGTCTTGAGTAACTCATCTCTGTTTCCCTTGTGTGCCTTTCCTCCTAGTTGCCTGAATTGTGCCTTTTCACTCCTGTAAAGTGATGAGCAGAGAGGTTGGTAATAGCACTGACCCATTGTATCATTAATTTATTGATTTAACAGACATTTATTAAGTACCTACTGGTTTCAAGACACTGTGCTAGAATAGAATGATGCAATAAAGAATTTGTTTTTGAGGGGGTTTCTATCTATTACAGAGGAAAGCTGCACAAGGAATGATGACACAAGGAATAACGGCATAATTGTAAAGAAATCCTAATAAAGCTTTTGTGAGGTATCGGAGGAACAATAGATCTTTGTTGACAGTGAAGCTGGGGCAGCGTCCTTAGGAGCCAAGAAAATGTAGAGCTGATTTCTACCAGGGTCATGGACTTGCCACAGATTTGGGAGGAGGCAGCTAGTGGTATAGTGAATAGACATGACCTAATGTCTAATGGACTTAATGTCCATCTAATCTAATGCCCTCATTTCAAAAATGAGGAAACTGAGACCCAGAAATGTTAAGTGACTTGTCCAGGGTCACTCAGGAAATAAGTAGAAGGGCCAAGATACAAACCCAGGTCTTCTGACTCCAATGAAGATGTGGACTATTAACTGCCATTGGAAAGAATCTTTGAGACACATAGATAATTAACTGTCACTGAAGAGCCTATGACTCCAGTCAAACTTTCACTTATCAGCATTCCATGAGAAAATAAATTCTGATTTCCAATCAACTAACAAATGGAATTTTACACCATAACCTCTTCACAAATTGGAAACTTCTTGTCCTTAATTGATTTGTTGACATATAAGCAAATGGTTTAGCCATTATTTATATATTAGAAGTAGTATTTGGACTGACCTACTTGTCTCTATGTCAAGTTTACACAAATCCTGAAGTTGCCAGAATGTTCAATCACATCTACTTGGTACCTACTCGCACCTCAAGGCAGTGACCCTGAAATAATACTCTTGGCTTGGATCTTACAAGTCTAGTTAAGAATGACCTCAAATGCCCTCCTACCTCTCCCTCAAATGCCCAATGTCATCTCCTCTAATAGAATTAAGCTCCTTAAAGGCAGGAATTATCTCTTGGTTTGTTGGGGGAACGGGAGTTCCTATCTTCAGTATCTGGCATAGTCCCTGGTACTTAATAGGCCCTTGATAAATGCTCATTGATTAACTGACCTCAGTAATACTGAATCTCTAGACTAGCCATATCACACCTCCATTCCAGGAACCCAGTGACAGGTAAGTAGTGAAGGAGGCAAAGGAGAACGGAGAAGATTCTGTATTTATTAGGCCTTTAAATTTGCCAAGAGTCTCACCTTCACCCTTCCCAGAAAATTAGTCCGATTTTTCCTAAGGCAGGAATTGTTCCCTGAGAGTAATTTAGGCACATTGGAAGGTACATTTCATTCCTGAATGGTCCTGACTGTTGCTCATTGCTTTATTCTTACTGCTAAAGAATAATGCGGTCTTCTGAGCATTCTTAAAAAGCCAGTGTCTTCAAAGGGTTCAACATGTCCAGGGTGAAAGTTCTGCCCTCAGAAATGTCTCACTTATCACTGACAGGTGAGCCAGATATATTTTCCCAGGAGAGTTATAGGTGCCAGTAGAAATAGTTGCAGCCTTTTACTTTTTTTCCCCACAACATGGTTAACATTGGAAATGTTTTACACAACTCCATATGCATAATGGGTATCATATTTCTTGCCTTTTCAATGGGTGGGGGAGCGGGTAGAGGGAAAGAGAGAATTTGTGACTGAAATTAAAAATTAGTAAAATTTTAAAATGCTATATAGCATATAATACTTAGCTACTCTCAGGAATATTTTATCATTAACTAGAAAAAGTCAATGTTTAACCTAAAGGAATCTATTTCTAATAGGATAATTTTGGACACAGTGGCACCACTGTACTGGGAATCGGAAGACCTGTGTTCAGGTCCCTGCTCTTGCCACTAGTCCTGTGTTCTTGGCAAATCTCAAGATTTGTTTCATTTTTCCTCTTCTGCAAATGGAGGAGATTGGGCCATATTACCTCTAAGAGGTCTACCTGTAAAGATCAAATGAGATCATTTTTGAAGCTTTTAACACAGTGCTTGGCACATAAGTAGGTGCTATAAAAACGCTATTGATGATGATGATAAAGGAAAGTATCAGGAGACAGATGGGGTCTTAAGGAAGCCTAGGGTACCATCTGAGACACAAGTCCTGGTGGTAGCACAAATGATATCCTTGGACAATAAGGCATAGCATACTTGTACTTGGTTTTGGGGGGAAAGGAAAATAAACAACAGAAAGGCATTGAAAAAAAAGTAACCTATTGACAGAGAGATGGTGAACTCATGGTGAATGCAGGCTGACACATGTCTTAGATGTGGCAAATGAGGGGATTTGTTTTGACCGTGAATATTTGTAATAGGGTTTTTTTCTTTTCTTTTTTAGTGGAAGGAAGAGAGCAGAGAGGGAGAGAAAATAGATTTTTTGTTCATGGGGGGGACGGGGTGGGGCAGGGAGAATTTTTTTTTAAGAATGGAAAAAAAGAAAAGGCAACCCAAAACAAACTTCACCTGGTTCCCAACATGGTCTAGATATGCTGGAACCATCTTTTCTAGGCCTTATCTGAGGAACTTGGTCTCTCTCCTATGTTTTAGAAACTTTGGAGAATGAATGGGTTTTGTTCTGGCTTTTCTGAAAAGCATCTTTAACTCAAAAGGCTGCCTAAGTGAGTCAGAGGCAGTGAGGGACCTGCTCACACCAGCTGGTACTTTTCCATCCATTCCCCTGGATTACATAACAGTGCACATTTTTAGAAACTTCATTCTCACTGCAGTGACTTTTGAGCTGCATCCTCAGCCTCCTGGTCCCCAGGCTTTCAACATTTCTGACTCAGCAAGACTATTTATTGTCTTTGAGATGATAGAGAGTCTGGTGGAGTTTTAAGGAATGCTGCTGCATTTTTTTTTACAAGACTGATAAGCAGGAAACAAGTTTCATAAATCACCCTAAAGTCTCTTCCAAAACTTTAAGTTGATGGGGGGGGGGGGAAATGGTTGGTACAGAGCTTGTGATTTTTGTATTTATTTATGTGGAAACTTCCACTAGTCCATGAAGATCAGCACTTGCTCTGCAGCATCTAGGTTTGCAGTGGTTCTCAACTTTCCTAATGCCCTTTAATCCAGTTCCTCATGCTGTGGTGACCCCCAACCATAAAATTATTTTTGCTGCTACTTCATAACTGTAATTTTGCTACTGTTATGAATCATAATGTAAATATCTGATATGCAGGATGTATTTACATTGAACATAACCCACAGGTTGAGAACCGCTGGTTTAGAGAATTGCCTGAGATCTTAAGCACTTAAATGATTTGCCCAGGGGTCAAAAGTCAGTCAGTATCAGAAGCAACACTGGAACCCAAGTCTTTCCATCTCAGGCTAGCTGGCTCCCATCCTCTCACTGTTCCACACCCCCTCTACAGGCTATGCATAGAATAGGCTCCTTGCAAAGATTGGTAATGAAGAGTCTGATTTTGGAGAATGGGGAGCTAGATTTAAATCTCTCATCTACTACTTACTACCTAGGTTACTCCCAATAAATTACTTAAACTCTCTAGGCGTCAGTTTTAACATCTACAAAATGAGGGGATTAGATTTAACAGTCTCTAAGAACCTTTGCTGCTTAGACTCAATGATTCTAGGATTTAATGAGTTTCACACAATTTATCAGTAGGTCTTAGCAGGGTACCTGGCACAGTAGTGGGTGCTTAATAAACTCTAGTTGACTATCTGACATATAGGATATATGGTTGGTGATTTCATAAACACAGACAAGTAAATCCTCATAAAGTCATAGGACTTTTGAGGTAGAAGGGACATTAGAAAAACCTAGTCCAACCTCATTTTAAAGATGTGGAAATCTAGGCCCAGTAAAATTAAGAGACTTGCCTAAAGCCACACAACTAGTCCATCAAGAAACATTTATGAGATGCCTACTATGTGCCAGGCACTGGTGCTAAGAACTGAGGCTACAAAGAGTGGTAAAAGATAGTCCTTGCAACTTTGATAGACTGGGCTCCTCTCAGCAATGCAAGGTTATAAGAAAATTCCAAAAGACTCAGGATGGAAAGGGATATCCACATCCAGAGAAAGAACTACAGAGTCTGAATGCAGATGGAAGCAAAATACTTGTTCTCTCTCTTCTGTGTTTTGTTTCGTTTCGTGCCTTCTATCTCATTGTTCACTCCATCGGTTATAATTCTTCTTTACAACTTGACTAATGTTTAGTGTGAAGGTATTTGTGGAACTTATATTGGATTCCATGCTGCTGTGGGGAGAGGGGGGAAGAGAGAGAGGGAGAAAATTTGGAACTCCAGGGAATGTGGAACTGAATGTTGTAAACTAAAAGTAAATAAATAAATTTTTTTTAAAAGATAGTCCTTGTCCTCTAGGAGCTCACAGTCTAACAGGAGGAGACAAGCTCAAACAAGTACCCATGTTTGGATCACGAAGCCCTGCTACGACTCAAACTTGTCCCTTCATTGTCAGGGTTATATCTCACTGCAGAGCCATTGGTATAAGTATTGAGATCTCCTCACACAGCCTTGGGTCCCCCCACTAGGGGTAAGACCCAGGCACACATGTCCTTGCCTTAAAATCATTTTCCTTACTCTGAAGTTAAACTTCGGTTTGATTCCTGATTCTCCTATCTCTAGCCTACTGTGTTCAGCTCTGGCCATCCACAGTAAGAAGCTGGTTTGGTCCAGTCTACATAACTGACATTTATGTGGTGCTTTAAGGACTTGCAAAGTCTTTTACAATATAATCTCATCTGACCATTACAAAACCCTGTGAGGTAAGTACTAGAGTTATTATTATCATCATCTGGAAAATAGGAATAACATCGGCACCTACCTTACAGGATTATTGGGAGGGTCAAATGAAATGGGGAGAGAAAGTGCTCTGGCAACCCAAAAGTTATCTAGTTATCATTATTAATACTATCCCGGTTTTATGGATGAAGATGCTGAGACTGAAAAAGGACAGTGACTTACCCAACATCTTGGTCATAGATTTTGGAGCTGAAGAGACCTCGAAGGCCATTCTAGTCCAATTCTTTCATTTTTGCAGATGGTGAAGTTGAACCCCAGAGAGGGGTTTAAAAGACTACATAAAATTCATACAGGCAACAAGTAGCTACTCTGAGATCTGAGCTCTGGTCCTCAGACACTAAAGATCAGGTCTTCCTGATTCCAAGTCAGCCATCTTCCCACTTTGTCATATGTTCTACAAATGACTTTTTCTCTCTGTCTCTGTTTCTGTCTTAAATGTCTCTGTCTCTTTATCTCTCCCTCTCCCCATGTGTCAGGAATGTGTCACCAAAGGACAGCTAGATAGTAGTAGTGAAGTAGATGGAGGGCCAGGACTGGAGTGAGGAAAATCTAAGTTCAAATTTGGTCCCCAGGCACTTACTGTGTGACCCTGAATAAGTCACTGAACCTTGAGGACAAGGGATTTGCCTAAGGTTTACACAGGGTCAAGGCAGAACTAGAATACTAATTACCAGTCTAATGCTTTTTCCAGCACACCACAGCTCTCTCTGTCATTTTTGTCTCTGTCTACAAGAAGGGAGCAGTTAGGTGGCACGGTGAATAAAGTGCCAGGTCTGAAGTCAGGAAAACTCCTTCCTGAATTCAAATCCAGCCTCAGACTCTTACTAGCTGTGTGACCCTAAGCAAGTCACTTAACCCTGTTTGTCTCAGTTTCTCCATCTGCAAAATGAGCCAAAGAAGGCAATGGCAAACCCCTCCAGTATCTTTGCCAAGAAATCCCCAAATGGGGTCACAAAGAGTAAGACACAACTGAAATGACAAGTGAAGAAAGCACAGGTAAAATTAGTATGATACTGTCCTTTAGAGGCAGCATGGTGCAATGGATAGGGCACTGGATTAGAGTTAGGAATACCTAGGTTCAGTTCCCACATTAGACATTTAAAATGGTGTGACCTGGACAAGTCACAGTCTCTTGGTTCATCTGTTTCCTCATCTATAAATTTAGCATGATTTTAATCAAATTAAAATTAAATATGTGAATTAAAATTAGCATGACTCAATGACAGTCTCTCAGTTCCCTTCCACTTCTAAATCCATGATCCTGCATCAACTGCAGCCATAGCTACTAAAGATCTGGAAAAGAAAGTTCTTGCCGTCCAAGTCCTCGGCATTGTCAAATGGTTCATTATCACCAGAAACAGTGGAAACTAAACTAAACTAAAGAAGAGCCTTTACCATCTACCTTGCTGCTGCCCCCTCAGTCCTTTCCATCTGACTTAGAGCTGAAGTCCTCCCTATGTGAGGTTTCCTTCACTGAATGTGAGTCCCTTGGGGGCAGGGATTATTTTATCTGCTTGTGTCCCCCACTTATTACAGTGCTTCACACATAATAATTACTTAATAAATGCTTATTCATTCATTCATTCATTGACATTATAAAGAATGTGATCACAGCAAAAGAGACCCAGGCAAAAAACAATAAAGAAATTTGAAGGGGCGGCTAGGTGGTACAGTGAGTGGAGTCAGGAGGACCTGAGTTCAAATCTGACCTCAGACACTTAACACTTACTAGCCATGTGACCTTGGGCAAGTCACTTAACCCCATTGCCCCTCCAAAAAAAAAGAAAAAAAAAGAAATTTGAAGAAAAAATTATTTTTCTCAGATGAGGAGATTTTTGCTGCTCTTAAATCATTTCAGTTGTATCTGACCCTTCATGACCTTCTTGCACAGATACTGGAGTGGTTTGCCATTTTTCTCCCCAGACCATTTTGCAGATGAGGAAACTGAGGCAAACAAGGTAAAAGGACTTGCTCAGGATCACACAGCTAATAAATGACTGAGGCTGGATTTGAACTCAGGTTTTCCTGACTTCCAGCCTTGCACTCCATGCACTCCTCTACCTGCTGTCCCAATGGGAGAACAGGGACAGATTTACACCTTGTACCTGAGCCAAACACTGAATTATGACAAGGATTTCACAGATTATCATACATATCCCTGGAATTACATGTGGAGACTGGGAGAATACAAGAGATGAAGAGATGTGGAGGGAATACATTCCAGGCATTGGTAGATGACCAGAGATAGAAGAAGGGCAAGACTGGGAACCTGCTGTGTGGAGAGTGGACTAGAGTGAAGGAGAGCAGTTAGTCCAGAGGAGGACTGACAAGGGCCTGAATTAGGGTTTAACAGCCCAAAGCCAAAGGAGGAAATGGACAGTAGCATTCACATAAAAATAGAATCACAGGATTTGTCAATTGATTAGATAAAGACATGAGGGGAAAGGAAGGACTCCAAGGTAATCCCAAGGTTTCAAGCCTGAGTAATGACACGGATCATGGAGACAACCAAATAAACAGGACTGCTGGGAAAGGGGGCATGTTTGGGGATGAGTTTAACTCTGTACATGTTAGGTTTGGTATGCTGGTGGGACACTCGAAAGGAGGTCAGAGTCCCCCAGATTTAGAGTGAGAATGGACTTTAGAGAACAACTCCTTCAATTTACAAATGAGGAAAACTGGAGGCTGCAGGAGGTCGAATGATTTGCCCAAAGTCACACAGCTGGTAAATATCTGAGGTAGGATTCAAACTCAGATCTTCTAGACTCCAAGTCCAGAACTCTACCCACTATGCCACCTACTGGCCTCCTAGTGCTTGGCAGGCAGCTGGCAATTTAGGACCAGTTATAATCTACAGACTGGTGAGTTTTCTGAATAGAGGTAAATTAAAGTCAAAGAAATGAATAAGATCATTAAAAAAGATCACACATTCCCCAACAGGTAAATGGTCAAAGGATATGAACAGGCAGTTTTCAGATGAAGAAATCAAAACTATCTATAGCCATACAAAAAAAATGTTTTAAATCACTATTTATTAGAAATATGCAAATCAAAACAACTGAGGTACCACATCACACCTATCAGATTGGCTAACATGACAAAATAGGAAAATAATAAATGTTGGAGATATGGGAAAATTGGATCATAAATGCATTAGTGGTGGAGTTGTGAGCTCATCCAACCATTCTGGAGGGCAATTTGGAACTATGCCAAAGGACTATAAAACTGTGCATACCCTTTGACCCAGTGATACCAGTTCTAGGACTACATCTCAAAGAGATCATAAAAATGGGAAAAGGACCCACATATACAAAAATATTTACAGCAACTATTTTTGGGGTGGCCAAGAATTGGAAGTTGAGGAGATGCCCATCAGTTGGGGAATGTCTGAACAAGTTGTGGTATGTAAATGTGATGGAATACTACTGTTCCATAAAAAATGATGAGCAGATTTCAGAAAAACATGGAAAGACCTACATGAACTGATGCTGAGTGAAACAAGCAGAACCAGAGAACATTGTACACAATAACATGCACGTTGTGTGATGACTGACTTTGATTGACTTATCTCTTCTCAGCAATGCAAGGTTCTAAGACAGCTCCAAAAAACTCATGATGGAAAATGCTATCCACATCCAGAGAAAGAAATATGGAGCCTGAATGTAGATGGAAGCGTATTATTTAATCTTTTATTTTTGGTTGTTGTTGTTTGCTCTCTCATGGCTTCTCCCATCATTTCTGTGAAAATATGTTTAATATGAATGCATAAGTAGAGCCTGTATCAGATTGCATGTCTTCTTGGGGAGGGGGGAAGAAAGGGTAGGGATGAAAATTTAGAACTCAAAATAGTATGGAAGTGAATGTCGAAAACTAAAAATAAATTAATGGATAGATGATAGATAGATAGATAGATAGATAGATAGATAGATAGATAAAAGATCATAGAGGGAGGAAAAAAGGGGGACTAAAGACAGAACCATGGGGTACATCCACACTTAGGAGATAGTCAGAGGATGAAGGTCCAGAAAAAATGAGACCAAGAAGGAACAGAAAGATAAGTAAGAGGACCAGAAGACAGGGCACAATATGTCAGTCAAGAAGCTTACTATGTATGCTCCAGGCATTGTCCTTAGCATTGAGATGCAATGAATGGAAGAAAAATTATTCTTTCACTCAAGCAGCTTATGTTCTATTGGGGGAAACAATATGCAAATAATTAGGTATTAACAAGATAAATACAAAGGAGATGAAAGGCAGAAGTCAGCTAGGTGGTGCAGTGGCTAGAGCACTGGGCCTGGAGTCAAGGAAGACTTGAGTTCAAATCTAGCCTCAGATACTCACAAACTGTGTGACCCTGGGCAAGTCACTTAACCTCTGCATGCCTCACTTTTTTCAGCTGTAAAACGGGAATAATAGTGACAGCACAGAAGATGGAGTGCCAGGCCTGGAAGGTTCATCTTTCTGAGTTCAAATCTGGCCTCAGATACTTAACAGCCGTGTGACCCTGGGCAAGTCATTTAACCTGGTTTGTCTCAATTTCCTTACCTGTAAAATGAGCTAAAGAAGGACATAGCAAACCACTCTGGTATCTTTGCCAAGAAGACCCCAGAAGGGGTCATGGAGAGTCAGCTACACCTGAACGTGGCAGACAATCTGATGAGGAAGGCATTAGCAAGTGTGGAGACTCCAGAAAGACTGAAGAAGGTAGAAGTCGAGCTGAATCTTGAAGGAAGACAAGGATTCTAAGAGACAAGTGAAGGAATAGAGAGATTTAGGAAGGAAGGGGAAATCATCAGCATCAGGGTCTGCAGAAAGGTTAAGATCACCAACTAAGAAAAGACAAAGGGTATGGTGACAAAGACATCGTCAATGACTTCAGGGAGAAAAGTTTCAATAAAGGGGAATGAATGTCAAATTGTAGGGATAGAGGAGAGAATGACTGACGAAGTAAAGGCAGCAAATGAAACCTCTTTCTAGAAGTTTAGCAGCCAAGCAGGGAGTGCAATAGACTGGGAGAGTTTGATTTGGTAGCAGAGCAAAAGAAGCTTTACTGGGACAACATGTCTTTAGACAGTAAGGAAGGAGTTATTACACGACATGGTCGGGGGGGGGGGGGGGGGGGGGCAGAACTGAAGATGTGACAGTGAGGCAAGGAAGTGGGGGTGATGGGATCCAGTGCACAGATGGAAGGATTAATCTTGACAAGGGGGAAAGAAGGAAGATAGGATAAGTAAAATCAGAGAGGTTTTAAAATATGAAGAGGAAATAATAAACCTCATAACAGATAACTTTTTTCTCAATTAGTAGAAAATGTGGTCATCTGCTAAAGAGACGCTGGGGGTAAAGTTGGGGCTTTGTGAATCCCAGAGAAGCTTTAAAGCAGTCACTCTTGGGAGTGTGATGGGTATTCAGTCAGAGATCCATAAAAGGATCGTGGGAGCAAGGGCCCAGTTGAGGTTACATAACATGACTGTGTGTGTAGTATGGATTTAGTCACAGTTTAGTAATTTGTTCCAACAGTATTAGTATTATCCCAGGAGAAGGAGCTAAGAATATGGATGGTGGGTTGGTGAGAGTTTTAGAATGTCTCAGTATCAGGTTGTAAGGGAACAAAAGTAGGAGTGGAATGGGGCGGGGGAAGCAGGAATGGAAAAAATCCTGTTTTCCACTAAATACTTCTGGCTCCCTTGGAAGCTTGCTGCCTTCAAAGGCCCTTGTTCCCTTTCAAAAATTCAGCACAATAAGGATAATATATACTTCATGGATTTGTGATTACATCAGAACAGGCACTTCTTCCAACACAGGTCATGACTGATCTGTAGCACAGTGAATGGACCTTGTGAATTGCTGTAGTTAAAAACCTAGTGATGAAATAATGTAGTGTTGGGGAATGAGCAGGGGGTATGGAATTGGAAGGTCTGGGTTCTAATCCTGACTTCGCATCTTGGTTTCATTGTCCATGTCTGGTTAGAATCTCTGAGGTGACTAAGTCCCAGTCACAGGCAGCATGCCCACAGGACTCTTAGCAGCCTGAACTAGATTGAAACATAATTGAGAAACATCTAACACAATCCATAAAAATACAATAGGACATAGATGAATACTAATGTATACTTTTTTAAGTCACTATGTTCGCAGCAGGTTCACATTTATGGGCTCCAGTTTCTACTTAAATGGATTGTTTAGGTCTGATCTAGCTCCATACTATCCAATTCCATGGTCAACTTTGTACTGATGAACTTCTACACATTTATCTAGACTAGTCCTCCGATGGTGGGCATGACCTTAAAAATACCTGGCCCTTTTATAATTTATAATTTATTTCCTTTTTAAAGCATCTCAATATATGCATTTCCTCCCATCAAATGAGAATATATAAAATGATTTGGAAATGTCAAAACATTATAGCAACAATCTTTATAGCAAAAATCTTTACAGATTTTTTTTTATTTTTGGAGGGGGAGGGCAGGGCAATTGGGGTTAAATGACTTGCCCAAGGTCACACAGCTAGTAAGTGTTAATGTTTGAGGTCCTCCTGACTCCAGGTCTGGTGCTCTAATTCAGTGCACCACCTAGACGCCCCATCTTTACAGATTTTTAAATAGAGTTTAATAAGAGCTAGCATTTATGATGATTGTTGTTATTTGTTTCTCAGTCATGTCCAACTCTTCGTGACCCCATTTGAGGTTTTCATGGCAAAGGTATGGCCATTTCCTTTTCACCATTTCCTTCTCCAGCTCATTTTACAGATGAGAAAACTGAGGCAAACAGAATTAAGTGACTTACCCAGGATCACACAGCTAGTAAGGGTCTGAGACTGGATTTGAACTCAAGACTTCCTAACTCCAAGCCCCACTGTACTACCTACCTACCCTGCTTAAAATAATAGCCTTTATATGGTACCTTTAAGGTTTGCAAAATACTTCACAAATATCAGCTCATTTTATGATCACAACCACCCTGGGAGGTAGGTACTATTATTATTCCCATTTTACTGATGAGGAAACTGAGATAGGCAGAGGCTAAGTGATTTGCCCAGGACCAGCTAGTTAACTGTCTAAGGATTAAATTTTAACTCAGATCTGTCTGGCCCCAGACTTGGTAATAGATTTTTTTGCCAAGGTCCTATGACAAAGGGTTTATGTGAAATCTGCCTCAGAAGAAACTGAGGTACAGAATAATGAAATTGTTTGTCTAAGGTCACTCCACAGATGACAAGAATCCAAATTATAACCTACATCTCCTGACTCTCGGCTCACTTAGGACCATAGAGCTAGAGCTAGATATGGTCCCACCTCCTCATTTCACATACAGGAAAACTGAAGCACAGGAAAGTGATATGACTTGTCCAAGGCCAACCAGGTAAATGAGAGATGTGGCTGAAGCCCCTGGTGCTCTGACTTTCTGCGTCCACTCCAGACCCCCATCCACAGCTGTAGGCATAGGTTAGAAACCTTTGACAAGTTGCCAGCCCCTTGAGCCCCATCTGGCGTATCCTGGGGAGAGCAAAAGGGCCAGCCAGTAGACCTGGGACCCAACCAGAAAGAAAGAGATTTGCAAAACCAAACATGGTGGAGGTTACAGTTTAAAAGTCTCCTTTTCTGTCAAGGACAAGCTGAGATCTCAGCTGAGCAATAACTCTCAGCTGAGCCAAAAACACCAAACAGAAATGAAAGAGGGAAGGAAAAAGAAAGAACTCAATGTGCTGCCCCTGTACCGACACACTCTGATGGGCTGCAGAAGGGTTTCTTTCCTGCCCATGCCCACAGGCACTGATATTTTGCCTACGTGCCTGTCTACAACAGTCTGCCCTTTGAAAGGAAAACTTAGTTCCCAGATGTTCTCAAGAGAAAAGCATCCCCCAGGCTTCAGAGGCAGCCAGACCTCAAGTTCAGCTTGCTATGGCCAGAGAAAGGTTGGCTTTGGCTTTGTATGAGTCATAGTTTGGTTTTGGTTAAGTCATTATGGATTCCTGTATTGTTCCAGGGTGGCCTTTATGGAATCACACATGCTGTGTCCCCTATTAGAGTATAAGCTCCTTGAGGGCAGAGACTATATCTTTTGATTTATTTTTATTTCTGTTAGCACAGTGTCTGGAACCCAGTAGGCATCGAATAAAGGCTTGTAAATTGAATTCAAAGCCTACCTAGCCAAAACCTTACCAGGGAGTATGGACAGGAATGCCATCTCTCACCTCTCCAACAAGTGGTTATCAAGCCTGTTCTTAAGTGCCTCCAGTGATGGAGAACTTACTGCTCTCTGACACATAACTTTCCATGAGTAGGATGTTTCCCTGGGTCAGTAAGCCCATTGACCTTTAGCATAACAGGACATTTATGGAGTGAGCCCTGTGGCCTAAGTCTTTTAGCCCACTCTGGACAAGCAACCTCATGGAGGAGAAAGAACACTGAAGTCAGCAATCAGCCGTGCCACAAATTAACTGTGTGACCTTGGGAGATTGATTTAAACTCTCTAACTTTCCACTTCCCTGTCTGTAAAAGGGGGTGGGGAGAAGGGGGAACCTTGATCTCTAAGGCTGTTTTCCAGCTCAAACACACACAGGGTCACAGGGTCACACACACATGAAGTTCAACCCCCCATCATTTTATGGACAAGGAAATGGAAGACATTTTTATAACATGTGTATGTATACATACATGTGTACACATATAAATATATGTATATATGTATATATATATATGGCAAAGAGGACTGAATTTTTATCCAGACTATGAGATAACCCACACTTTGAATATTTCAATGCTCTACACAGACACATAGGGACCTAACAACCTGGAAACATTGTTCTATTATCTGGCATCTGATTCATATTTCTTTCATCATTGCTACAGATATATATGTGTGTATGCACATGTTTATATTTGCATGTGTCCTCATGTGCATATATATGAGTAGGTGTGTATACTCACATACACAATTTTTAGAATATCTCATCCCGCATTAAAATACAATAATCCCTGCCCCGGCCACCCTACAGGTCTAGTAAGGTACTCAAATGAAATAAGAGGCAAAGTATTCTATACAAGGAGTCCCAAAAGTGTTAGGGCAGCTTTAAGTTATTTTGGGGGACACTCTGCATAGATATTACCTTTTCTGTTGAGGAAATGAAGATTTATAAAAGTGAATTTATTTTCTATAGTCAGCTGGCTGGGCAGTATAGTAGAAAGTTTTAGATATGCAATCAGAAAGACAGCTTTGAAACCTGCCTAAGATACTACTACTACTGTATGAACCTGGGTAGATCACTATTTTTCTCAGCCTTAATTTCCTCATCTGTAAAATGGAGATCATAATAGCACCTAGGAAATAACATCATAAAGTGCTTTAAAATTCCTCAGATGACACTTAAAGGTTAATCTACTTATTCTAGGCCAGAGATGAGGAACCTACAGCCTCACAGCCACATGTGGCCCTCTGGGTCCTCAAGTGTGGCCCTTTCAACCCAAGTAGATCTGGATTCAGTCGAAGAACCATACTTGAGGACCTAGAGGGTCACACATGGGCTGTTCTAGACCACGTTTATAGAATTTACCTTTCCACACTACAGATTTAGTAGTTAGACTCTATAGCCATTACCAACACCAGCTTAGGATTTCCCCATTGTCAGGTCCTGGCATCTGAAAAAAGGGCATTTGGGTTGTTGCTATAGAATTACTGGAATGGGATAAGTTTATCTCAAAATAAAAGTAGAGGTTTGCGAAGAAATCTTGCTCCAGTTCCTAAAACTCTGCTCCCAAGAATCCCACAGGGCAAATGCTTTCTTGTCTTTGGTCTGAGAGACTATGTTCTAGAGAACATAACATCATTATGACTCAGATCAATCTGGTCTTAACTTGCTAAAATAGCACTGGTCCCGTTGGCCAAGTACATGCAGTAATCTGTTGTTGGAAGAAAAGAAATTAGAAGGTGAAATTCCCACCTCCTAAAGTGGTAACAGACACACCATCGAGCCAGAGGTCTGTAAGATGAATCTGTTTTAGATATAACACAATGACAGTGAGCAATAGCCAAGCGCAGGCTAATTTGTGAGTGATGATAGCTTGTTATTCTGATCGCTGATGCGGGCATTCTATTGGCAGCTAGGTGACCTAATGGTGAGAGAGGTTGGACTCTGGAAGACCCAAGTCCAAATTGGGTCTCAGACATTTATTGGCTGAGCGACCTCAAGCAAGTCCCTTAATTGAGACATTTGTCTTCGTTTCCTCAACGGTGAAATGAGGGCCATAATAGCACCTGTCTCCCAGGGTTGTCATGAGGATCAAATGAGGTCATTTGTAAAGTGCAGGGGCAGGGCTGTATAAATGCTAGCTACTATCCTCATTATAATTGTCATTATTGTCAGAATGCTACAGAATTTAACAGCATATTCTCTTGGAGATGAACCTTCGTACAGCCCTCTCTCACCCACTGTTTGCAAGTTGTGTTTTTAGTTTTCCATACAACATATCTTCCTCTGAAAATACTTTATTCCATCACTCCTTCCTCCCTTATTCTGTTAAAATTTCAAAGGAAAGAAAGAACAGAGGTGAATCCAAGTTCAATGTCAAACTAGCAGCTCACCTCACCAAGCCACTGATGGCAGAGAGCAGCAAATCTAAAAGCCACCAGATGTCACTCTTCCCCTTTGAATTATTTATTTTTATTTTTTAATAAAAATTTCTCAGTTTCTACAATTTTTATTTCCACATCTAACAGTTCAGGAAAAGTGAGGGGATGCTAAGGAGCAATCAGTCAATCAACAAGCATTTATTAAATGGTTACTCTATGTCAGACACTGTCCTAAGCACTGGGAATACAAAAAGACGCAAAAGACAGTCCCTGCCCTTAAGGAGCTTACACTCTAATGAGTGAGAGAATATGAAAATGACAATGTACAATCACAGGCAACAATGTATAATCAAAAGGACAGGTTCAGTGGATAGAATGCCAGGCTTGGCATCAGGAAGATTCATCTTCCTGAGTTCAAATCCAGCCTCAGACACTTACTAGCTGTGTGACCCTGGTCAAGTCACTTAACCCTTTTTGCCTCAGTTTCCTCCTCTGTAAAATGAGCTGGAGATGGAAATAACAAAGTACTCCGGTATCCCTGCCACAGAAACCCCAAATAGGGTCACAGTCAGACATGACTAAAAAACAATTCAACAACAATACGTACCATCAAGTTATATGTAGGACAATTTTAAATAATCCTCAGAGGGAAGGCACTAGAATTAAGGGAAATTGGAAAAGGTTTCGTATATCAGGCAGGATGTTAGCTGAGACTTGAAGGAAGCCAGGCAGGGAGGCTAGGTGGCACAGTGAATAGAGCACTGGCCCTGGAGTCAGGAGGACCTGAGTTCAAATCTGGCCTCAGACACTTAACACAAAACTAGCCTGTGACCTTGGGCAAGTCACTTAACCCCCAACTGCCCTCCAAAAAAAAGAAAAAAAAAGGAAGCCAGGCAAACAAGGAGGCAGAGATGTAGAGGGAGAGCGTTCCAGGCATGGGAAACAAACAGAGAAAACGCCTGGAGTCAGGAGATGGAGTGTCATGCTGAAGAACAGCCAGGAGGCTAGTCGGTGTCTCTGGATATCAGAGTAACCAGAGGGCATTAAGGGAAAAAGAGAACAGAGAGATGGGAAGGGACCAAACTACCCAGGGTTTAAAAGCCAGAGATTTTCTATCTGATCCTGATATAACAGAGAGTCACTTGGAATTTATAAACGGAGAGGAGGGTGATAGGGTCAGACCTGTGTTTTAGGAAGATCATTTTGACGACTGAGCAGAGGATGGGCTGGAGCAGGGAGGCAGGGAGAACAACCAGCAGGCTATTGCAATAGACCAGGTGTCAGATGATGGGCTGAAAAGACCCTTCAGGGAACACTAATCATCATTTCTGCAGATGGGGGAACTATGAGCCAAAGGGAAGAAGTGTTTTGCCCAGGATCACATGGATTTGGACACAACAGAGTCAGTTTCTAAGCCTGTGTCTTATGATTCCAAAGCCAGGGTTCTTTCACCCACCTACTCCTCACTCTGACTCTTGATCGTTTCTGCTTCTCCGCTGGTTCGCTCTCGCTGCCTGTGATCAACATTCGTTAAGTCTCCGGCGTGTATGGAACATACAGGGAATTGCAGAGGAAGAAGACTGGTGCTTTTTTTTTCTCTTGAAGACACATCTCAGTGCCTACCCTCAATTAATCCTGAACATAACCTGTTTGTACGTAGTTGTTTGATATCTCTCCCCCACCCCATTAGATTGTGAGTTCCTTGAGAGCAGACGTTTTTTGACTCTTTTTGTATCCCCAGGACTTGGCTCTGTGACTGGCACATAGCAGATGTTTAATACATATTGATTTGAGGAGGTTATAGTCTAATGGAAAGTTAAGAAAAATGAAAATGTATAAATTGTTAAACTGTCTATTAGCATTTACAGAAATGATACAAATCAGGGCCCAATTTACTGTTTCATTGATTGACAAGATTTAATGATAAAGAAATGTTAATAAAGCAAATTAAACTTAAAAGTGTGCCGTGTGTACATTTTTTTTCTTCAAAGAATCAGTTGTTAACCATTTACCAGCATATCTCCGCCCTTCAGCACTAGATGTTATCATGGGTTAGTCTGGCTTGTGGTATGATGGGGCAGAATTAAAAGGACCAGGTTCACAGTAACCTGGCCTTTGGGAGTTTAGTCACAAAACATACAAATGACTCAAGAGTAAGCCTCCAAATACAGAAAAATCCTGCAATAGTAAGTCGAAGAGTTGTGATCCTAGGCATGGACTAGGAAAGATCATGTTCCTCTGTGTGGCTCCGAAAGGTGTCTCTTCCCCTCCTGCCGCAAAAATAGAACGCAAAGAAATTTGAAGGACAGGCTTGACCACAAGTGTTTATCAGAAATAGGATCAGATCAGTCAGACGCAGTCTTTAACAGACTGTTAAAAGGGTATTCCATCACAACCGGGATAAATTGGCCAGTTCTGCCATATTTCTCACAGTCTCTCTGGTCAGCACTCTAGCCACTGGAACAGGTGCTGCAAACACCGCTGCTCGCCATTTATCTTTCCCCTCTCCAGTCTTCCTGGAGGTGTAGGCTTGGGGGGATTGATGGGGAATAGAATGGATTGCCAATGTCACCACTTTGCTGTAGCAAATTTCTCATGACTTAAGTAAGCCTGACCATCCCTTCTTCTCTATGTATTCTCTCTAGGGAACCTTAAAAAAACAAAAAACTTAAAGATGGTGGCATAGAAGCAGGAAAATGCTGCACCTCTCACATGGCCACCTCAAATACCCATAAAATATGACTCTAAACAAATTTTAGGACTCCAAAACTCACAAAAATACACCTCTCTCTAAAGGCAGCTCAGCAGGTGGGGCTCTTCTCAGCATGAGGAGATGAAACCAGCCCAGCCCTAAACCTCAGCTTGGCCCAGGGCAAGCAGGACGAGCAGGACAATGTGCAGGTGGAGCCTTCAGGAGAGCAGATCAGTGGCAGATGTGCAGCTTCCAGATTTATTAAGCCAGAAGAAATGAGGACTAAGTGAAAGGTCAGTGGAACTCAGCTAAATTTGGGGGAGAAAAGCAGTCTGGCCTCCAGGGCAAGGAAGTGGCAGAAGTAGCGGCCCTGCATTGGCTTCCACCTGGAGGCTTCAGAGCTCCCAGCCTGCAGATTGCAGGGGGGCCAAGTGATCATTCAGAGGCCAAGTGCTCTTGCATTGAGTGGCCTGGATCCAAATAGTGGTCTTGGGTGGTGGTCCTGGGGTGCCTTTTCAGTGAACTAAAGCTGGTGGGGGCTTCACCAGTGTAATAATAGCTCTGGCAGCTGCAAAAACCCTAGCAATTTGGGACAAAGTTTTCCCCCCTGGAAGCAGAGTTCCACAGAGCTAAAAAGATAAGTAATTCACTGGCAACATGAACAGGAAAAGGAAGCAAAGTAAGAACAGCAACCAAACTCTAGAATCCTTTTTTGGGGACAAAAAAGAACAAAGCATGGAACGGGAGGAAGACAACACAGTCAGAACTCCCACACCAAAAGCTTCCA
>CM053597.1:140047725-140075960 GCA_028646575.1 Pseudocheirus occidentalis | reverse complement strand
AAATATTACAGGCTGCCAAGTGGAAGTAATTTAAATACTGTGGAAACACAATTAGGATAATCCAGGATCTGGCAGCTTCTACACTGAGGGATCGAAGGGCCTGGAATATATTCCAGAGAGCAAGAGAGCTGGGATTAAAACCAGGAGTCACCTACCCAGCAAAACTGAGTATAATGTTCCAGGGGAAAACATGGTCATTCAGTGAGGTAGAGAACTTTCAAGCATTCTTGATGAAAAAACCAGAACTGAACAGAAAATTTGACACTCAAATACAAGAAGCATGAGAAGGTAAACATGGAAAAGAAATCATAAGGAACTTATCAAAGTTGAACTATTTACATGGAAAAACAATAATGGTAACTCATGAAACTTTTCTCAGTATGAGGATAGGGGAAGGGAATACAAATGTATGTATACATATACATACACATATGTCAATATAGGAGGATATATGTATATATGCATATGAATACATATCTGAGTATATGTATATATGTGTATGTAGATGGCACAGGATCAACTTAATAGGAAGGGCTGATATTTTAAAAGGTGAAATTCTGAGGTGGAAGAGGATTAGAATGAGAGAAGACAGGGGAGACAAAATGGAAATAATCATCTCACATAGAAGAGGCAAGGGATAATTGTTACAATGGAAGGGAAGAACAGGAAGGCAAAAGGGAAAGGGTCAACCTTACTCTCGTTGAATTTGGCTTAGGGAAGGAATGACAAACTCTAAACTGGGTATCTTGCCACACAGGAGAGTAGGGGTGGATGGGGATGAGAGGAGGGATGACGGAAGGGAGGGCAAGATCGGCAGGGAGGCTGCTGGAAGCACACACTTCAGTAAAGGGACAGGGACAGGGTAGAGAATAGAACAAGGGTGGGGGGGATAGGAAGGAGGGACATATAATCAGTCTCTCACAATATGTCCACTGTGGAGATGTTCTGTGTAATTACATATGTACAGCCTGTATTGAATTGCTTGTCCTTCCAGTGGGGGTGGATGATGAAAGAGGAAGGGAAAGAATCTAGAATTTAAAGTTCTATAATCAAATGTTAAAATTATATATGTATAAAGATTATTATTAGTATTAACTACTCCAACTATGCAACTGGGAATTAAGACATACAGGCACTGGGGTAGGGAGACCCTCCCTGCCCTACCAGAAAGTTAGAGGGGATATGGGGGAGGACATAGGAGGGAGCAGATTAGGGGAGGGGCTTTATAGTGGGTTCACTGTTTTGGGTGGGGTAGGGGAAGATGGGGAAAAAATTGTAACTCAAAATCTTCTGGAAATGAGTGATGTAAAGAAGAAAATAAATAAATAAACTCAGAAAACAAAAGCAAAAACAAAACTTGCTGCTCTAGTAGAAAATTCTGCCTACCCATCCCAGTCCTAGGATCATTCCCTCTCTTCCAGAACTCTGAAGAAATACAACTTCCAGCATGTTAAGGGACCTAGACACTCTCACAAACCAGCCAGTTTAATTCAAGCCTTGACAGAAGAATTGTTATGCACATATCACCACAATTAATTCAATAAACATTTATCAAACGCTTACTACATGCCAGGTACTTTGTAACGTAGCCAGGATGCTGTTGTTGTTGCTCAGTCCCTTCGGTTGTGCCCAACTCTTTGGGACCCCATTTAGGCTTTTCTTGGCAAAGATACTAGAATGGCTTGCCATTTCTTCCTCCAGCTCATTTTACAGATGAAGAAACTGAGACAAACAGGGTTAAATGACTTGCCCAAGATTATACAGTTAGTAAACGTCTAAAGCCATCATAGAAAGATAAAAACGAAAAGCTCTCCCCTTTCCCCTCAAGAAGTTTATACTCTAAAGGGGGTTGTAGGGTGACAAAATTTATACAGATAAATAAATGAAAAAAAAAAAGTAAGCTCAGGAGCAAGAGAAGACACTAGCATCTGTGATAATTAGGAAAGGTTCCCAGTAAGAAGTCAGACATGACAGAGCCTTGAAGGAAACCAGGGCTTCTCTCGGTGGATGGGAGGAGTGAGTGCATTCCAGGACAGGGTACCACTTGCCTGAAGACACAGAGATGGAAAATGACATGCCTGAGCCAAGGAGCCTATTTGGGGCTGAAGGACAGTAATGTGCAGTAAGCCTGAAAAGTAGCTTGGAACCAAAAAGGAAAGAGCTTTAAATACCAAAATAAGGAAGTTTGTATTTAACCTCAAGGCAAGAAAAAAGCCACTAAAGCTCCCTGAGCGTGGAAAACAACACAGGCAGACCCCCAATATGCAGGCAATAATAGCAAGGCTGTCTGCAAACATACCTGTTAGATCTGTGTGCCCTTTTGAGCAATAAAGCACTTCTGATATAGGCAAAACTGCGAAATGAGTGAAAAATAACATTAGAACCCTAGTGTCTCCTTTGTTCCTACTCCCCTCTGAGTGGTTTCCCTTTCCCTCATTCCAGCCTTCTCCGCCTTGATCTTGGTCTGCTCTCCCACCCTTTGTCCCTGCCTCTGGATTTGTTGTTAGTCATTTTCAGTTGTCTCTTCTTTAATGTTGAATTTGGCTGATCTGTTGATGTTTTGTTCAATTTTTTTTCTTTTTTTTTGTTATATGGGGTGGTTCTCAAGGAGAAAGGAGAGGAGGTATATTGGGAAATAAAGATACAATGAAAACAGGACATAAATTTAAAAATTTAACTAAATTTTTAAAAGAAAAACCTTTTCTCAGAAATTTTCTCTGTGAATTTGAATCAATGTGCTATATCTCTCAGTAGGCTTCACAGAGGCATCTTCATTTTAAGTTCCCTCTAATTGTGGAATGAATGATTTTCCCCCAGCACAGGAATACATGTCTCCCATGTAGATGTTAACTTGATAAAAGATCCCTTGAAAGATGTAATAACATAGTTATATTCAATGACCCTCTGATTATTAAACCAAAGTAGGCATAAAAATGGGAAATATAGGCTCAACAGAAGCGTTTCCTGCTGACGTGGAGAGTGCAGTGCAGAGTCCAAAGGAAGGAGGGATTCCCAATAGGTGTTGAGGTCCCATGGTAGCAGATTACATTGTCCTACTACATCAATACCTGGAACATGGCAGAGCTTCCTAAATGAGATCTGCAATCAATCACTCAAAAGAGATTAGCATAAGTAGTGATGAAGAAGAAAAAACAGAGACAAAGAAAACCCACTGTCCAGATTACATTATATGACATTTAATAGATGACCCATACATTTGATCCATCAGTCTATGTATCTTAGTCCAGTGTTTACAGATGGACAGTGTACTGGGACCCAGAATTGAAGAGGAGGTGGAGAGTGGGCTGAATTGCCTTTGGGAAATCATATGGTCTTTTCAGTGATTTTGAGCTTTTCCCTCACAAAAGGTCTGTGTTTTGTTTGTATGTGTGTTTTTGTTAAACCCCAGTATACCAACATACTTCTAATGATATAGATATATATAAAAATATATAGTATATACAACACATAGAACACTATAATCTCTGAACAAGTTGTAGATGATTGAAAGATAGGTGTGAGTAGACTACAAGTATTACTAATCACTTAGTAAATAAATATTTATTAAGAATTGTTATATGCCAGGCATTGGGGATACAAAGATGAAAGTGAATGAATAAATTAATTAAAAGCATTTATTAAGCACTAATTATCTTCTATTTGTTAACTGTGCTAAGCCTAGATATATAAATACAAAAGTGAGACAGTCTTTCCACTCAATAAATTTAAATTCTATTATGAAGAGATAATGTATGTAAAGTAGTGGTGACCAGGAAAGGATGTTTTGGTTTGGGAAATCATAGGGATTGTGAGTAAAGCATTGCTGTCCAGTTGTTTTTCAGTCATGTCCATTTCTTTGTGACTACTTTTGGGGTTTTCTTAGCAAAGATACTGGAGTGGTTTGCCATTTCCTTCTCCAGCTCATTTTACAGATGAGAAAACTGAGGTAAACAGTGTCAAGTGACTTGCCCAAGGTCATGTAGTTAGTAAGTATCTGAGCCCAGATTTGAACTCAAGATGATGAATCTTTCTGACTCCAGTCTCCGCATTTTTTCCGCTGTGCCACCTGCCTGCATTGAGTCAAACATTAGTCCCTTCTAGAACTAGTGATAATATGATTTGACGACTATTCCCAGAGTAAAAGATAAAAAAGGGAGAGCAATGAAGACATGGTATCAGGGCAGATGGAAAGAAGACCACCAGGGTGGACAGCTGGAAAGGATGTGAAGCATGGCCAGTCTGGTGGCAACTAGATATAATTAACTATATGTTTGACATAGTCTTCGATCTCAAGAAGATAACTGAATATCATGGGGCCTCCCAAATAATCATATCTGTCTCTAAAGTGATTCTGCATTGAGAAAGATCCCATGGATCTATGTAAACTCATACAAAAAAGTGCACAGCAGATACAAGGCATGTTGAGGAGAAGGCTTTAGCACCTGGGAGTGAAGGAGAAGCTTTATGTACACAGTAACACTTGAACTGAGCCCTAAAAGAATCTAGGGATTCTAAAAGATGGGAGTGAAGAAAGAGTAGATTTAAGGCCTGGGCCCAGCCTGTCCAAACACATAGAAACCAAAGATGGAGTGTCATTTATGAGGAAGAGGGAGGAGAGCTTGACTTGATAGTAAAGAGTATGTATGAAGGAGGGTAATGGACAATAAACCTGGAAAAGTAGGTTGGCACCCAGTTTTGAAGGACTGATGCCAAATGGAAGAATTTATGTTTGATCCCAGAGGTAATGTGAAGCCACTGGCATTTATTGAAAGGGCTTTGGGGTAACACTGGCTTCCTGTATTGCATGCACAAGACATTCCCTCTCTGGACATTCTCTTTTAGCTATCCCTCACTCCTGGAACGTTCTGCTTCCTCCCCTCCAGTTACTGACCTCCGTGGCTTCCCTTAAGTCCCAACTAAAATCCCACCTTCTCCAGGAAGCTTTCCCTAATTCCTTTCAATTCCAGTGCCTTCCTCTCTTAATTATTTCCTATTTGTCCTGTATATAGCTTGTTTTGTATAGAGTTGTCTATATGTTATCTCCGCCATTCGATTGTAAGCTCCTTGAGAGCAAGAACTGTCTTTTGCCTCTTTTTGTAAGTATTACTGGCATTTAGTAGGTGCTTGATAAATGTTTATTGAATAAATGAATGAATGACATGCTCAGATCTATGTTTTCTTCAGGAAAAACACTTTGATGGCTGTGTGGAAGATGAATGGAGCTGGGGGGTGGGGGGAGGAGAGGGTGTAAGGCAAGGAGAAATTGTTGCCATGGTCTAAGTGAGTGGTGATGAGGGCCTGAATTAGTATGGCAGGTATCGGAATGGATAAAAGGAAGTATTATAGAAGGAGAGATAAGATTTGGCCAACTGAACGAATATGTGAGGTGAGGGGGAACACCAAAGTTGTGAACATGAGTGACCAGAAGAATGCTGGTACCCTCGACAGTAATAGGGAAGCTTAGAAGAGAAATGGGTTTGGGAGGAAAGATGAAGACTTCTGCTTTGGATATGTTAGTCTGAGATGCTCACAGAACATTCAGGTTGAAATGTCTGATAGGCAGCTAGTGATAGAGGGTTGCATCTCTGGAGACAGGCGAGGCTAGTTCTGTGCACTATGCCTCTGAGTCATCTGAACAGAGATGCTAATCAATGAGAGTTGATAAAATAACTAAGGGAGAATGAAAAAAGAGAACAGAGTACAAGACAGATCATTAGGAGATACCCTAATAGTTAAGAGCATATGATAGGGCAGCCAGGTGGCACCATAGTGCACAGAGATCCAGGCCCAGAGTCAGGAAGACTTATCTTCCTGAGTTCAAATCTGGCTTCAGACACTTCCTAGCTCTGTGACCCTGGGCAAGTCACTTGACCCTGTATGCCTCAGTTTCCTCATCTGTAAAATGAGCTGGAGAAGGAAATAACAAACTACTTCAGTATGCTTGCCAAGAAAACCTCAAAGGGGGTCATGACAAGTCAGACATGACCAAGAAGCAACTGAATAACAAGGAAAATATGACATGGATGAAGATCCAGCAAAGCAGACTGAGAGCCAAACAAATAGAAGAGAATTGAAAGGGAGGGGTATCCTTTCCAGAGAGAAGAGGGCAACCTGGGGAAGAGCTTGGCTGATGGTGTCAAATACAAATGGTGTAGACAAGTCAAGAGGAAGAAGGATTAAGAAAGGGTCATCAAATTTCCCAACTAGGAGAACACTTGAGTCTTTGGAAAGAATAAAGTCAGTTGAATAATTAATAATTGTACAGAAGTGTCATAAAAGACATTTTCAGGGGGGAAAAAAAGAAAAAAGACATTTTCAGGGAACAGTCTAACTGGAAAGCAGAGTGAAAACTGGTTATGGAGTCAAAAAGAAAAGAAGGGCAGCTTGTGTTCTCCACTAGTATCCACTGGTCAAAAGAGCATGAAGAAGGCCCCCAGCACACTGGGAGGACCCTCTGTGAAGGATTTATAGTAGGACATGGACAAGATGAGATGGAGGATAATAAGACACAGAGAAATTCTGGAAAGGATGTGGAAAAACTGGAACACTGATGCATTGCTGATGGAGTTGTGAATTGATCCAACCATTCTAGAGAGCAATCTGAAGCTATGCCCAAAAGGCTATAAAAAAGTGCATACCCTTTGACCCAGCAATACCACTTCTAGGGCTGGATCGCAAAGAGACCATACAAGTATGAAAAGGACCTGTATGTACAAAAATATTTATAGCAGCTCTTTTTGTGGTGGCAAAGAATTAGAAATCAAGGGGATGCCCATCGTCTGGGGAATGGTTAAACAAGTTGTAGTATATGAATGTAATTGAATACTATTTTGCTATAAGAAATGAGGAGCAGACAGATTTCATAATAACCTGGAGAGACTTATATAAACTGATGCTGAGTGAGGAGAGCAGAACCAGGAGGACTTTGTACACAATTACAGACACATCGTATATGTGATGACTAACTTTGATAGACTGGGCTCCTCTCAGCAAAGCAAGGTTAGAAGACAACTCCAGAAGACTGATGATGGAAAAGGATATTAACATCCAGAGAAAGAACTACAGTCTGAATGCAGATTGAAGCAAACTGCTCTCTCTCTCTCTGTGTCTGTGTGTGTGTCTCTCTCTCTTTTGTGTTTTGTTTCATTCCTTCTTTCTCACTGTTCACTCCATTGGTTATAATTCTTCTTTACAACTTGACTAATGTTTAATGCTAAAGCATTTGTAGAACTTGTATTTGATTGCATGCCACCCATGGGGGAGAGGGGAGGAGAGGGAGGAAGAGAAAATTTGGAACCCAAGAGATTATGGAAATGAATGTTGTAAACTAAAAGTAAATAAATACTTTTTTAAGTTGGAAGGAAGGAAGAAAGAAAGAAAGAAGAAAGAAAGGAGAAATAAAGGAGAAAGAAAGAAAGAAAGAAAAGAAGGCATAGAGAGGTTGCAATGCACTATATCATGTGTACAGAGTGCTGAACCAGGAATCAGAAGACCCAGGTTCAAAACACTTAGTACCTGAATCACCCTGGGCAAGTCCCTTGAAAAGTTATTCAACCTCGTTTTCCTCATACGTAAAATGATGGGATTGGACTCATTAGCCTCAAAATTCCTTTCCAACTCTAAATCTAAATCTCAAATATTGAAGCAGAGGAAATTCAGCATAAAGGGAAGGAGCAGAGATAAGTCTTGTTTCAGGTGGGGCAGTTAAGTGGACAGAACCTTCCCAAATCATAGCTACTAGTTTCCTGCTCCCTGCCCTAGTCAGGCAGCCAAGAAGAAATAAAGGTTACTATTTTCCAGGCAATGTCCTAAGAATTAGAAATACAAAAAAAAAAAAAAAAAAGACAAAAACAGTTACTGCTCAACAACCTCAGTAAGACAGACACAGTATGTGGCACATAGATGCTTGATAAATCCATGGTGACCATTTGCTTAAAGATGTGCTCTGTTCTATATCACCTCCAAGTGGCAAGAAATGGAAGCACAATATTTGGGAATCATAAGATTTAAAGCTGGAAAGAACCATGGAGTTTGTTCATATTAATTCTGTATGTATTAATATACCTAATTCTTATCTCTTCAGTTAAAGCATAAGTACCTTCAGAATAGGATTGTTTCATTTTTTTTTGTCTTTGAATCCCCAGAAGATCAGCATGATGTCTGACACACAGTATTTGTTTCATAAATGCTTGTTAATTGATAATTCAACACCCTTATTTTACAGATGAAGAAACAGAAAATGAGTTTCCCAAGAGAGAGTGGGTTTGGACCAGGGACCTCTGACTCCAATTCAGTGTTCTTTACACTATACCACACTGCTACTTTTTTTTTTTGTTCCCTTAATGGGCAAAAAAGATTATAAACAACAGACATCAAATTCTTTAGTCATTACTTCTAATCCTGCCAGCAAAGAACAGTCCATGTGACTGACTTTTATGCATGTTTTTTAAAGGGAGGAGGAAATTCTGACCGAGTATAGCACATTTCTTTTATTTTTCACTGTGAACATTGAGTGAAAAAAGAGCACGAGGTAAGAAAAGTCAACACACCTTTTCTAAAACTTAGAGGCAGAGCCTGCGAATAGCCTCCTAGGTAGAAGAGCTGTCCAGAGAACTAATACTTAAATTCCCCCACTGAAGAAATAACAGAAGGTTTTCTGGTTGCTCTTTCCATAATACTTTCTTCCATTCATGGAATACACATAAACTATGGTCCACAAAATCCCTTTTGGAGAGAAGTTGGGCCAAAATTGTATAAATCCAGTGGATCAAGAAAGATAGTACTCTCCACCTATTACCTTCACTTCACTGTACTCATGAATCAATCTGGATAGTTCCAAGAGAGTTTAAACCTGAACTCATTGGCCGGTGCCTTCATACTCATCACCTAACCTTAATAGCTATCCTCCCTCCACCTACCTCCTTTACATAGAGAGAGAATTCTGTAATAAACATGCTCTTTCCAAACCATGTAATGAAGACAATAGAATTGCTCTTCCCCTTCTCAGAGATGCCATGATCTAAGACAATGTCAAAAGACTCATGACCGAAAATGCTATCCACATCTAGAGAAAGAACTAAGGAGTCTGAGTGCAGATTGAAGCAGATGATTTTCTCTTTTTTTGTTTTGTTTTGTTTTTTCATTCCCATGGTTTTTCCTTTTGGTTCATATTCTCCTTTACAACATGACTAATATGGACGTATGTTTAATATGATTGTACGTGTATGGCCTACATGAGATTGCACACTCTTGGGAAGGGGGTAGGGCATGGAGGGGGAGACAAGTTAGAACTCAAAATCTTATAAAAGTGAATGTTGAAAATTAAATGCTAATTAATTTTTAAAGGATTTTTCTTCCCTATAATAGGTGCTTCATAAATGCATGTGGATTTATAATTTGTCCCCTTATTTCACAGATGAGGAAACTGAAGTAGTGAAGGGGAAAGTGAGTTTCCCAAGATCACTCCTGTTGTTTCATTTCCACCTTCTTTTGTACTACCCATACCCCCTCACCATCTCCCGAAGTGACCATCATATCAATTGGGAAGACCAGAGACAGGATGATCTGAGTTTAAATACTCCCTCAGACACTATGGCCCTCTCTAACCCTGGGCAAATCATTTATTCTTTTGGGGCCTCAGTTTCTTCATCTGTAAAACAAGTGAGTCAGACTCAGTGATGAGCTCTAAATCTACAGTACTATGATCCCATGTAATATGTTGCCAACAGCCATTAGGTAGCAATAATAATAATAGCATTTATATAGTAGTACCTACTATGTGCCCAACACTCTGCTAAGCACTTTGTGAATATTATCTCATGCAGTCTTCACAGCAACCCTAGGAGGTGGGTGCTATTATTATCCCCATTTTGCAGATGAGTAAACTGAGGCACACATAGGTTAAGTGACTTGCCCAAGGTCACACAACTAGTGTCTGAGGCTAGATTTAAATGAACTCAGATCTTCCTAACTCTAGGTCCAGTTCTCCATCCTTTGGTACCATCTCTGTTTCAGGGAAGGAGAGAGCCTTAATGAGTATCTGGCAAACTTAGTTCTGCCCATCAGACTAAGGAACATTTTGTTCAAGCCCAAGGTCTTGCCTGGGTTTCACTGAAGCTAGCTTGATTTTTCACCAAAAGCCAATTTCTCAGAAGTGACAGGGATGATATTTTCACCAAGGAGAAGAAAAAGGAGGTTCAGACTTGGTAAGGACATGGCATTTCCTCTAAAACAAGGGTCCAGATGGATTGTCTCCAGAGCAGAATATCGATCCATTTATACCAAAGACAATCCACTCCCTTAAAGTGCCAAGTTCATGTTTTCTGCTCTTTATATCCTGTTTTCAGTGGAAATATTTCCAGTAATTCTTCATTATAACCTCTCTCACTCTACCCACATCCCCATCCTACATTCTACTCCATTTTAGAGAAATGGAAGAATTTCCTAACAGTGGAGCTAAATCAAGTGAAAATAATTAAATTAGATATTGCTTCTGGTTGCTGAGGTTATGTCCCCTTCACTAACAGTCTTTTTTAAAAATAGACCAGACATCCATCAAGAGGCAAAAAGAGAACTGGAATTACTGTAGAAAGAAGACCGGCTCTGAAGCCAGAGGATCTGGATTAAAACCTAGGGAACTGGGGCGGCTAGGTAGCGCAGTGAATAGAGCACTGGCCCTGGAGTCAGGAGGACCTGAGTTCAAATCCGGCCTCAGACACTTAACACAAAAACTAGCCGTGTGACCTTGGGCAAGTCACTTAACCCCAACTGCCCTCCAAAAAGCAAAAAAAAAAAAAAAAACCTAGGGAACCATCCCTGTGGGACCCTGGGCCTTTGTTCCCTCATCTGTAAATCAGGGGTATTGTTGATTCACTTCCGAGGTCCCTTTGAGCTCCATGAACCAGCCTTCAAAATCCCATTGACTCTTACTGTAGAACCGTAGTCAAATGACTTTATTTCTCTAAGCTTCAAATTCTTCATATGTAAGATGATTTGCTCTACTAGGTTCACAAGGTGTTTATAAAGGTCAAAAGAGATCATGTGTGTGCACATGCTAAGAATGAAGTGCAATTATCTCACTGGGCTGGTTTAAATGCAATTATGCCAGACGCTAGGAAAATAGACTTAATGTCTTCTAGACTTTGGATTCTATGATTTTGTACTAAAGGGTCACACACATCAAAAAGCAAGGAGGTGACAGTGTTAGTTCAAAGCTTCACAAACTTTAAAGCATTAAGGGACGATCAGCTGTGTTGTTGCTGATACCAACTTCCATCCCCTCTGTCATAAAGGAAGCCTTGTTTTGAGCAGCACTAGTAGACTGAAATGTGTAACCATGATGGTGGGTGGTAAAAAGTTAGGAAATCCTGGCAATTAAATACCTCAAAGATCCATAGTTTCATCAATACCAACATTCCCTCCACTGGTACAAATCACAGCCCCTCCAGGATTTGGTAAGTGATCCAGCATTATGCATGATTCCTGGCACATAGTAGGTAGTTAATAAATATTTATTGACTATTGACTGATCTTCAAGAGCTGCAATAGTTGGGGAAAATGTATCCCTCTGCAGCAGCCAATGTGGACATAAAAACACTTTGTATAACTTTTAAATTTTAGTACAATATAATGCAACACAACATGTACTAAGCACCTGCTCTGTGCTAGTGCCAGGGAATACAAAAAATGTAAAATGTTCTAGATTCTCTCCTCAAAGAGTTTTCAGTCTATTCAACAAGGCACTTACCTGTGTTAGGAGGAATATCCATCAGGGTCCCATGCCACATAGGCTAGGTCAATTCTCTGCCTTAAAAGATGGTGAAATCATCTTGAAGACACAATTCACTCAGAAGACTCAGGTCACTGATGTAGTTCCTGATTCCCTGGACCCAAAAGGGCCAGGGCCCAAGGGCTTCCGGCTCCTCTGTGAGGTTTCTGCCTGGCAGTCCAGCAGCAAGACTCAGATGGGGAAACTGTGCTCAGCTGAATTCAGTGCTGTATCTTGGCTGAACAGCCTTCTCCTGTTGTGGTTAAATAAACCTCCTTCTTTTAACTCTTGGATGAACTACAGGTGTCTCATTTTGGTCAGTTCTCCAACCTAATGTTCAAGATCTAAACTAGCCTCAGTCAACCTGGCCCATTAAACTACCCCCCTGGGAGCTTTTATTCTAAAAAACAATGAAAATATATGGCACCAGCTAGGGAAGAGCAGAAGTATCGTACTTATCTTATGAGTGGGTGGCTAATTCTACTCTCCCTGCTTTCACAATGAGGGTCTCAGAAGTCTTATCTACCAAGAGCAGATCATTTATGTTCCCTCAAATTCTCTTTCAACAGAAGTGAATTTTCTTACTGTAATTTTTCTTTAAAAGGCAGCATGGTATCATTGATAGAATCTTGGAGTGAAGAAGAGCTGAGGTCAAGTTCAGTATATGACACATACTAACTATATGGCCCTGGACAGGTCATTTAAATTCTGTGTAACCCCAGACAACTCTCTAAGAATAGCAATTACACAGCAGGTGCCAACCTGCATTAGTAGAAGGAGTTGGCTATTGGGGAGTTCCCTAGGTCAATGAAATCACAGATCTAGTCCCATGTCATCATTTCTGAATATATTCCTCCCTTCTGCCAATCCAGGAAGCTATCTTTCGTGACAAGTATGTTAAAAGGAGAAATCAGTACAATTCAGGAAAACCAATCAACAATAGTTGAAAAAAATTAACTTTGGCAAAGTTGCAGGATATTAAATACACCCACCTTCATCATCAGGTCTCTAGATGAGCAACAAAGATCAGCAGGGAGAGACAAAGAAAAATTCTATTGAAAATAACTGCAGACAGCATAAATTACTCAGGAATCTACCTGCCAAGACAGACCTAGGAACTTTATGAAGCCAATGGCAACAATCTTTACAGGAACAAACAGATCTAAACAACTGTATCTAATGATATATGCAACGTTCTATACCAAGAGTCTCCCAGCGATGATGTAAAGAGAAATTATGTTGTCAAGGAGCCACGCTTGGTCCTTAAAATTACAGAGCATTCAATTTCACTTTTTTCTTCCTCCTTACCCAAGATTTTCCAACATTCCTATTTAACATATATCTTTGACAACTTCTTCCCTTTTCTATATAAAGAGACAAGGAGAAGACATTGTTCCCTGAGTTTAAGTATCATTACAAACCTCAGCATCCTATGATTCTATCATGGATACTGTCAAGAGAAATCTACACACCCCACCACCATCTCACTGAGTCACTTGCACATATCAAGGGGATAATGATTCTGGAGTAGAACTAGAATAGGATAGGATACTTTTATCATCTTTGCCTCCCAAATCCCATAGCCCAGGGGCCGCTAGGTGGCGCAGTGAATACAGCACCGGCCCTGGAGTCAGGAGTACCTGAGTTCAAATATGGCCTCAGACACTTAACACAAAAAACTAGCTGTGTGACCTTGGGCAAGTCACTTAACCCCAACTGCCCTCCCAAAAAAAAAAAAAAAGCAAATCCCATAGCCCTAGAGCTACTCACACATGAATCTCTTAAGCAAACGTGAACAGAAGGAATAAATGCCATTAAGAATTGCAATATTGTCCAGAGGACTGATGATGAAACATGCCACCCACCTCCTGTGAGAGGTGAAAGACTCAGAGTCCAGAATGAGACAAATATTGTTTTTGGACACACCACTGTGGAAATTTGTTTGGATGGACTGAATGCATGTTTAAAATGGTTCTGTTTTTCTTTTCTTTTCATTTGGGAGTGGGGGTGGGGGTGGGAGGGAAAGAAAGTAGGGTTTTTTGCTGATTTAAAATTTTTTAATTATATTTTATTTGTTTCAAACAAAGAAGTGAATCATTGCAATGGTCAGAAATAACATTGTGCCTTTCAAAGACCTAAAATGACCTCAGTGTAGAGACACATCAAAACACCATAACTAGCAACTACTTCTCTATTATTGTTTCCAAAATTTGAACTCGAAGCGACACTGGTTAAATTCTGGCTCTTGCCCTTGAGCCGGATGGCCATGCTTGTCCTTGAGAAAGGTAGAATTTATTTTTTTAAATGAATACGGGATGACAGACTCTTAAATTGGTTTAGAAGGTTGCCTTGCATCAACCAACAACAACTTAACACACTATTGTACCATTCCATCAAGTCATTTTTCAATTGTATCTGACTCTTCATGACCCTATTTGGGGTTTTCTTGGCAAAGGTACTGGCGTAGTTTGCCATTTCCTTCTCCAGCTCATTTTACAGATGAAGAAACTGAGGCAAATAGAATTAGGTGATTTACCCAGAGTTACACAGATAGTAAGTTGTCTGCGGCCAGATCTGAACTCAGGAAGAGGAGTCTTCCTGACTCCAGATGCAGCACTCTATAACCAACTCCCTAACTGCCACACTATTGACACGTGGCTCAAAGATGGAGCAGTTTTGAGATCCCTCTTCAATTCGGGGAAGAAAGGAACTTAAAGAAAAGTCAGGCAGGAAAGGAAAATTTGATTTTAAATAGAGAGCACCCTGAAGTCAGAAGTCCATGTTCTTGGCATTAACCCCAATTCATCACTTGATTCATGAGCAAGTCCTCTTCAGACTTTGGTTTCCTTGGGAGGAAAGAAAGGAAATAAAAATAAAATGGTTAGTTAACTGTGACCAGATGGCCAGCCATGCTTAAGTGAGGTGTCCTTGTCTATTGCTATGACTGTTGTCAATGCTGCTACTACTGCTGTTGCTGCTTATCACTTATATTTGTTGATTGCCTCACAGATAACAAAGTGCTTTCTTTAAAACCTCTCTGATGACGGATGGAAAGGAAGGCGTAGTAGATACATGCAAGTAGTACCTTTGTTTCAGATGACAGCTAGTAAGGTATGGTGGCTAAAGTAAGGCAATTTGCCAAATCTCCCACTGCAGGATAATAGGACTTTGGATCTTATCATAGAAAGGGATCTTAGAGGTGGCCTCAAACGGATTATTTAACTTCTCTAGGCCTTAGCTTCTTTATCTGTAAAATAATGGGGTTGGACTAATGTATCTTTTAGCTCTGGATCTCTGGTCCTATGATCCCTAGGAGACATATTTTAACCTGGTCTTTTTTCTTTTTCTTTTTTTTTTTTTTTTGGGCTTTTTGGAGGGAGGAAGTCAGAGCAATTGGGGTTAAGTGACTTACCCAAGGTCTCACTGATAAGTGTTAAGTGTCTGAGGCTGGATTTGAACTGAGGTCCTCCTGATTCCAGGGCTGGTGCTCTATTCACTGCACCACTTAGCCATCCCCAAACCTGGTCATTTTACGGATGAGGAAATTGAGGTCCAAAGTCAGAAATCACACAGTGACTAACCCAGGATTCCAATCTAGGTTTTGTGACTCCAAATCAAGTGCCTTTTCCACTTTACAATAGCCTCTGTATGCAGCTAGGTGGCACAGTGGATAAAGTGCTTGGCCTGCAGTCAGTAAGATCTGAGTTCAACTCTGGCCTCAGATTCTTACTAGCTGTGTGACCCTAGCCAAGTCACTTAACCCTATTTGCTTCAGTTTACTGAACTGTAAAATGAGCTAGAGAAAGCAAACCACTCTAGTATCTCCCACCAAGAAAAATCCAAATGGTGTCATGAAAAGTTGGACATGACTGAAATAACAACATTGTGTTGGTGGGAAACCTCTTGTGCATCCATAGGCTAACTTCACTCAGAATCTTTTCTCCCTTTTTCCATGGAAACTGAAACCATGGTGCCAGATTCTAGAACCCAAATGAGAACCACAAACGTGGCTATTCTTTCACAAAGAGCTCAGGCCAGCCCTCTGCTTTTGCTCCTAGCTTCTCCAGAATTTTCATCCTTAATCCATATTCATATAAATTTTATTCTTAACTGAAACAACAATTACTCATTTTCAACCAATTTCTAAAATTTCTTCTAGTCCTAAATCCTATGAAATATGTAAAACTATTATTTCTAATGAAAGATCCATGCCGTGTATGGTACTTCCAAAAATGGTTCTAACTAGCTTTCATGCAGTTTGAGTCCAGCAGATTTCTTTTAATCTTTTGCCAATAAGAATAGGTTTCTTTTGTTTGTTTGTTTTTCCCCCTCTTTCCTCTGGCATTTTAAATTGCCATGTATTTAAGGGAAATTCAATCTGTGTGTCTGGACAGATTAACTTATCAAAATGTAGTGGGTATCAAGCTTTTGCCAAAACCATCACTTCCATAGAGAGAGGCCTCAGATGGCTATCACTGTTAATTAGCATTTAGATGGCACTTTGCAGACATTGCATTCACTTTTTTTTTTTTTTTGGTTTTTGGAGAGCAGTTGGGGTTAAGTAACTTGCCCAAGGTCACACGGCTAGTTTTTTGTGTTAAGTGTCTGAGGCCGGTTTTGAATTCAGGTACTCCTGACTTCAGGGCCAGTGCTCTATTCACTGCGCCACCTAGCTGCCCCTGCATTCACTTTTAATACATTATGTTCCTATACAAGCCCAGGAATATCAGCTACTGGACTAAAATCAGACTTAAAAACTAAAGAAAGATCATAGGAAGAAGTGGTGCATAAGGACACACAACTGTCTGTTGGTTCACCCTCTGAGGGCTTTTTAGAAGACAAACATATTTCTGTTCATTAGTCTGGATATTCTTTCTGATGCTGCTGCCTGATAGCAACTAAATGCTTTATTCTATTTAATGAAAAGAACATTAGACCTGGAGTAAGAAGACCTGAATTCAATCTCTAATTCTGCTGCAGGATAGTGAGTCAGTATTTTACCTCTTGGAGACTCAATTTCATCATATGAAAATTATTCTATTTAATGAAAAGAACATTAGACCTGGAGTAAGAAGACCTGAATTCAATCTCTAATTCTGCTGCAGGATAGTGAGTCAGTATTTTACCTCTTGGAGACTCAATTTCATCATATGGAAATGGAGATAGTAATGCATTACCAAATTTGGATCTAATGAAGAGAGAGGCAACACTCATTGTGAGTTTACCGAGTCATGATGTTGATATTACAACATAGGAAACAGAGAATATATGAACCCATCTGCAACACAGCACCTAAATCCCTTTTGTCTTGATCTAAGACATCCCATAGCAGACAAGTAGTCCAAACAGAAGTTGCTCAGCTCTGCAACAGACTTTACCACAGATTTCTGATCGCTCTCTACAGCAGCAACCACACAGGCATACCCAGGATGGCTGCTGGCACAGGTTCTTAGATCTACTTTACTAGGAAAGACAGCTGTTTTAAGGGTCAACAACCTTTTTTAATTACATTGGCTAGTTCAGGGGAAAAATCTGCACCCTGAACTTCCAAGGAAAACCAAACAAAGAAAATAGAGGAAATAGAAGCAGAGAAATAAAGACCAAGAGACAGGGCTTCTGTCTGAGAAAGTAGCACAGATCAACAAACAAATGGATCCAACTTTCAGACCAAGATAATACATATATAGTCACCAGGGAGAGAAGCACCAACATCTGGGTTTTCCATACTGGGAGACGAGACTCCTTAAGGGTTACCCAGAGTCTCATCTGTTCAAATCACAAGAACACTCTTCCAATGACTAAGCACAAAGCAAAATGCTAACCTCAAAGTACATATACCTTTTTTAGAGCCAGAGGGCATCACAACACTCTTGACTCAGTGCCTAATTAGAAATTAACAAAAGGTGTGAAAGCCTTCCTACAAGTAAGCCTCCCCTAATGGGCTCCATCTGAGGCCTATTAATAGACAATCTTAAATCCCATTGACATTATAGTCTCCTTGCCTCAACTGTCAAAGTCATTTTCCTGAAGTGTCATCTGACCATAGCAACCCCCTATTCAGTAAACTCCAGTGATCCCCTGGCTGGCTCCAGAATCAAAGTCCTCTATTTGTCATTTAAAGCTCTTCAAAACTTGATCCCTTTCTGCCTTCCACTCTAACATTTTACTTCCATCCACGCACTCTATAGGACAAGCAGCAACAGCAGCAATCCAGCCAAACTGACCTGGTTTAGACACCTGTTTCATGTCTGTCTCCTGTCTCTGTTGCATTGGCTGGTCCCCATGGTTGAATTGCTGATTCTCCCAAGCTCTGGCTCTTAGAATTGCTAGCTTTCTTTAAGACTTAATACAAGTATTAAATCCTCCTAGAGGTCTTTCTTAGTCCCCCTTCTCAATGACTAGTGTCATCACCTCTAAGGTTATCTTCCATATACTCTGCATTTATCTTTTATGTACTTAAAATGTAAGCTCCTTGAGAGAATAACCTATTTTTGCTTTTTCTGTGTATCCCCAGTGTAATAGACTACCTGGCACATATTATCACTTAATAAAATGATTGTTGATTAATTGATTTTTACTATAGTAAAGAGCTAGAAATAAAGTTTCCCCCTAGTCTAGGAAATGACTAAGTAAATTGCAGTATATGAGTATAATCAAATATTAGTATGCTATAAGAAAAAGGAAAAACAGAGAATAGGAAGAAATATCTTAAGAGTATAGATTTATAGCTGAAAAAGAAACCATTGAGTCCGTCCCCTTCATTTTCTAGATTAGGATATTAACTCATACATGATGAAATAAGAAGAACAAAGAAAATAATGTAAATAATGAATATTCTCTTCCAGAGAAAGGCTAACTATATTACCCTTCAGGGTTCTAAGGGCACCCATAAAGGGTCCAGAGAATCTTTCTCTAATGCTATTTGCTCAAGTTCTTCCTGTTCAACCACTGATTAGAAACCCAGTTTCATTTAGTCCATTAAAATCAACTAGCTTTTAGTGTGGAAATATACCAGGAATGTAAGTTAAAAACCATCTCCTCAAGAAACCTGAAAGCATACACTGCCCTTTTGATTCATGCAGAAAGGTAGTGTAGTAGATAGAGCATGGGCTTGGAATCAGGAAGACTCATCTTTCTGAGTTCACATCTGGCCACAGACACTTACTAGCTGTGTGCCCCTGGTCAAGTCACTTAACCCTGTTTGCCTTAGTTCCTCATCCATAAAATGAGTTAGAGAAGGAAATGGCAAACCGCTCTAGTACCTTTGCCAAGAAAACCCTGTGGCTCCCTCTCAGCAGCCTTGGAGTTATGTTAGGACAAACTGGTTGCTAGTTAACTTCACTCCTCACCAGCTGTCTTCCAGCAAATCCCAGCATGGGCTTCCACTCCCAGACATCTGGTGATCCCTATTCTGATCTTTTAGAGCAGTGGTTCTCAACCTTCCTAATGCCACGACCCTTTAATACTCATATGTGGACATATCTGCATGTGGGTGGACCCACCTGGAGACAGATAGAGGAGCATTGTCTTGGTTCCTAAGACCATCAGAAATATGTGTTTTCCGAAGACCTTAAATGACCCCTGTGAAAGGGTCATTCGACCCCCAAAGGGGTCGCAACCCACAGGTTGAGAACTGCTGTTTTAGAAGTTTATAAGTTCACAGACATCTCCAGGATTCCTTCACCTAAAGCAGGAAAGAACAAAAACAGAGAGAAGAAAAAAAAAATGTTCCCAAAAGGTCAAAGGTCAAAGTGTATCTTCTTTGCAGATGTGGGGGACTACAGGTGGAGAATGCTACATATTCTAATAGATAGTTGGTAGAATTCCTTTGCAGTTCAAGTCATTCCAGCTATTTATGTCTCCATGTTGCCCCTCCTCCTTCTAGGACACAGGCATAATTTGACCAGACTGTCTCATTCCACTTCTTGATTGATATACACAGATACAGCCACTGAAATTGCTTTCATTTATATTTCATCCTTAAAAATAATCCACATACACTTAAAAATGAGAAAAAACTGTAACACCCCCTAATAAAATCCAAAGCAAAGACTCAGAAAATAATCTGAAGGTAACAGATGTATCCCAGGTCTTTGGTGCATCCCACGTACAATTCTCATTAAGAACAAGAATTCGATATCCTGTCACTGGAGTCTGGCCAGGCTTCCAAGTGTCTATTACTACCTCGTGTTATCTACAAGATGTTTTCCAATCTTTTCACATTCTGGATTCCAAAATAAAAATGGAAATTTCTAGTTGGTAGAGAAATTTCCTCTTTGGTCCAGTGCAGAGAGACATAGGGCTAATTGCAAATTGCAAATTCCCAGTAAGGGGACACTAATAAGGAGCACTAGACCTCATCATGCCCCCCATATTATGGCTCATTTTCCCCTTATTTTCATTTCTGTTCCCTTTGGGGCATAACCATAAAAATGCAGACCATCATCAACACTAAGACATACCATTCATCACATCATTGTGCCTGTCATTTCATATACCTCAGGGTGTAGTTGTTGGTCACTATACCTAACCTCAACACGAGGAGAATTGCAGCCTGTTCCCCACTGCCACCCCATAGGCATGAGGAGCCTAGTCCATCATCCAATTTAAAATAAAGAATGACTGTCAAATCAAGCCCAATTCTAGGTTTCTCCCAAATGCCACAAGAAGGACATAATCTGTGGTGCAGCCAGTTGTTTTGTGGACAGACGCTAGGAAATAGGCTTGTATGATTTGGTATTTTCGGTCTTGGTCTTATTGTGGGTAGGCTTTGGTTCCTCTCCTCAGCCCAGAATTCTGTGGCCTTTTGTAGGAAATCTGTTATCTTACTACAAACATGGCAGTTCTAATTTTGTCCTTTTTCCCCTGGGAGAACATCTAAACCAGTTCCAATACCCTGACTCCACTCAGACAGTCAACAAACATTGATAAAGAGTTTACTAGGTGCCAGGCACTGTGGTGAGTGCTGGGGAGTCTAGGAGAAGAGTAAAGAGCCTCTCTCCTCAACAAGCTCACGTTCTAAATGGGGAGGCAAACATCAAAATAATTAGGTACTTACAAGACATAGTTAAGATTAGAGAAAAATTAATACCAAAAGGGAAGGTACTAGAAGCTGGAAGGGAATAGGCGAATATCAGGAAAGGTCTCCTACAGAAGAGGAAGTTTGATTTTAATCCTGAAGCAAGTCAAGGAAAAGAAGGAAAGGAGAGAGAGAGAGAGTATACCAAGCATGGGGAAAAGAAGTAAAAATATGGGGTGCCATGGCAAAAAGCAGCAAGAAGCCTAGCATAACTGGATGATAAAGTGTGTGAAGAAGGAGCACAAAGGAAAAGAAGACTAGACAGGTAGGGGGAAATCTAGCTTTGTGAATAACTCTTAATGCCAAACAAATCTGATACTTGATCCTAGAGATAAGAGGGGGTGATTGGAGTTTACTAAGTGGGGAGTTAACATGGTCAAACTTAAACACTTTAGGTAAGTCACTTTAATAGCAACGAGAGAAGAAAAAGAAACAGAAGAAATCAGAAAAGGTAATGAGGAAACAAAACTATCACTGCTTGCAGATGATAGGATAGTATACTTGGACGATCTTAAAGAATCAACCAAAAAATTAGAAGAATAATGAACAATTTGGGAAAAGTTACAGGATATAATATATACCTATATAAATCATCAGCATTTCCACATATTACCAACAAAGTCCAACAACAAAAGATAGAAAAAGAAATTCCAATTAAAATAACTATAGACAGTACAAGGTACTTGGGAGTCTACCTGCCAAGACAAACTGAGGGATCATATACATACAGTTACAAAACACTTTTCACACAAATAAATATTAATATTAATTGCTCATGGGGAGACCAAGCCAATACAATAAAAATGACAATTCTATCTAAATTAATGTAATTATTCAGTGTCATACCAACTAAACTACCAAAAATTATTTTACAGAGTTAGAAAAAAGAATAACAAAATTCATCTGGAACAAAAGGTCAAAAATGCCAAGGGAATCAAAGAAAAAAATTTGAAGGAAGGTGGCCTAGCCATACCAGATCTCAAACTGTATCACGAAGTGGTACTCATACTAACAGTCTGGTACTGCCTAAGAAATAGAGTGGTGGATCAGTGGAATAGATTAGGTATACAATCATAGTAAATGATTATAGTAATCTAGTGTTTGATAAACACCAAGATCTGAGCTCTTGGGTTAAAAACTCACTATCTGACAAAAATTGCTGAAAAAATTAGAAAGCAATTTGGTAGAAACTAGGTATAGACCAGCTCCTCACACTGTATACCAAGATAAGATCAAAATGGATACATGATTTAGACATAAAGGGGATATATCATAAGCAAATTTGGTGAGCATGGCACAGTTTATCTGTCAGATCTATAGATAAAGGAAAAATTTATGACCAAACAAGAAAGAGATACAGAGCATTACAACATATAAAACGAATAATTTTAATTATATCGTATTAAAAACCAGCAGCCAGACCATCAAGTGCTTTAGTGTAGCTCCAGAGAAACACAGAAACACCCCATCCATTGGCCTCAGCACACACCAGACACCACCACAAGCACCCCCACTCAGTACCAAGTAAGCTGTCAGACTACTATAGCTTCTAGCAGGACCAGCCACTCCCTTAGCACAGCACCAGACACAAGGGTCCCCCATGGGCCTCAAGGCAACATCAGTACAGCACTAGTAAACAGCCAGGGCCTGCAGCATATAGCATAAGAAACCTGAGTAGGTTTCCATCCTAGGAATAGAGCTTAAATTTATAAGAAATGAAAAATGGAAGGAAGGAGAGAGGGAGAGAGAGAGGGAGAGAGAGAGAGAGAGAGAGAGAGAGAGAGAGAGAGAGAGAGAGAGAGAGAGAGAGATGAGCAAAGAAACAACAAAAAGAATCAAACCATAGTATGGTGACAGGGAAGACCAAGACACAAACTCAGAAGAAGACAATGTCAAAACATCAAAGAAATGGGCAAAACCCCAAAGAAAAATGGGGACTGGTCACAAGTTCAGAAAGAACTCATTGAAGAGTTCCAAAAGTAGCTTTAAAATGATAGAAGAGGAGCGGCTAGATGGCGCAGTGAATACCACCTCAGACACTTAACACTTAGTAGCTGTATGACCTTGGGCAAGTCACTTAACCCCAATTGCCCTGCCCTCCCCCCTCCAAAAATAAAAAAAAGGAAAAATCATAAAAGAAAAGTAGAATAAAAATTGGGAAAAGAAATGAGTAATGCAAGAGAATTATGAAAAAAGAGTCAACAGGTAGGTAAAACATCTGCTTAAAAAGTAGAATTGGCCAAATGGAAAAGGAGATGCAAAAATCTACTGAAGAAAACAACTCCTTAAAAGTTAGAATTGCACAAGTGGAAGTGAATGACTATGAGACACCAAGATGAATCAAACAAATTCAAAAGAATGAAAAAAATAGAAGAAAATGTAAAATGCCCCATGGGAAAAACAATTGACATGGAAAATAGATCCAGGAGAGACAATGAGAGAATCACTGGACTACTTGAAAGCCATAATTAAAAAGAGGACCTGGACAGCATCTTTCAAGAAATTATTAAGGAAAACTGCCTTGATATCCTGGAACTAGAGAGCAAAATAGTCATTGAAAGAATCTACTGATCATCTCAGGAAAGAGTTCCCAAAATAACAATTTCATAGAACACTAAAACCAAATTACAGAACTATCAGGTAAAGGAAAAAAATATTGCAAGTGGCCAGAAAGAAACAATTAATTCAAATAGTGGGGGGCAACAATCAAGATTACACGGGACTTAGCAGCTTCAATATTCAAGGATCAGAAGTCATGGAACGTGATATTCTGGAAGGCAGAGGAGCAAGGACTACAACCAAGAATCACCTGCCTGGCAAAATTAAGTATATAATACTCGAAAGGAGGGAAATGATCATTCAATAAAATATAAGAATTTCAAGTTTTCATAAGGAGAAGACCAGAATTGAACAAAAAATTTGATCTCCAATATCAAGACCCAAGAGAAACCTAAAAAGGGGAAAAAAGAGAACATAAGGGATTCAATGGAGCTGAACTGTTTACATCCCTATATGGGAAGATGATGCTTGTAATTCTTAAAAAAATCATAAATATTGGATCACAGAGGGAATAATATACATAATCAGTTTAATATAGAAATCTATGTTACTAGACAGGAAAGTAGGAAGGAAGGGTATTAAGTAAAGGTGGGGATGACTGACAGAAGGGAGAGCAGATGGGGAAGGTGATAGACAGAAGCAAAATACTGTCAAGGAGGAAAGGGGTAAAAGGAGAGGACAAACAGGAGGAAAAATAGGATGGAGGGAAACACACAATAATCATAACTGGGAATGGGAATGGGATAAAATCTCCCATAAAAAGAAATGGATAGCAGAGTGAATCAAAAAACAGCATCCCACAAAATATTGTTTATAAGAAATACACTTAAAGCAGAGAAACACACACAGAGTAAAGGTAAAGGACTGTAGCAGAATCTATTATGCTTCATCTGAAGGGGGAAAAGAGCAGGGGTAGCGATCCTGATCCCAGACAAAGCAAAAATAGACATATTTAAAAGAGATAAGGAAGGAAACTACATCTTGCCAAAAGATACCATAGACAATGAAGTAATATCAATATTAAACATATATGCAATAAGTGGTATAGCATCCAAATTCTTAAAGGAGACATTAAGTGAGTTACAGATTCATGACTAAACAAGAGGTAGAGAGCATTATGAAATGTAAAATAGATCATTTTGATTATATTAAATTAAAAGCTTTTGCACAAACAAAACAAATGCAACCAAGATTAGATGGAAAGGAGAAAGCTGGAAAACAATATTTATAGCAAGTGTATCTGCTAAAGGCCTCATTTCTTAAATATATAAAGGACTGAGTCAAATTTATAAGAATGCAAGCCATTCCACAATTGATAAATGGTCAAAGGATATGAATAGACAGTTTTTAGATAAAGAAATCAAAGCTATCTATAGGCATATAAAGAAGTGCTCTAAATCACTTCTGACTAGAGAAATGCAAATAAAAACAACTCTGAGGTACCACATCACACCTATCAGATTGGCTAATATGACCAAAAAAAAAAAAAAAGGAAAATGATAAATGTTGGATAAGAGCCAATATGGGAAAATTTGGATACTAATGCACTGTTGGTAGAGTTGTGAACTTATTCGACCATTCCGAAGAGTAACTTGGAGCTATGTCCAAAAGGCTACCAAATTATGCATACCCTTTGACACTTCTAGGACTGTATTTCAAAGATATTATTAAAAAAAAAAAAGGAAAAGGACCTACATGTATAAAAACATTTATAACAGCCCTTTTTGGATGCCTAACAGTTGGGGAACGGCTGAACAAGCTGTGGTATATGAATATAATGGAATACTATTGTGCTATACGAAATGATGAACAGGCAGATTTCAGAAAACCTGGAAAGATTTGTATCAACTGATAAAAGTGAAAAGAGCAGAACCAGGAAACATTGTACACAGTATTAACAACATTGTGTGATGATCAACTATGAATGACTCAGCTCTTCTCAGGAACACAATGATCCCAGACAAGTACAAAAGAGTCACAAAGGAAAATACTATCTACATCCTGATAAAGGTTTGGACTCTGAATGCAGATTGAAGCACACTTTTTTCACTTTCTTTATTCCTTTTTGTGTTTTCTTTTAATCTATTCCTTCTTTCACGACTGTGACTAATAAAGAAATATGTTTTACATAATAGCGCATGTATAATCAAATTGCTTGTCATTTTAGGAAGAGGGGATGGGAAGAAGGGAGAAAAATGTGGAACTCAAAATCTTGCAAAAGTGAATGCTAAAAGTTGTCTCGACATGTGATTAGGTAAAAAAATAAAATATTATTTAAAAAAATAAAACTTTAATTAACAAATTTTTCTACAAACAAAACCAATAAACCCAAGATTAGAAGAAAAGCAGAAAATTGGGGGAAATTTTTTACAGCAAGTTTCTCTGATAAAGGCCTCATTTCTTCAATACATAGAGAATTAAGCCAAATTTGTGAGAATAGAAGTCATTCCCCAATTGATAAGTGGTCAAAGGGTATGAATAGGCAGTTTTCAGATGAAAATATCAATGCTATCCATAATCAATTGAGAAAATGCTCCAAATAATTATTGATTAGAGAAATGCAAATTCAAACAACTCTAAAGTGCCACCTCATGACTATCAGATTGACTAATAGAAAAAGAAAAATGACAAACATTTAAGGAGATGTGGGAAAATTGGGACATTAATTGCTATTATTAATATTTATTATTGATGGAATTGTGAACTGATCTAACCATTCTGGAGAACAGTTTAAAACTATGCCCAAAGGAATCTGTGCATACCCTTTGATCCTCTAATATCACTGCTAGGTCGGTATCCCAAAGAGATCAAAGAAGAAGGAAAATTATTTATATGCATAAAAATATTTTTAGCAATTCTTTTTATGGTAACAAAAAAATAGCTGGCTCTGGAGGAGAAAGTGAGGCTGGTGACCTTGCACAGCCCTCTTTCACTCAAATTCAAGTCAACTGCAAGTCATGTCATCCTTTCCCTGGTGTCATGCTCCTCCTTGAGAACCAAGGACAAACAAGAAAAAAATTGGAAATTGCAGGGATATCCATCAATTGGAGAATAGCTGGACAAGTTCTGGCATATGATCATGATGGAAAACTATTGTGTTCTAAGAAAAATGATGAGCATGATGCTTTCAGAAAAACCTGGAAAGACTTACATGAACTGACTCAAAGTGAAATGAAGAGAACCAGGAGAACATTATACACAGCTGCAGCAGGAGTATGGTGAAGAAATTTGAATGACTTTGTTTTTTCAACAATACAATGAACCAAGACAATTTCAAAGGACTTATGATGAAAAAATGTCATCTGTCTCCAAAGAAAAAACTGATGAAATCTGAATGCAGATCAAAGCATACTGTTTTACTTTATTTTTATTGGGTTTTTTTTTGTTTCACATGACTAATACTGAAATGTGCTTTTCATTACCATACATGTATAACTTATATCAAATTTCTTCCCTTCTCAATGAGAAGGGGAGGGAATGGTTGGAGAAAATTTGGAACTCAAAAAAATTTTAATGAATATTAAAAATTGTTTTCATATGTAATTGGAAAAAATGAAAGATAAATCTATGCATATATTTTATATTAAAAAGAGAAACTAATTTTGACAGCTGAGTGGAGGATGCACTGGAGAGGGACAACATTTGAGACAAGAAAACTAATTAGAAAACTATGGCAATTGTTCAATCAAGAAGTGATAAAGTCAGGAGGGGGGCAGAGTCAAGATGGCAGCATAGAAGCAGCAAGGTCCCGCAGCTCCCACACCGCCACCCTAAATACCCATAAAATATGAGCCCAGACAAAGTCTAGGACTCTCAGACTCACAAAAATACAGAAAACACATCTCTCGCTGAAGGCAGCTCAGCAGCAGGGGCTCATCACGGTGGCCGGAGCGGAGGCTGTCCCAGCCTGAAGCCAAGACCCTGGCCAGGCCTGGGGCTGTGGGAAGGAGCCAGGCTGAGCTGAGCTGAGCCGTGCCACAGCCAGTCTTCAGAGGAGAGGATCTACACCCTCCAGCACCTCCACATCTGCCAAGGCACGAGGAACAGGGACAGGAGAGGGGCAGCCCACGCCGGAGCAGAGACTAGCTCAGCCCAAAACCACAGCTGTGGCCAGGCCAAGCCCCAGGGTGGTCAGGAGGAGCCAAGCCTCCCAAGCCACAGCTTGAGTCTACTTCAGAGAAGATCTATTGCACCTGAGGGAATCTTCACATCCAGCAAACCAGGATTAGATGGTCAGTGAAAGTGAAAGTGAAACTTTGAAAATTAATTTGGGGAAGGAAAAGCAGTCCGGCCAATCTGCCCCCAGGGCAAGGAAGCAGCGAGGGAGGGGAACTGCTGGAACCAACAGCGGCCCCCACTGGGCTGCTTCAGAGCCCCTGGCCTGCAGACTCCACAGGGGGATGAATCCATTGATCAGGGCCAAGTGCTCTTGCATTAAGCGGCCTGGATCCAGATCGTGGTCTTGGGTGGTGGTCCTGGGGTGCACTTTCAGCAAGCTAAAGCTGGGGGAACTTGCAACACCCCCCTAATAGTTCCAGCAGCTGGGAAAACCCCAGCGATTTCTAACAGAGCTTCCCCCCTGGAAGCAGAGTTTCACAGAGCTAAAAAAAAAAAAAACCAACCAATTAACTGACTGGCCAACATGAGGAAAAGGAAGCAAAATAAGAACAGCAATAAAACTCTAGAATCCTTTTTTGTGGACAAAAAGGATCAAAGCGTGGAACGGGAGGAAGACAACACAGTCAGAACTCCTACACCAAATGCTTCCAAGACACTTGAAGAATGCCTAGAAGCTGTACAGCAACTGAAAAAGAACTTTGAAAACCAAAT
>CM053597.1:140021644-140047225 GCA_028646575.1 Pseudocheirus occidentalis | reverse complement strand
TTAGAGCGTTTTTCCATATGCTTAAAGATATCTTTAATTTCTACCTCTGAAAATTGCCTATTCATATCCTTTGCCCATTTATCAATTGGGGAATGACTTGTATTCTTATAAATTTTACTTAATTCCCTGTATATTTTAGAAATGGCTCTCTTCCTATCTTCCCCCTCTCTAAATCCTAGCCATCCTTCAAGACCCAGTTCAAGCACAATGTTCTCTATGAAGCTTTCTCAGTACCGTTCATAGAAGTATTAGGCTCATCAAAACTCAAAGAACTTAATAGTACTTAATATAACTTGTCTGTCAATAGCACATTAAAATTACAGCTTATCCAAAGAGCACTGGAAAGACTCATGATAGCTATATGGGCAGCCACACGGTACCAATGATAAATTATGGATTAAATATGTTACAAAAAACATTACTGAAGGAATGTAAGAATGGAAAAGGACTTGGATCAGTTGAGTATGGGGGCATCTAGGTGCTACAGTGGCTGGAGTACTGGGTCTGTAGTCAAGAAGACCTGAGTTTAAATCTGACCTTAGATAGGCGTGACTTGGGATGGGTCACTTAACCTGTTAGCCTCGGTCTCTTCATCTGTTACATAGGGTAATTGGGTAGCTAAGAGGTGCAGTGGATAGAGTACCAGGTCTGGAGTCAAGAAGACTCATCTTCCTAAGTCAAATATAGCTTCAGACACTAGCTGTATGACTGTGGGCAAGTCACTTGCCCAGTTGATTCACTTTCCTCATTTGTAAAATGAGCCAGAGAAGGAAATGGCACACCAATCCAGTATCTTTGCCAAGAAGAACCCAAATGAGGTCATGAAGAGTTGACATGATTGAAAAGTTATTCAACAGTCACCAAATGAGACTCATAATAGCACCTTCCTCACAGAATTATTGTGAGTATTGAATGAGATGGTATTTATAAAATGCTTGGCACAAGTAGACTTTATATAAATGTTAGTGATGATGATGATGATGAAGCATGAAAAAGAGACAATAGATGACCAACCCAGGATAGATAATGATACTTTTATGATATTAAAGGAATCAAGAATGAAACCTCCAGCATGTTATAGTTTTGATTTGCATATAATATGACTTTCAGGATGAACTTTTTAATTCTACTTTTTATACCCATTGTTGCTTCTCCATTATTGACCATATGAAGAAAGTAAGATGGAGAACATAGGTACTCCCCTGGTGGGCATAGAATGTTAAAGGGTCAAGAGTGTCTCCAGTACATTGGGTAGACCCTTCATAGAAGATTTATGAGAAACTGTAGATGAGAAGTGGGTAGCATAAGGTACACATGCAATCCAATTTTCTCCATTGAACCACATTGTCCCTAGCATGGGGTGATAATCTTGTGGGTTTTTATGAATATTTTCAGGATATTTTTTGACAATGGTAAATGTTTACCAAAGGTACCAAATAGTTAAACAATTGGGCTGAAAAAGACAGAAGAGATTCCTCAGAACTGTGAAGATCAGCAACTGTCCCCAATTTGCAAAAAGAAAAGAGGGTGAATTCTTTAAACCATGGGTCAATGTACTTAACTTTGATTTCTGGCAAAATTCCAGAACCTATTATTAAAGGGATGATTTGTGAGCATTTAGAAAGGGAAGCAGAAATAATTATGAGTCAGAATAACTTCATTAAAATAGGTCATTCCAGACTAACCTAATTTCATTTTCTCACAATGCTGTGTAGAATAATAGGCAGGTCAAAGGCATTGTCAAGTATCTTGTAGGAAGTCAGTTATGCTAAGTTTATGATGATAACCTTGTGTCAAGCTGGAAAGAGGTGGGCTAGATTGTAGCACAGCTAAACTGACTCAAACCTGGTTAAAAAAGTATTAATATAAACCTAGGTGGATGTTTCTACTGAAATGTCACAGGAATTTGTCCCAGGCCTTAATGCTGTTCAACATTTTTATCAGTGTCTTTATTAAAGATGCAGTTTTGATGGTTATTAAATTTGAATTTGAAAGTTTGAAGTGCAGCCTACCACAGGCCAAAGTCAAGATCTCAAAAAATGTTGACAGTCTAGAATGATTTGCCACTCTAATAGGATTAAATTAAAATGGCATAATTTTAAAAGAGTATATTTCAATTAAAAAAATGAATTGCACCAATATAGATTGGTCTATTCTTCCCAGGACCTTCATTTAAAGGGAAGTTCCTTGGTCAGTCCTGTATACTTCTTATTTCATATCTGGATTTTGCTTCTTACTGTTAGACTTCTTTTTCTGCTATGACCTTCCAACCTTTTCACCTTAGAAGGTCACTTCACCCCTTGACTGCTTCCTCTGATTGGTTAATTTCTCCTGTAACCTCCATTTTTAAGTACCCTAGCCCAGTCATGTTCACCTTTTTATTTTTGTCTGGTGATTTTATTTTGTCTCTACTCTTGACTCTCTGGACCTTTTACTTGGTCATAATCCCACTCCCACACCTCTTCCTCCATTAGAATGTAAGCCCCTTCAGGACAGTGGCTTTCTTTTTCCTTTCATTTGTGATCCCAGTCACAGCATGGAGGGAATAGCCTAGTAATCACTAAATAGGTGATTGTTGATTTATTGATGATTCATTTGACTTGCCTCTATGAGAAAAGTAATAGAAGTATGAATTATTAATTTAATTTTTGTTATTAATAATTTATTAATAGATGAAGAAACTGAGGCACAGAAAAATGAAACCTTGCTCAAAGTCATGTAGCTCATAAATAATGGAACAGAGACTTTAATCCAGTTAGAATCTTCTAACTCCTAGCCCAAAGTTCTTTCTTAATGGAAACCTAGTGTTTGTCTCAAGTTATATGATAGTTGCACCATGCTCTGCTACGATTAGTCCTCATCTGGAGTGCTATCCTGTGTCCAGCTCTGGGTGCTTTAACAGAGATAGTAATCAACTAGAATGCTTCCCCTAAAAAACACAGGTTACAAGAAATTTGGAAGTTGTATCATATGAGTAAGAGTTGGAGCAACTAGGGACGTTTAGCCTAAAGAATAGAACACTGGGGAAATATACTAGCTGTCTTCAAACATGGAAGATGGAGTACATTTATTTTATGTTTTTCAAAGGGCAGAACTAGAATTACTCTGTGGAAATAAACAGATACAGATTTCAGCTCCATTTTCTTTTCCATTGGACCTGTAATTTCACTGGTATAAGGAACTTCCAGTGGGAATGCTTTGTCTGCAGCAGACTAGCACCTGGGCTGTTACTTATAGTCTTAAGGTTCCCTGAGATACTGAGAAGTTAAATGACTTGTCTAGGATCACTCAGCCTGTAGGGGTTAGGGTATTTAACACAGTTCTCTGTCCCATGTTATCTCTTCAGCTAAGTGTTCAACAAATAAATATTTAATAAACTATATGCAGTAGGGTAGAGGGAAAAGCCCTGCCCCAAGGAGCTTACCAGGTTGCCAGGGTAACCATTAAGAGTTGTCTAAACATGGAATGGGTTATCCTTTACTAGAATTGTTCAAGTAGTGACTAAATGACTTTTTGGTGTCATACAAGGGATTTTTTCAGTAGTAAGAAGTTTGGGAATACAAGACCTCTTAGTTTCTATTCTATTATTCAAAGACCTCTTTGTACGGAGGAAGATCTAACTATTGTAGGACAATGACCTTTGTGACCCAAGAATTCTTTAGGTTTTCTTTCCCCCAACATGACTTTTGTCAACCCTCAGCCAATACTGCCTAATGCAATGAGAAGTGACCTTAGGTCAAACTGGTTCCATCACCAGGTTGGCTCCTAGGAAGCTAGGAGGAAGTGTGATGAATATATTGGCTGAAGCATTTCCCTCAGACTGTCTCCCAGGGCTTGCAGTCTACACTGGTGTAAAGAGTACCTGAACTGCCAAAAATTGCAGATCCTTGAAATATTAAGAAATATCATACAATACGTTTATCTCACCTAAAGGAGGAAACAGCTGCTGATTCATAAAATACAAAAACGGGAGAGGCTTTAGGCAAGCAGAATGCAAACTCGGCAGCTATAAAAAAGGGATTAGATAAGGGGAAAGTAAAACAGGAGAAGGGAAATGAGAAAAGGAAGGAGAGTAACAGAGAGGGAATGAGGGAGAGTCAGGGAGAGAGAGAGAGATATTCAGAGAGAGAGAGAGAGAGAGAGAGAGAGAGAGAGAGAGAGAGAAAGTGAGAGTGCGAGCCACAGACAGAGACACACCCAAAGAAGGGGGAACAATTAAGTTGGAGAGTTAAATGAAAGGAATTTCCACATAATTAATGGAAGGCTAAATTACCAGCTAATGGTGAGTCAAAGGGCTCAGACAAGGAAGCTTATCATTCTCTTTGGGACATGAGGCGTTTGAAAGGGAGATGGGCAGTGACAATCAAGTATCACTTGAGACCATCTCAAGCAGGCTCTTTCAATGATGTATTATGGATTTCTTCTTATAGTACATATGGTTAGGGAGAGTTCTGGATTTGTCTGGAAATGTGGCTTTATGTCACCCACAACCCTCAGAATCTGCCACTTTCTTATGGGGAATGTGGGATTGTTGAAAGAGCTTGGGCTCTGAAATTTGAGGTTCTGGTTTCAAATTCTGTCTCTGATGCTTCCATTAGTGGGATTTCCTTCTCTGTGTTTCAGTTTCTTCATCTATAAAATGAGGGAATTGAACTAGATTATATGTGGAGTCATTTCCAGTTCTGAATCCTGTGACTCCTCCTGGGAACTCAGATTCCTTCTTGGTCAATAAGGACAACCACATGTATACTACCTCTTCTTTTTGTGAGGAAAATGCTTTGTAAATGCAACATATTTTATACAGCAAAATATTATCACAAAACTTACTCCATATTTTTCTTTTATGACAGACCCACAATGAACAAATTTAAGTACCGAGAAGACTTTTTTCTTTAATAGTAAGATGCTAGTCAACTTCTAATGACTGAAAATCACAGAATTCACTATTGGAGGGGCATAAAACTTCACTCTTGGATGGTTATAAAATTTAATGCCTTTTAAGATTTTCTTCAATTACATTTTCACACACATACAATTTGCCATTAAGTCACAACATTTTATTAAACTGTACAAACAGCAATGACACTTCCAAAGTGCACTGATTAAGAATTCTAATTAAACAGGTGGCTACTGTAAATAACACGCATGGTTCTTTATCTTGAACGTTGCACAGAAAGAGATGTAAGAGATAACAGGCTAAGTCTCCCTGGAGTATTATGATGTTGGGTGTTTTCAGCTGTCATGATGGGTGTTCCTTTTCCTTTTATAAAGTGAGGATGATCGCCATGCAATATGGTATCAAGTGAAAAATGTATCAGTGGAAAGTCAAGGCAAGTTTTAATTGAGGGAAATAATTTGATATCATCTTTAGTAGGCTCTACATTTAATTTCTTCATTGCCAGGACAATCGGATGCAATAGTCTATTCGACTTTGAGGAAAAACTACACCAGGTGACATGTTCTTCCAACTTACCAGTGTTATCTCTTGCAAAACAATGTGGGTGACATGGATAATCAGAATGAATGGTTCTGAAAATCTCAAGTGACAAGCTACATTTATTGTGAAAGGATTCCCATGAAAACCTTGTTACTGTTCTCAGTTTTCTTTTGACCATTTAAGCTTCCACAGATGTGAATGGGGTAAAATAGGTCAGCAGCTCCGGGTCTGAGGCTGGAGGACAAATGTTACAGCATCTGGCAATGAGCTGTTATAGTCTTGAGATTTTTTGTATGCAATTTGTGCCTTGATTTATCAAGGAGTCCATTGATCGGCACTTTGTACTCAAGTGCAGGGGCTAATTTGGGATAGTATTAAGTTGTTCAATCTTTCACAGTACGCAGTACCATCTTTCAAGTAAATTACTACTGTGGAGGGAGCAAGGTGGCAAATATGAACCTCATGGAGAGTCCTTTCTTGAATGCCCTGAAATTTGAGAGCATTCTGTAAAAGATGGCAGGAGATGTAATGAAAGACATTTGTCATTAGTGAAGTAGAGGTGGCTTACTCTACAGATAAATGTCGGGAGTATTGGTTAAAGCTTGGAGCCCTCATTGGTGAGTGTTTCTTTTCTTCTCTGAGATGAAAAAGGGGCATGATAAAGTGTTGCTTGGGCCAGTTCAAAGAATGAAGGCAGATTCCTTCGGCCAGAAAGGTTCTGGAAACACTGAATCCTCAGGATAACATCCTCTCCATCTTAGGGTTAATGAAAGAAAAGTTGCTGAACATATTTTGGTCCATGCTATTTATCAGTGTTCTGTCAGCAAATGATAGCCGCGGCTTCTCATTCAGGAATTCTTTATCAAAGTTGCTGCAGTCGCTTGGAGATTTCTTCAGCAGGTTTGAACAACAAAAAAGGGAGAGAGAAAGAAAGATCAGTCACTAAATTTATTAACTTTTCTTCTAACTAGGCTTAAAATCTCTACCTCGAAACAACTCTCTTATAATTCTGGTGACAGGGGTCAGGACTGATGCCTATTTTACAAAGTAATTAAACGTATCATAACATTCTCCTAATGGATGTAGTTGTTATATTCCTGGGGAGATAATTTTTAGCCATGGTACATGTGAATGCATGTCATCATAACACATAGTATTAGTGGGCACGTGGTTGGAGTATCAGGTGGCCATTTTCATACAAAGGTATGTCAGGAACTCAAGTGGTAAAAAAAAGAATCAAAGGGGTGGGAGGAATCCAAATGAGACCTTATTTAGGTAATCAAATTTCTGTTTATGGAGTTACTTTTGGTTATTTCAGGACAGGGAGAGAATGCACTAGTCACCAATTAAAGGCAGCTGAGCAGATATTGTCACTCTATCCCTAGAAATAGGGGAAGCCAATGAAAGAAATTCAGCCTTTCTCAGCATCCCCTGGTAACTGGGCTTCCCATTGATTGAACAGAAATGTCAGGTAGGCAGTTATCCATAAGCTTAACCAAGAGAACTGTCAACAAGAAGACCAAGGACTAAACATTTTGTTTCAAGCTTTTGGGGAGGGTATGGTGAAATTTGTGATCACCTCTAGAAATGTGGGTATGGTTTTGTTTCTGCCAATACTAAGCAACATGGATGTGAACACAAAGTACAAGTTGGTCTCTGCCCTAAAAGGGAAAGAGAAAGGGACCAGAGAGATGTGCTAGAGCTAGTTCTTAGGTTTAAGAGATCCAGTTAGCAAACTCTACTAATCAGGGCTTGATTCATTGTTTTGTGATTGTCTAGACCAGAGATTCCCAAACTTATTTGGCCCCTTAAAAAAAAATTACTCAGCATTTCTCTGGAAATCAACTTTCTTTAATCCTTTCATTTTTTTTGAAATTCATTTCAAAAAACTACAAATATATATATTTTAAATGATGCATTTTAAATTTAATAATTTATTGTAAAATTGTGAGGATTTTTCCTGCATTGAAATTCTGATGACACAATGTTGCATCATGTAACCATATAGTATTATATTGTAAACAAATTATTCCAGGCACATGTTCTTGCCCATGCATGCTGCACTTACCAACAATGCCCAAAATACTCATCTGCCAGCACTTGCTTGTTAAGACCTATTGGTGAACTTAACCACTGATTTCTTATAACTTGCACTTTGTGTGTTTATTTAGAAAATAATGTAATCGCTACGACTTTAACTTTGTTACACAACAGATGAAACATGTATACATGGTTTTTCAAAATTTTCTTATCTTTTCTTCTTTTCTTATGTTTTCATTAACCCCTTGTTTTTATTCAGTGCCCCCCAACTGCACCCAAGGCTACTACCACCCCTCCACCCCCATTGTTCCTGTGCCCTCAGGAGATGACACGGTATTGCATACTTCAGGAATCTACGATCTACTAGACTTTAGAAAGTGATGAAGAAAATATTAATAATGGAGATTAAACTTAAAAGCGTATTATGTATATATGTGTGTATATATTTATACATATAAATGTAAATTTGTAGACACCTACACACACACACACACACACACACACACACACACATGCAGTTTTTTTTCCTCCCTGGAGGATGGTTGTTAAACATTCACTAGTATAACTCTGTATGAACAATGTGGTATAGAGGAAAGAGTTCTGGGGTTAGAAGTTAGAGCACCTGGGTTAAAGTCCTAGCTCTTTTATTTCCTATCTGTATGATGTAAGATTTATAGGGCAGTTAGGTGGAATCATAGTGCACAGAGTGCCAGGTCTGGAGTACATTAGACTCAATGAGTCCAAATCTGGCCTCAGATACTTACTAGCTGTGTGACCCTGGGCAAGTCACGTAACCCTGTTTGCCTCAGTTTCCTCATCTGTAAAATGAGCTGGAGAAGGAGATGGCAAACCACTCCAGTATCTTTGCCAACAAAACCCCAAGTGGGGTCACAGAGAATTGGACATGACTGAAAAATGGAAGAGCCATTATTTAAACCCTGAAAAATTTCAAGGATAAAATAGAAGAAAAGAAGGCTATGAAGAGGTAGAAGAAATTCTAACCTATGTTAGGAGGTTGGAAGATAGAGGAAAATTACACAAATTTGGAAGGAAAGTAGGTGGGCCACTGAACGCTTAGTGCTAATGGACAGGTATCAGGCATTTGACTGCTCTAAAATTGTGTTGCTTGATGAATGCTCCTGATTTTTCATCTCAACCAATTTTTTTTCAGTGCAAAACTGCTGTAACTTGTCTTCTCCTTTAGTGGCTGTGATGAAGAAGGATGACATCATTTTTCTTACCCTCCCTCCTATTATGTTTCCCCTATGGTCACAGGATCATTATCTATCAGGCCCACTCTGTGTCAGCCCCTCTATCTCCTCAATCCCCATGGATTAGGATAGTTCTCTTTCTAAAAGACAAGGAAGCTGTCTCCTAGACTTGATTGAATTAGGGAGATCCTGGTAGGTATATATACATACATACATACACACATGTGTATATGTGTATGTATATGTGTATATATATACATATATATATATACACATACATACCCGCAAACACATATATTTATATGGCTTCCTGGTTACTTAAAGGCATTAAAAAGCCCACTCAGATTTTGGGCCCTCCAGATTTGGCAGAAGGTGAACCAAGGCCATGGGAGTGATTATACCCTGCCTTACTGCCCAGATTGTTGCTGTGTGATGGCAAGGATAAGAAGGGGGTGGGATGTGTCTACCCACGCTGAGTACTAGATCCCCAATGAATATCCTATCCACGTTATGGCTAAGTGAACCTTTTCTTTAACCTCTGAATGACCAATGAGTGTCACTATTCATGTCTATACTGCTAATAGGTTTTTTTACTGAGCCAGTCTCTAACCTGAGAATGCTCCAGAGCTGCACAAACCAGGTCTATAGATGGGAGTGCCACTAATCAAGTAGATTAATTAATCGGTTTCAGAGTGAGGAATGTTGTCTAAACTGAAGTAAAAGCACAGGTTTATACTTAAGTTACAACTGAGTAAGGAGGAAGGAAGATAGATTACAAATAATCATTTAGAGCTTTCCCAAGAGAAAACTACAAGAATGTCCACAATACAACAATTCTGGAGTCTAGTCTTTGAGAGGTGTGACCATGCCGCTAATGAATCTAATATAATTAACTATGGATGGGCCTGAGTCAGACCTGCCCAAGTGACCCACCAAATACAGTTTTTATTGGAAAGTGTGTGTCCCTGGGAATGTTGTTCATTAGTTATTTCTGACTATCCATGAGCCCATTTGGGATTTTATTGGCAGAGATGTTGGAGTGGTTTGCCATTTCCTTCACCAGCTCATTTTACAGATGAGGAAACTGAGGTAAACAGGGTCAAGAGACTTGCCCAGAGTCACACAGCTAGTAAGTGTCTGAGGCTGGATTTGAACTCAGAAAGACAAGTTTTGCTGATTTTTGGCCCAGTGCTCTATCTATGGTGCCACTTGGCTGCTCTGCTCCTGGTCATACAAAATGTCTTGTGTTTGAATTCCTCTCCCTCCCCTCTTTAAATTTCATACCGGGTGAGAAGCAGCCTCTCAGCAAGCCCACACCACAAACCCATCATTTTTAGACCTGTGGGCCATAGGGAGCTCTTTGATTACCACTGCTCTCGTCTTTTCTTGCTTAAAACTGTAGTGTGGGACAATGGAGAGAGTGCTGGATTGGGACCCAGGAGACCAAAGTTCAAATCTCTGCACTTTACTAGCTGAGTGACTTTGGAAAAATTGCTTCATCTCCCTAGGTCTTCTGGGTGACCTCCAACGTCCTTCCCAGCTCTAAATCTAGAATCCTGTGAACCTCTGCAATGTTATTATATAACAGTAAATATATCAGAAAGCAACCCTCAAAGGCTGAACAAAAATCTCCCATGGTGTTGGGGAATAGAAGGAAGGCAAGAAGCATTTATGAGGTACCACCTTGGTGCTAGGCAATGTGCTTAAACACTTTACAAATATCTCATCTGAGCCTTGTGACAACACTGCGCTGAGGTGGGTAGGGTGGGGGAAGTGCTAGTATTATCCCCATTTTACAGATGAGAAAATAGAGGGAGATAGTATTTAAGTGATTTTCCAAGGGTGACATACCTAGTAAGTATCTGAGGTGGGATCTGAATTCAGGTCTTCCTGCCTCCAGGCCCATTGTATACCTAACTGACTCTAAGAAAAACACTGACAACCTCTTCCCCTTCTATTGTTACCCCAAGCAAGTTGCTTGAGGAGTTGAGGCTGCTAATACCTAGTTCAAAACCTCCATCTGTATGCTGAACAATTAGGAAGTTATCTTTTACCTTGAGATAGAGGATTAGATGAATAATAGAACTTCTGACTGGATACCCACTGGGGTGATGGTTGGTTGTACTGCTAAATGCCACAATTAAATTCCCCAAACCAAACTATAGATATGTCATATTTTGAACATGAGGAATACAATGAATGGATAAGCCTGTAGAATGCCTTCAAAGGGGACCCCCCAAAGGGCAGAACCAAGAGTGCGATTACTTTTGATCTGCCATTATTCTGACACGGTAAACAAGGTGTACCTGGGCCTGAGCGACCATTGGCTCTGATGATGAACAGAATGACTTTGAGAGCATCTCCCTTCCCAATAAATTTATAAAACTGATCTCTGATGATGATGATAATAGTAATAGTTAAAAATTTTACAGTGCCAAGTAGAGTTTGCAAAGCACTTTGCATATATTCTCTCGATAGATGTGATTTCTTAACTTGACATTTGCTATGGTCTGAACTCACAGGGGTGGGGAACTTCAGGCCTCACGTGGCCCTCTAGGTCCTCAAATGTGGCCCTTTGATGGAATTCAAACTTCACAGAACAAATCCCCTTAATAAAAGAATCTGTTCTGTAAAACTTGGACTCAGTCAAAAGGCAACACCCAAGGACCTAGAAGGCCACATGTGGCCTCCAGGCTGCAGGCTCCCCACCCCTGGTCCAGAGCATTCTGAATCATGTTTCATTATAAAGGAACGAGAGAGACAATCAGGGTCCAGGGGCCTTTCCATCCTGTTTCCCCCTACCTCCATAATGAATAAAATGTGGGGAAAGACACTGAAACCCCCTTTTTCTCTCTCCACCCCCCACCCCCATTCCCCATACTACTCAAGGTCTGTCAGAATGGTAATCAAGCTAGTCACATGATAATGCCTCTACCTACTGTGGAAAAAATTCAGAAATCAAGAAAGAATGAAGAAAATTAGAAGAATTAGGTAATTTTTTCAATCTGGGAAGAGCTTATCATATAAGGAAAATACACACAGAAATGGATCAGTCAGCTTTAATATCTCCATCCAGGTTCCACCCCCAGTGATGCCAATTTAAAGGCTTTGGCCTGGGTGTCTGCTTGGAAACTGGGTGATCAGTCTACTGGGTCTCAGCCATTTAGATCTAGTTTCATCCACTTCCTTAACCCCACTAAACACTAAAGCTCAGTTCATCTCCAGTGAATTTTCTCTAATGTGCTTATTATTTTGAGCACTATTTTTACAGATTCTCCAGTAAAGAAACTTTTTAGCCTTGATGTAAAGAAACTTATCTCCTAAGGAATCCTACTTTTTACTCTTCACTATTCCTCAACCTTAGAGAGAATATTTACATCTGTTAGGGTAAAGAATGCCTTAACTATCAGCTACTCTGGCAAATTTAGCAAATCTAACAAGAAGGCCACCAATTTTGTTCCACCTTGTTTTTATTTTTCTAGTGAACTTTGTATATTTCAGTATCCTATAATAGGATATCACTTTATATTAGTTTATAAACAGAAATATGGCTTAATGTGTTTCCCTTGTTAACCTCCACTGAAGAAGTCTGTCACTAGAGATATGTCCCACAGGCATGTGCAACCTGACCAATCTAATTACAAACCAAGATTACAAATGCCTGGCCAAAAAGCAAACTATAAAATTACAATCTTCAGTCCTCTCTTCTGTGTCCCCAGGCTCTTTTTTGTAACATCGAGGAGCCAGACTAGATGATGCCTAAGATCCTTTGAGAGATTTTCTTTGGAAGGAAGTTGGCTGGATCCCCAAAAGCATGTATCTGGGTACCACTCTACTCCCTCATTCCTCCATAATAAAGCTTCTTGGATGCCATACATGAAGAAACAACTCATTATTCTTTACAATGAGATGCTAAGGTTGGTTTCTATTTAAATAGAAAGCTACCTAATGGTCCTCTTCATAGCCGTGGCCTTGGGGTATCATGGAGTCTCCCTGCACAGACTAGAGTCCGTTCCTTATCTCCCCATCCCCTAAACTGTTGGTACCTTTCATGATGCTTAAATAGGGTATGGCTTGTGTTGTTTACTCCAGGTTATGGCTTTCACTAGCTTATTTCCATCACCATTTTGGACCCCAGTAATGCTACAATGAGCTGAAATTACGTGGGGATGGGGACAGTTGGGACATGGTTTTACATGGGGCCCTGTAGAGGTTTTATCAGATTGTAGGAGAATGGGGAAGGGTACAAAGGGGTGTTGCGTCCTTACTACCTTTGGTTTGAATGGTGGCTCAACCTCCTGTCATCTCTCTCCCCAATATTTCTCCTCCCTATTCTCTTTCTCTCTGCTCATAGAATCATTATTGTTGTTCAGGTTCTCGTCTCCTCTCAGCTGGATATAACCATGGCTTTATTTGATCTCCCTGCCTCTAGCCTCTCACTCCTCTAATCCATATTCCTAAAGCACAGATCTGACCATGGCACCCTCTTGCTCAAGAAACTTCACTGGCTTCCTGCTGCCTCTAAGATAAAATATAAACTTCTAGGCCTGATATTTTAAGCCCTTCACAGTCTGCTTCCAGCCTACATTTCCATCACTGACCTCACATTACTTCCCTTCACACATTCCAATGTGTTTTTAACCAAAATGACCTACTTATTTCCCACATTCAAAATTCCTTTGCCCTTCTCTGGGTCTTTGCACAAACTGTCTCCTATAGCTTCTTCCTAAATTTCACCTCCTTGTATCTCTAGGTCACTGGAAGGCACAATTTAGTCAGGGGTGGGGAACCTGTGGCCTTGAGGCCACAACCTCAAGGTGAATCCAAAAGGCCACTCTTAAGGATCTAGAAGGACACATGTGACCTCAAGGCCATTAACCCCATAAATAAAACACATATAGTTGTATTTTGAACGAATATGTATAGCCTAAGGTAAGCACACACTACTTGGTTCATTTCTTGTTCATGGTCATGTACTGCGTGTGGCTGAAACATCATGTGATGTGAATCAGCCCTCTCAGAGTCCCAGTAACAGAGGCTTCCACTATTTTGTTTCTACCATCATTTTGGAACCTAGTAATGATACCATGAGCTAAAATTATGTACAGTTGGGAAGAATAGGGGCATGGTTTTATTTTATTTTATTTTTAATTATTTTTTTATTGACTTGTTTGTTTACTTTTAGTTTACAAGATTTAGTTCCAGAATCACTTGAGTTTCAGATTTTCTCTCCTTCATTCCCCCCTCCCCCCATGGTGGCATACAATCATGTATAGGATCTGCAAACTCTTTCACATTGTACAATATAGGGGCATGATTTTAAAAGGTGCCTTGGAAAGGTTTTGTTAATCAAACCGCAGGAGAATGGGGGAGTGTAAAAGGGGTGTGAAGTCCTTACCACTTTTGGTTTGAATGGCGGCTCAATCTCCTTTCGTTCAAGGTCCTCCCAGTTGATCTCCCTGAAGAAGGCATGCTGACGGATATCCCCTTTTATCCCCAGCCTCCGTTCAGGTTCTCTCACAAAAAGCTGGGAAGTCGTAGAAAGAGAAGCAGTTTATTTCTCATTTAGCCGGTGTTCCTCTCCTTGTCACTAGTAACATAGTGGATTCACCAATCCTGAGCTCTATTTAAAGCTCCGGAGGCTAACTCCAAAGCTGTTGATCTCATGAGAGTCAATTCTCTCTCTGCTCTGTATCCTCACCAGGCCTCGGGTTGTTCTTAGAAAACAGAACGCTTGATATTTGTTTGGCCACCCAGACCATCATGAGAAAAGCAAACAGTGGAGATTATTAAACTCTTCACGGGTATAAAGTACAATTTAATTCAATTTAACAAACGCTTGAAAGGCAATGTTGGGGGCAGCTGGCTGACGCAATGTAGAGAGTACAGACCCTGTGGTCAAGGGGACCTGATTTCAAATCCAGCCTCAGACACTAGCTGTGTCAGTTAACCCCAACTGCCTCAAAATAAGAAAGAAAGAATGAAAGAAAAGAAAAAAAAAGTAATGTTGCATAGTAGAACGAGAATCTCTGTCATGAAGATCTGGGTTTATTTTTGGCTTCCGACACATACTCTCTGTATGGCCCTGTGTGAGTCACTTATTTTCTCACTATTTCAGGTAATTCTCTAAGCTTGTAAGTTGCAGAGTAGGTGCTGATTTGTATTCATAGGAGTGTCTTCATTGGAAGCATTCTATTACCAATGAAATCACTAGTCTAGCCCCTCTACCAAAACAACACTGCTCCCCCCCAAAACAAAAACTTTAAACCAAATTAAACCCTCCACCCTCACAGGTATTTTTAAATACTGTTCTGTGAGCAGAGTATATTGTGGGACACCAAGGAAGACGGGAAACTTCACCGTACCACTATCATGTCATGATAGAGCTTAGACGCAGAGGTTCTCAACCTGTGGGTCACGACCCCTTTGGGTGTTGAACAACTCTTTCACAGGGTCACAGGGGTTGCCTAAAGCCATTGGAAAACACATATTTCTGATGGTCTTAGGAACCGAGACAGCACTACTCTATCCATCTCCAGGTGCATCCGCCCACATACGAGTATTAAAGGGTCTCGGCATTAGGAAGGTTGAGAACCACTGGCTTAGAGGTAGTAGGGAGAAATGACATAAAACAAGAGATGATAAGTGTGTAAGAGAGTTACAAAGTTTTATGTGAGATCCAAGGAGGAAAGAAGGGAAAGCTTCCCAAAGGTGGTGATGGTTGAGTGTAGATTTAAAGGCTCTGTAGGAATTGTGCAGAGGTGTGGGGAGAGAGGAAGGATGACATTCTAGAACAGGGGTGGGGAACCTGTGGCTTTGAGGGCACACAAGGCCCACTAGGTCCTCAAGTGCAGCTCTTTGATGGAATCCAAACTTCGTGGTCTTCAAGTGTGACCCTTTGACTGAATCCAAACTTCATATGGCACATTGGCCTGCCAAGCTGCTAAAGCTCTTGGTTGCAAACCTGCCTGTATGAGAAACATAACTCAAAGGTTCTCTTTGATAATCTCCCTGGGGTTCTGTATATATTCCCTCTTTTCCCATTGTCCTTTATCTATTCGATTTTCCCCAGGGTATTAAAGTCAACACTGGAAAAGATAGAAAAGAAAGTGAAAAACTTCAAATTTAAATAAAACATGTCTAGGATCTGAAGGAAGAATAAAGTCTAAACATTGGACCTAGAAAAATAACAGGTCTCCTGAGTGTCTGGGTTTGTTAACTGACAGTCTTAAATCTGGATTTTCAAAACTATTCCTGAAGTTATTCTCGATTATTTATAAAGATCATGTTTTTTTGTTTTGTTTTTAGACAGGGAGGATGGATAATTGGTAGGAACATGAGTAAGAAGGTCATCAAAGACGGATCCCCTTTTGGCATTTCAATTCTATATCTTATTTTAACTTCTTGTACCTTAGCCTCTCTCTCCCTAATCTATTCTGCGCTTTGTCTGGTTCATTCTCAAATCTTTAATAGCTGTCCTAAATCCAGTCGCTAATGCCCCTCAGTCTCAGATTTGTCCCAATTAGCTATGTGACCCTCGGTGAGGCGCTTCACAGAAACTTAGCTTCCTCTTTATAAAGAAATTTCTAATTCTCTTTCCAGTTTTAACATGCTGTGACTCGTTATTCTATTATTTTCGGACTCCTTAGCTTGGCATTCAAGGCTTTCAACAGTGTGGCCCTAATGCGCCTGTGCAGTATTACCCTGTGCTACTCTTTACTCCTCTTGGTTACCCTTCTGCCCCAGGCACATCAGTCTGCTCACTGTGTACCACATGCCATGCATCTCCTTGCCTCTGCATTTTATTCATTCCATGTTCTCTGCCTCGGCTACCCTCCATTCCAAATCCTGCTCATTTTTTATGGCCCAGTTCTGCTCACATCTCTTCTGTGCATCTTCCCCCAGACTATCTGAGCCTATAGTCATCTTTTCCTCATCTGATCTCCTACAGTCCTTATTTCCTGTACTACTTATTTGCTTTGCTGTATGCTGCATTAGGTATCTTATGACAACATCTTATTGTTAGTTATCTGCAATCCAATAAATATTTATTAAGCACCTACTATATGTAAGTCATTGTGCTGGGAGCTGAGGACACAAAGATTAAGAAAAAAGGAAACCAAATCGTTTCTGCTCTTAAGGAGTTTATATTCTATCAGATTATAATAGTAATTACTAGCTCATGCCAGACACGCCTTAGATAACACCAGGTATAAGAGAAAGCTCCATACCCATCTGTCCAATGCCTACATCCTACTTTGGCAGTTAGATGGTCCTTAAGGACAGGGACCATATCCTGTACCTTTTTTAACTGCAACACTTGGCATCAATTTTTGAATGGTGTAGAAAAAAAAACAACTTACATAAACATTTCATGATTGATGATTCTCTGGTCTAATACTGCTTTACCTTTAAGATTTCAGAAGAGCTGAATCCAAATCTTGCTTTAGACACTTACTAGCTGTATGACCCCAGATAAGTCACTTAACCTCTATCTGCCTCAATTTTCCCATCTGTGAAATGGAGATGAGAATACTGCCTGTTTTCCAGGGTTGTTGGGAAGATCAAATGATATAATATTCATAAACATTTTCAAAATCTTAAGAGAGATGATTATTTGAGGGCACACATGGCCCCCTAGGTTCTCAAGGGCAGCCCTTTGATGGAATCCAAACTTTGTGGTCCTCAAGTGTGACCCTTTGACTGAATCCAAACTTCACATGGCATATTGGCCCTCCAAGCCGCTCTTGGTGATGATGATGATGACATAGGTATTCACTAAGGCTCTTGGTGATGATGATGATGATGATGATGCAGGTATTCACTAAGGCTCTTGGTGGTGATGATGATGATGATGATGATGATGCAGGTATTCACTAAGGCTCTTGTTGGTGGTGATGATGATGATGATGATGATGATGATAATGCAGGTATTCACTAAGGCTCTTGGTGGTGATGATGATGATGATGATGACGACGTAGGTATTCACTAAGGCTCTTGGTGATGATGATGATGATGATGATGATGATGCAGGTATTCACTAAGGCTCTTGATGATGATGATGATGATGACGACGTAGGTATTCACTAAGGCTCTTGGTGATGATGATGATGATGATGCAGGTATTCACTAAGGCTCTTGATGATGATGATGATGATGATGCAGGTATTCACTAAGGCTCTTGGTGATGATGACGATGATGATGATGCTGATGATGCTGATGCAGGTATTCACTAAGGCTCTTGGTGGTGGTGATGATGATGATTATGATGATAATGATGATGATGATGCTGATGATGCTGATGCAGGTATTCACTAAGGCTCTTGGTGATGACGACGACGATGATGATGGTGTAGGTATTTTCTCCTCTTCATCTTTCTTAGGTTTTTCTTTTCTTTTCCCTTATGGGGCAGTAGTTATAGGTCAGGAGACTGTATGGAGAAGACAACTTTCAGTTGCCAACAGGGCAGAACCTTCTTGATTCAAGGCCAGTGAGTTGTTTTAGAAAGGGATAGCATCCATAGGGACCCTAAGATGTAGCTTCAGGGGAAAAAGTCTTGAGTTTTCCTTCCAAGCCTCAGGAGAAGTTGAGGAACGAACTATGCAATAATTCAATTCAGCAAAGATAAGGTAATTACACGTGATCTGACTGGAACAGAAACCACGAAGAGCATGTAGAGTAAAAAATGCAAGAATTCCATTCTCTCTCCTTTGACCCTCTTAGCCTGTATTTATTTTGTTTGTCCACAGTTTGCATGTTTCCTCCTCCATTAGCTTGAGAGCAGGGACTGGCTTTTACCTGTCTTGGCATCCCTGCTGCTCAGCACAGTGCTCGGTATATAGGTGCTTAATAAATGCTGCTGACTTGATTTCTCAGGGTTAAAGAAGTACTCAGGTGCAGTGGCTTCTTTTCCCTTGCCCTGGCTCTGTGTCAGAGATGAGGTCAGAGTGACTTTCCTTTTGGGCAAAGCAGCAGCCGGTACCAGGAGAGCTAATCATTTTATTTGCTGGGAAGCTTGGTTGTTATTATTTTGGGTTGGATCTGGCCCTTCCACTGAGGCAGATCTGTAACCAAAGGTCCATTTGGGAGTTTGAGAGTCACCTGGGACAACAGGGGGTTAAGCCCATGGGCACACAGCTAGTGGGTATCACAGTCAGGACTTGAACCCAGATCTTCAGGACTCCAATGCCAGCCCTATGTCTGCTGTGCCACACTGCCTCTTGATTTTGAGGGTTAAGAATTATATCCTTAATACATAGATGTCATAGATTTGCTTGTTTAAGCTGAACCAGAAACTTAGCTGCTTTCTCGCTGTGAACAAATCTTTCTCCTTCAGAAAGCTGTCCTGTTTTATTGAATAAAAATCAGTTCCCTTCCTCCTTCATACATACCATAATGTTCCTTTTCCCACTTTTTCAAATATCTTGACAGTTAATGTGTTGGAGAGGAGAGTCAATTGCACTCAGAAAACCCTTCTTACAACATGGTGTTGGTAACAACCTAGCCCTTTCTTTGATTCATCATCTACTTTATTTCCTGAGTATCCTTCACTCCTTCCAAACAGAGTGGGGTCTTTGGGTTCTGTGTCGGATAATACTAATATTATGTAAAGAATATAGGCTTGGGAAGAGAGGGGACTGTGGTTTTATTACTAGCTCCATTTTTTTTGGAGGGGGGAGGGGACGATCTATTCTTAGGGAAGCTCATGAGTCAGAAAACTTAGTAAATAACCTATTTTTTTGTTTTTTTTGTTTTTTTCTCTAACTCCCTCCATTCATTCCTTCATTTCTACGCTGCTTATAATTTTAACCATATTTTAAGCTCAAACCCAATGGTTAAAGGTAATTTACCATTTTAAAAAGTGTCTTGTTCAGATTTTTAAACATATTACAATTTCACAAATTCAAAACTAGGTCTGTGGTTCATTGTCAACCACTCAGATTCTCAAAAGAGCAGCTAATGTCAGTGGGCAAAATGTCTTGGGACCTAGTTGTAAGCTGTCCTTTGTAAATATAAAGCATGATCCCTTATGTTCTTTTTTTCTTTTTTTTTTCTTTTTGGAGGGCAGTTGGGGTTAAGTGACTTACCCAAGGTCACACGGCTAGTTTTTTGTGTTAAATGTCTGAGGCCGGATTTGAACTCAGGTAATCCTGACTCCAGGGTCAGTGCTCTATTCACTGCACCACCTAGCCACCCAAACTTATGTTCTAAAAGAAAAGGGCACCTCCCTATACCTCCCCTAGCCCATCCAATATTTATCTTCTTGGAACAGGGTGGCAAACAGACCCTTGACTGCTGTGCCGTGGACTGATGCTCATCAGAGTTTGGGCTTTCAAGCTTGGTCTCTATGGTGCTTTGTTTCTGTCTCTGTTCTTCTGGGTGCCAGTATTCTTCCTTCCCTTTCCAGATTTTTCTTTCTCTGGGGTGGGAAGGAGTGGTGTTGGCTAGGTACCCCTCCAGGGCATCTTTTCCTTTAAAATTTTTTTTAATCCTCTTTAAATCAACCTATACTTTATTCTCTTTTGTCTTATTTAGCCTTCTATCCCTCCTTGTCTTTTCTTTTTTAAAATTATAATTTTTTCTTTTTGATCCCTATATGATGTTTTGCTTAGTAATTTAAGAACAAATGTTACTCATATGATCACAGGATTCAGAGCTGGTAGGGACCTTAGGGAGAATCAGGTTGAATTCTATTTTACAGAAGGAACTAAGGCAAAGAGAGTTAAAAAAAAAGTTTCATTGAGCACCACAGATAAGCACCTGCTCTTCAGTTTATGATCTTAGAAAATTCCCTTAGACAATTACACAGGGTCACACAGGATGTATTAGAGGCACGCTTTGAATCCAGGTCCTCCTGTCTATGACGCCAACTCTTCATCTACTATACACACTGCCTCCCTCATTCTCTAAATTCTAGAAGGCACCTTCCTCATATCAACCTTGTGAGGAAAGACAATGGAAGTATTATTATCCCCATGTAAGAGACTTGGGAAACTGAGGCACAGATAGATCAAGCTAGGGATTATGCTGAGATAGGAATCCAAGTTTCTTGACTCCAAATTCACTGTGCTTTCCAGTATATATGACATAACTTCTCAACATGTTGAATTTATACTCAGAATCTATCTTGTTGAATGAAAAACTGTCTTGTGAGCTGAATATATTTATTCCTGGATTTCTTTATCTTCTAGGAAAAATAAAAATAAAATTTATAAGCAGGGGGACACTCTGAGACTCTGATTTCCATGCCCTATCTTCTTTCTAGTTCTACACAGCGGAGTAAATTGCTGTCCTCCCCATAGCAAATCAGAGTGCCCTGGGGTCCTGGATTTGGCAGGAGACTTCACTTGTAGGTTGGAATCAGCAGATCTGGGGCAGGGAGCTGTGCTGTGAAATAAATTCTCCTGAAGAAAGACTTGCCTTCGTCCATAAAGGCTGTCAAGAAGGGTGGTTTACATTTATAGGAAATAGTAGGCCTCTTACATAAACAGGCAGCATGCAGTTCGGGTTTGGTTAAATTTATCTGGCTGTCTAGAGGGGAATCGGCTCAAGGCTATTGAGGTCTGCAGCCAGTGCGGAGTACTCGTCAGCTGGTGACATATGAGTGCCTGAGAAATTTTCTCCTCTATTTTTCACCCCATTCACAGGAGTGTTTCTTTCATAAGAGATTAAAAAAAAAAGTTTCTATAAAAAGATGTTTTTGTTCCGGGGCTTGATTTCCATCCTTTCCCAAACAAATGGGTGGGTCACTATATATTGAGTAAATTGTTCATTCGTTTCTGTCCTGTCCGACTCTTCATGACCCCATTTGGAGTTTTCTTGGCAAAGATACCAGAGTGGTTTGCCATTTCCTTCTCCAGCTCTTTTTACAGACAAGGAAACTGAGGCAAACAGAGTTAAGTGACCTACCCAGGGTCACAGAGTTAGTAAACCAAATTTGAACTTCAATCTTTCTGACTCTAGGCCTGACCCTATCCACTGTGCCTCTTAGCTGTTCACATTCACTGTACTATGTTAATTAAATGCTTTGTGAATGCCAGAGGTTGTAGAATTCTGATTTGGGTGCTATCCAGTGTTGTTTCCTTTAGGGAAAATTCTTATTCAGCATCTCTAGAAGACCCAACACCTGGGAGATCTTACATGGCCAGGTTTGCACTTCCTATACCATACATGGGATCAGGAAATACATAATGTTGAAGAAAGAGTGTTCAAATAGAATCAATAAATAAATCTGGCTTCAGATTTTTTTTGCATGATCTTGGGCATGTCATTGAGACTCAGTTTCCTCTGAGATGTAAAATGGAGATAATACTCATATTACCTAGCTCATTGGATGGTGAGGAAAATGATTTTTAAAGTGCTTTATGTGTATGCAAGTAGTAATAATTATATATTTGCTCATATATGATGATTAACTGTCACACTATATTTAGTTATATATTGTTTTCATAATATCACAATATATATTGTATATGTACTATATGGGATAATTACTGTCATTAGAAGGGGTCTTAGATATCATCTTTTCTAATATCCTCATTTCAGAGACAAGAAGATTGAGACTCAGGAGTCAAAGGATTTACTCATGGTTATACAACTAGTATGTGGGTAGCTAGGTAGCGTGGTGAACAGACTCATCTACGTGAGTTCAGATCTGATCTCAGACACGTACTCGCTGTGTGGCCCTGGGCAAGTCACTTAACCCCATTTGCCTCAGTTTCCACATCTGTAAAATGAGCTGGAGAAGGACATGGCAGACCATTCTAGTATCTCTGCCAAGAAAACCCTCAAAAAAAGGGTCATGAAGAACAAACAGGACTGAATCTATTGAACAACAACAATATTAGTTAATATGGGACTGAATTGGGATTCAAACTCATAACTTTTTAAAAAAATATTATTTTTATTGAAATATTTTTTTACATTAGCCTCATTTCTGAATATATCCTTCTTCTCTTATTCAGTGAATTCATCCAAATTTATTTGATGAAGGCATAAACAGAGAGGCATGAAGATATGAAGTTAATTATTTAAAGTCACCTAGTAAGTGGAAGGTGGGATTACAGAACAATACAATGGTCCATAACAGTGTACGGTGAGTAATGATATTTGAGGTTAGAGTTGCTGGAAACTGTAACTGGGAACAATGTGTCCCAAGTATGCCTAGAGAAAGGTCATGAAATCCTCATCAGCTAGAGTAAAATTTACTGAAAACAAACATCTCAGCTTGAGTTTTATGCTCCTCCACCAATTAATATCCTAAATCAATTTAGTTTAGTCCTTTAAATAGACGCTCTACCCTAGGCCAAATGATCTATTTTCTGTACTCTTCAGATTTCATGCTAGTTTCTGCCTCTGGAAATGACATTGTTATCACCCGAAGTGAACTCTTTCCTACTCTCTGCAAAGGCTTTCTTCTCTCTTAAAATCATACTCAAAATTTACTTCTTTGGGAAGTGGTCACTGATTAATTCCACCTGTCACCAGCTAAGCACATCCCTTCAGCACATTTAGGCAGTTTTCATGATCTGTTAGTCATGTTTATCTCTCTCTCTTTCTTTTCCTTCCTTCCTTTCCTTCCTTCCTTCCTTCCTTTCCTTTGCAGTGACTTGTCCAGGGTCACACAGCTAGTAAGTGTCAAGTGTCTGAAGTCAAACTTGAACTCAGGTCCTCTTGACTCCAAGGCTGGTGCTCCATCCACCTAGCTGCCCCTGTCCTATCTCTTCAGTTGTAAATTTTTGGAGGTCAGTTATGAGTTCTCCATTACTGGAGATCTTTCAAAGGCTTTGTGACCATTTGTCAGGAGTTTGCAGAGAGGATTCTTGTTCAGGTATAGTTCAGACAAGGTAGTCTTTGAAGTCTCCTAGGATCACAGAGATAGAGCTGGAAGAGACCCAAGGCTCTTCAATTTAGGGATGAGGTCACTGAGACGTAGGAGTGTTAAAAGTCTTGTTTTGAGGCACACAGGTAGCATTCATCAGAATCAGGATTTGAACCCATGTCCTTTGACTACAGAGTTGTTGTTGAGTTTCAGCCATGTCCAACTCTTCTTGACCTATTTGGGGTTTTCTTGGCAAAGATACTGGAGGGGTTTGTAATTTCATTCTCTAGCTTATTTTACATGAAAAAACCAAGGCAAAAGAGGTTAAGTGACTCGCCTAAGGTCACACAGCTAGTAAGTGTCTGAGACCAGATTTGAACTCAAGTCTTTCTAAATCCAGGCCAGGAGTTCTATACACTCTGCCTGCCACCTAATCGCTCCCAGAGCCACTGCTTTTTCCACCAAACCATGCCATTCTTTTGTGTTTTCTGTTTATAGTTAGAGAAATGTGATGTTAGACATGGAAAGAAGCTTGGGGTCATCCAATCCCACCATCTTCTTTTACAGATGATGACAGGCACCCAGTTATGTGCCCAAAGACATCCAGCTAATTTGCGGCAGAAATGGGCCAAAAACCCAGGTTTTCCTAATCCTAGCCCAGCATTCTTTCTCCATTGTTATTGAGAGCCCAGTGAGTCATCAAATGATTCATCAAAATAGAACATTACAGAGGCTGTTGGTAGAAGTTACTTAGTTCAATTCTCTCCTTTTAGCAGATGGGAAAACGGAAGTATTACAGATGTCAAGTTAATCACCTAAGGTCACATAAAGAAGGAGCTAATGATGGAGCTGGGGCAAGTCTTTGGTTTCTCCAGCCACTCAGTTCTCTGCTCTTTGTCTCTTTGGAATGCATGAATTTTAAGAAAAATGAATTCTATGTCTTCATGTTTTCTAAGTTTATTAGAACCAGTTTATCACAGTGTGTCAAAAGGGGATCGTTCCCAGCTTGTCCTTCTAGACATAATTTCATCCCTTGAAGTCATGGGCATGGAGGTTTCCTGCTTAGAATACATCAGATCATTGATCCAGAGCTGGGAGGGACCTCAGAGACCTTCTACGCCTCTTACGTAAGCTATTCATTGTATAGGCCTCTTTTCATTTGCTGGTGCCCAGGGCTCATGCTGGGGTAATGCTTTCTCACCATCACCCAGGGAATCATGTATAATCCAGAGCTAAAAAGAGGGCTTGGATTAATGTCTATGTATTTTAATGCACAAAATGGACCTCTCATATTCTGGTAACTTATTTTATGTGACTAGAATTTTGCTGCTTTATCAGTTAATTCCTTAATAATAACAATAACAACTCATTACCATAGTGCTTATGGTTGCAAAACTCTATATACATTATCCCATTGGATTTGGTCTTCATAAAAACCCTGAGGGCTGGATATGGTAAGTATTTTCACACTTATTTTGTGGGGGAAGAAGATTCTTAGAGAGGTTAAATTATGTTGAATCTGAGACTCACATTCAGGTCTTCTGAGTAAAAAAAAGTGTTTTTAAAAAAAATTAAATAATATGTTGTCCTTGAATTTTGGTTCATAGTATTTTCAGGTCTCTTTAGGAAAAAGACCCAATTATTCATTTAGGGATAGATTCAGTTCTATTTTCTAAGTTTGTCATAGGGATCAGAGAGCTAGGGGAAGGGATCTCAGAGGCTAGGCAGCAACACCGCTTTTATACAGATGAGGATATAGAAGGCAAGGAAGCTGGTTTATGCCAAAGACACATAGGAGGGACATATTGTCAACTTCCTCAATCAACATTTATTAAGTGTATACTGTGTGCTGAGTGTTGGAATAGAAATATGATTGAAATCTAGCTTCTCTGATTAAAATCCTGCAAGCTGGGCGGCTAGGTGGTGCAGTGAATAGAGCACCGGCCCTGGAGTCAGGAGGACCCGAGTTCAAATCCGGCCTCAGACACTTAACACAAAAACTAGCCGTGTGACCTTGGGCAAGTCACTTAACCCCCAACTGCCCTCCAAAAATCAAAAAAAAAAAAAAA
>CM053597.1:140001177-140011598 GCA_028646575.1 Pseudocheirus occidentalis | reverse complement strand
TCTCTCTCTCTCTCTCTCTCTCTCTCTCTCTCTCTCTCTCTCTCTCTCTCTCTCTCTCTCTCTCTCTCTCTCTCTCTCTCTGCTGTCCCATTATCCCACACACTGACTTCATGCTATCCCTCTTCAACAACTGCCTCACTCTTTCTTTGCGAACAGTATATAGGCTGAGCCCAGAGGAGGTGATCACTTTTGTGTGAATACAATACATTGCAGAGGACAAATCCAGCTAGCAGCCCTTTCTTCTTAGCTACTATGTAAAGAAGGGCTGGGGGGTACAACAGCAAAACAGTAGCTCACTAAATCCTTTTCTTCTTTACCTTCCCTGCTGCCAACAAACATGCCCTAGTCTGCTTCATCCTGAAAAAACTCTTAAATGACTAGCATTCCTTGAAGCTCCTACTCCTTTTTCAAAGTCAAACTCTTAGGAAAAACAATTATATTTGGGACCTTCCACTTCCACTTTTCTCACTCATTTCCCAACCCTTCACAATCTAGCTTCCAACCTTGTTACTAACTAACACACTACCTTCTGGAAGAGGCAGCCCACAAAGAAAAGAATCTCTCCCACTCCCCCACCCTCATGGGAGCTTAGAGTTCTCCCAACATTGTGGACAATGTAGTCTACCATGCGCCCCTATCGTTCCATGTTTACTTGACATTTACTTACATCCAGTCTTATACTGTGGTTTAACTTTTATCTTTTGTGTGACTCATAAGCCATCAAAAATGTTAACTCCTTGAAGGGAAGGGACTTTATAATATACTTTTTAAAATATCCTGTAAGTTGCCTAAAGCATAGTACATTCATAGTAGACTCTCAAAATTTTTTTCATTGATTGAATAAGAGAGAGGGGAAAAGAGATCGAAAAACTGGAAAAGGGAAAGAGTAGAAAGGTAAAGATAAGGTAATAGAACACTTTTTATGGCATTGTACAGTTTATAAAGCCAGCAACAATCCTTTGAGGCATTTAGTGCATCAGTATCACCAATTCACAAATGAAATAATCAAGGTTCAGAAGTGATTTGCCCCTAATCATGTAACCAGTGAGGGAGACCTTCAAATTCCATATCCAGTACTTTTTCTATACACTATCATGGAAATGAAAGCAGGGGTCAGGATGGAGAGTGGTGACATTTCAGATTACTGCTGACTAAAAGGAGTTCCATTAAAGCACACTCTTCACTGGGTCATTTTCCTTCTTAAGAAGGCTCAATGGATCCTTGTTACCTTTGGAACAAGTGCAAACTCCTTCGTTGAGAATTTAAAGTCCTTCATTTAAAGTCAGATAGCCTACCTTATTTCACATTTCTTTCCTTCATGCATTCCACATATTCTAGCCAAACTGGCCGACTATCCCCTAAACTCAACATTTAATCACATACTTCCATACCTTTTGCACAGAGTTGTCCTTCATGCCTAACATATTCTCCTTTCTTACCTTCACCTCTTAGAATTCCTAGCTCCATTCAAGGCTCAGCTTACAAGTCACTTCCTATGCAAAATCTTTCAAAAACCAAGCCCCTTTCCTTGTTAGTGTTCCCTCTTCAAAAATTAATGTGTTTGTTAATTTGTATATGTTCTATTCTTCCAACTGGAATGTAAGCTACCTGAGGGCATGAGAAAGTTCATTGTTGTCTTTATAACACCAGTGCCCAACAAAGTTTCTAGTACATGGAAGCTCTTAAAAACTGCTTATTGAATTGAGGATTCTCCCATTTCTGAAAATGTCACAGCTTTTGCAGTGTTTTTTACTAAGTGGGTCTACAGAAAAGGACACTTTAACTAAAACATTAGCACATCTGCTACAGATGCAATCAATTATAAGAATTAAGGGCACTGAACCACTTGAACAAACACAAAAAACCCCACTGCTTTCTATTTTTAATATATTTTATTAAGGTTTTTTGCTTTTCATCACAGTCACTCTTTAGTCATGCCTCCGGATTCCCTTTTGAACAAGAAAAATATCTGATGCAGAAATTTGTCTAACAATATGTATGATATTCTATCCTTAGAGTCTCCCACTTCTTTGCAGCAAAAGGGGTGGTGGGGGGAGAATGTGTTTTGTTGTTGTCTTTCTTCTCTTGGAACTTGGTTGGTTTTTCCATTACTCAGAGTTCAAATTCCTTTCAGGGATCTTTTCATTTAGTATATGATTCCCTTGGTTCTGGTTTTTTGCTCTGTTTATCTCTACATGTTTCTCTGAATTCCTCATATCCATCATTTCTTACTACACAATACTATTCTATTGCAGTCATGAACCACCGTTTTTCATCCATTCCCCAATAGATTTAGGTTGCAGAATGATTTATATGTATTTTTGTATGTGGCCATTGAGGGATTTGTTGTGCTTGACTGTGCATATTTGTTACAAGAAATTTGTTTTTCCATTTTTTTTCTTTCCCAATGGAGTGGGGAGGTGAGAGAGAGAAAATAGATTTCTGGTTTGGTTTTTTGGGGGGTGGGATTTAAGAGAGAAATGGGGGGCAATGCTACAAATGTGATATGTTGCATGTACTCTCCAGTGAAGTCACTTTATTATTATTTTGACTTAATTGCTTTAATTTGTTACAAGAGACTTCTCACAAGGTGTGAATAATCTATAAATGTCATATTTTTTAAATAATACAAATTTTAAAAATAGATGGGCATCCACTTTGTTTCCAGTTCTTTCCTGACATAAATAGTACCAAGATGAAATTTTTGATATATATTGAACTCTGTCTTATTTTTCTCTGGGTATATGTTCAGTGATGGGGTCATTGTGCAAAGGAGTATATACACTATTTAGCTATTTTCTTGCATCATTTCAAACAGTTCCAGAAGAGTTGGACTATTTCACAATTCCAACTGTCCATCAGTGTTCCTGTCTTCACAGACCTTTTCCAATATTGACTCTTCTCATCATTTTTTTTCATCTTTGCCAATTTTAATGGCAACAATTGTTTTTAAATTAGAGTGTTTTTTTCTGCAGAAAACAGAAACATGAATATCACTCATTAAGTTTCAATTACTTTTTCTTTATTTGTTATTGAGTCTTTCTAGTCATATCCAACTCTTCATGAACCCATTTGGAGTTTTCTTGGCAAAGATCCTGCAAGGGTTTGTCATTTCCTTCTCCAGCACATTTCACAGACGAGGAAAGTGAGACAAACAGGGTTAAGTGACTTACCTAGGGTCACACAGCTAGTAAGTATCTGAGGTCAGATTTGAACTAAGGAAGATGAGTCTCTTACTTTAGGTTTGGCCGTCTATCCACTATGCCACATACCTGTTCTTTCTTTATTAGTGAGCTTAAATTATAAGAAAAAATGCATCCAAGTTGATTGTCAGGGAGAAATAAATACCTGCGTTAAGTCATCTTAGAATTTAAGTTTTAAGGAACTTCCACAATTCAACCAAATGCAGGTATACTCTACTATGCTATAGAGTACATTAAAAAATATACATGAGTATTAATTTAGGCAAGTGCTATTTCTTTGGCATTTTTGTGAGTATACTACAGCACCTTTCAGGATAAGGACTTTAGTTAAATAAGTTAAGAGATCTCAAGATTACTACCCGTGGCAGGCACATGGGTTTGGTGTTTTTCATGTTGAAACTATATATCCCAGGAATAAAGAGGGTTCTACTGGGAATACAGGGAATATTAGAGGTTGAGGGTACCTTAAACATTATCTAGCTGGCTTTTGTGATTAATGTGGTAACATGAAAGGTCCGAGCCAAGCCAATTTCCTATCAATGATACCCCCATCAAATATCTCAAGATCTTCACAACAACCTTTTAGGGGAAGTGCTACTATTATCCACATTTACTGACAGTGATTTGCCCAAGTTCACGCAGCTAGAGTGACTCAAGAGGGATTTGAACTCATTTTCCTGACTTAATATCTACTCTACCATACTGCATTTCTCCAATGAATGGAAATCAGTGAAGCAGAAGGTAAATCCTGCAAAGTCCTCCATCTAGGCCAAGACTATCCAAGAAGATGAAGAGATGGCTTCTGGTCCCCTGAGTACTCCATCAGTTAGGGTGGGAGCAGTCAGCCAGAGCTTGGCCCTGGACTGTTGAAGCTGGGACAGGGGACAGAGCAAGTACTTTGAAGTTCATTGCACAAGAAGATAGTGCCAGCACTGTCATCCCTCAGGAAGCTTGAAGTCAGTACAGGCATGCTTCATGTTATTAGGCTTTGCTTTATTGAACTTTGCAGATAATGAGGTTTGGATTTTATTCTATTTTATTTTTTACAAACTGAAGATTTGTGACAACCCTGCATCAAGCAAGTCGATTGGAGGAGACAGAGCCTGGACCAGGGAGGTCCAGGGAGTTCAAAGCTCCCATTGAGGAACTGAAGAGGGAGATATGAGGAAATAGGAGAAAACTCTATTGTGAAAGGATGCTATGGGATTAAAAAGAAAAACAAGAAGTTTCATGTATAATAGGTTTAGGTGTAGGCTCAAAAGAAGAAAGTGACCATAAGGTATCTCTCCAAGAATGTATGGAAGAAATAAAACAAGATATAAAGATGTAATTAGAGCTCTTGAGGGATAAAAAAAAATGGAAGGAGGACAAATAACTTTGAACAGAAGGTGGAAAAATGTTACCCAAGTAGTAGACTCCCTAAAAAATGATACAACCAAAATGTAACAAAGTCAAAAACCTGAAAAGTTGGAAAATGCAAGCATCTACTATCAAAAACAAGTGACCTGGAAAACAGATTAGGAAAAATAATCTGAGAATTATCATATTCCCTAAAAACTAAAACTATGACCAAATAAAAACCTGAATATTTTTCTCAAGAAATCATTAGAACCAAAGGGAAAGTAAAAATAGAAAGAATCCACTGATCACCTCAAATTTTAAAAATCACAACAAAACAAAAATTCTGAAAATAAAAAAATTTTTTAACTGAATTGATAAATAAAACTCTTTTTTGAAATCTAATGAAATAGGGGCAGCTAGGTGGTGCAGTGAATAGAGCACCAGCCCTGGAGTCAGGAATACCTGAGTTCAAATCTGGCCTCAGACACTTAACACAAAAACTAGCCATGTGACCTCGGGCAAGTCACTTAACCCCAACTGCCCTCCAAAAAAAAAGCAAAAAAAAAAAAAGAAATCTAATGAAATAGACAAACCATTAGCTAATTTAAGAGAAAGGGAAAAAACAAATTTCAATAATTAAAAATGAAAAAGAATCCACAATTGATAAATAGGAAATACATTAAATTATTAGTAATTATCTGGCCAATTTACATGCTAATAAAAACAACAAACTGAAGGAAGAGGCTATACATTTTAAAAATATCTATGTTCAAACAATAAATACAATTCTAATAACTCAGTCTCAGAAAAATAAATTAAACAAATCATCAGTCAACTTCCACAAGGGAAAAACAACCACAAACATACAGATCCAGATCAAGTTTCAAGTGGATTCTACATTCAAATGGCAATTAATTCCAAAGCTACATAAATTGCTTACAAAAATAGAGAAACAAATCACATTAACACAATGTTTCTATGAGAAAAATACCTTCCTGACATATAAACTAGGGAGAGATAAAGCAAGAAAGGATAATAACAAAAGCTAACATTTACATGTAATTTAAGAGTTTCAAAGTGCTTCACATACATTATTGCATCTGATCTTTACAAGAACCTTGTAAGGGAGGTGGCCCTATTATCCACATTTTACAGATAAGGAAACTGAATCTGACAGCCATGCGCCCAAATTCACACAGCTAGTGAGTGTCTCAAGAGGGATTTGAACTCATTTTTCTGACTTAATATCTACTATGCCACACTGTATTTCTCCAATGCAAATATATTCGATAGAAATTAAGCAAAAAGGCTATGTCAATAAGCTAAAAAGATTTTACATTATGACCTGTTTGGATTTATACCAGGAATGCCTGATATTAATATAATAATATTATATTATTATATTTAATATATAAGTATATTATAATATATAAGCAATATATTATACATATATAAGTAATCTAATATAAACCTATATTAGAAAAACTATAAAAATGATAAATTATATTTTAAGACATTATGCAATTATCTCAAGAGATGCAGGAGGAAAAAGCTTTTCACAAAATGCAATACCTATTCTATTTTGGGAAAAATATAGTACAAAACAAGACTATGCCCAAGATAAACAGTTGTTTCTGCCTCGATAAATTTAATATAAATTTTTTAACTACACATAAATTTACCCTTTCCATGCAATCCTATTTTTTTATTTTCTTATATTTCTATTTTCACATATTGAGATGATTGTTTATTTATACTTGCTAAACTCAAGAAAATTAAAAGATTATTTAGTCCCAATTCCTCCTTTTACAGACGGTGAAACTGATGACAGTGTAATTTTATGGTATTACATGAATTCAGATGTAAATGGGTCAGATCATTTCCCCAGACAAAATATTTAAAAGCTAGGATGATAAAGGTTCACATGTGTATTCACAGTTTAGGTCCTCCAGGGAATTCCTGCCTCAGTTTCAAGGTACTCTGTGGATCTACATTCCTTGAACAACCCTCACTAATATTTACTTTTAACAGTAAGAGTAAAGACATTTGCTGAATGATATAGCATAAGAGTAACAAAGAACTCGCCCCTGGAACACACTCTGCCACAAATACAATGCCAGTGAGAAAAGTGGGCACACAGAGAATTCTGTAGCAGAGAACCATCTATAGGGAGTACACATCACCAAGGCACGTACCTCTGCTACCACAAAGCCCCAAAGTCCTTTCAGTTGTCATGGTCTCTACAAAACCATCTCTTCTAGGCAGCTTGCTCAGCTGATCTCACCTGGGCAAAGACCTACTACAGAGAAGCAGAAAGTCACAAAAATTCTTAATTCACAGGCCAAAAATATTGCCACCATTCGTCTAGATATCGGATGAACCAGAAAGGACATAGTTGATAGTAGTAATAGCGGGAATCATATGTATTCCCTCCCACAGCATGCATCATCTGAGCACATATCACACTGAACAAAACTAGAAATCCCAGGGTGGGGCTGGGGTTAAAGGAAGAGGGTCAACATAAGTGTATATTCACAAACTCTGAGCATCAAGACTGGAGGATCTTCATACACTGGTTCTCCAATCATCCAATCTAATTAACAACCTCCCTTCTGGCAGAAAAGATAAAATTTGGAGCTATGAGCACCTTCTCCTTAAAGGAAATACTCTGCAAAGGTAGGTTGCTGTACCAAGATTCTCATTAATGTTATCATGGTGTACTTTTGTTGTTATTTGGGGGAGGGAGGAGAAGGGATTCTGTGAGTGTGTAAAATGCTTATTTTCCCACAAATTAGAGGTTTTAATCTTTGAAAGTTCAAAAAAAAAAGACAAAAGACTTGAATCTTAAAAAAAATAGTGGAAAATCTGTCTAGCACGTCTTACAGTAAGACACCCACACAGAAGAAACTAAAAAGGGCCCATTTTGAACTTGATCTCCACCCCAATCCTCCTTACACCAAGTACAAAACAACCATAGCCCATACTTTACTATGTTAGGCTAATTTTTTTTGTGTGTATGCAACAGGAGTGGACTTTTTTTAACATGGTTCTAGTCCACCCTCTAGTGTTCCAGAAGAAAATTTTCAAGAAGAGAGAAGTGTGCATTCAATTTACATAGTACCCAGTAGATTTATTGGAGTTCTAAAACCCCTGGAGAACAAAATGGAAGCAAAGTGAGAATTTCACATATTTACTTAGCTGTTAAATGGTCAGGATACCATTTTCCGGGGTCAAGTTTATAGAATTGGGGGCTAGATAGGGCATTAGCTCATAAAGCCCATTCTCTCACTCTTAAATCATTTTTTAAAATAAGCATTTTACTGATGCTTTTTAAAAATACATTGCTTCCATTTATCAATGATTCCATCTTTCTTCCATCCCCAAAACAACCCACCCTCATAACGAAGAAATATAGTTAAGGAAAACAAAGCAATATTGAACTGTCTGTCATAGGTCTGAGTCTACCTACTCAGTTCCAATAGGAAAGAAACACACTCACACCTAAAGTCTACCACCTTTCTGCTGAGAGAGGAAAGCATGCTTTGCCCACTAGTCTTTTGAAGTCAAGATTTGTTCCTTGTCTTACAAAAGAAGAAGCTGAGGCACATAAAGGCAAAATGATTTCTCTAAATGTCTCTTAGGTAAGTTGCAAACACAGGATTCAAGCCCAAGTTTAATCCAGTGCTCTTGACATTACACCATTTAATGGGTAAAGCTTCATGGACTCTTCCAGATGGTGTTTGCCCATGAGTTTATAGTAACCCAGCTTTTCCAGAGGCAGCATGAGCTAGCCACTGAGCTCCAACCTGCTCCTAACAGAGACAGCTAGGTGGTACAGGGTATAGAGTACTGAAGGTGGACTCTGAAAGACTTGAGTTCAAATATGACCTTAGACACTTCAGCTATGTGACCCCAGGGAAATCACTTAACTTCTCATGCCTCTTTTTCCTCATCTACAAAACGGGGACAATAATGGTACCTACCTCCAAGGGTCTGTAAAGATCAAATGGGAGAACATATGTAAAGTGTTTTGCAAACCTTGAAGTGCAATAATATATTATTAGCTCTTAACTATCTCAACTCCATTGGACTACTGTAGGCTACATTTGCTCTGTACACATGCATTTCTAAAACTGCAGTTCACAAGGCCCCCACTAGTGTTTAACCTTGAACACAATTAGCTCATAGCAAAGACATTTATTGAAATGGCATAATATGAACAGGGGTGGCAATTTCCCCAATAACCCGGGATATACTCTCCCACAAATATACTCCAAGTCAGTGGGAAGAGTGAGTACATACAGAGAGTAAACTAGCAGAGAGGCACATATGTAGGAAATACATATGGCCAAGGCAACATATACCTCTTACACTGCAGGGACACAAACTCTTCTCATGGAGTCCTCATACAGTGACATCTGAACTAGAGAAATTGCTCAAGTACTAAGACTGACTTGGTCCTTATGGGACAGCTACTCCTCATTCCACTGCTTCCAGCTTCCAGCTCAGTTGTGGTCAGGGGCTGGAGCATTGCTTTTTTTCTTTCAGAAGGAGCAGGAACCTTTACCCCAGCACTAGGAGAAACTTCCTCAGGCTTATTCTCTCAGGTTGCCATCTCTGAAGACTGTCATCTCACAAGCAGGAGATAAGAGAATGGGGTTATGCTGGCAAGTCAATGTCCTCAGTCTTAACTTCTCCTTTCAATGATTTTTCTTTATACAGGATGAGTACCCTAAATGAGAGACTTCACATTAACTTACAGTTTCTAACCAGTACATTTCCCAAATAGTCATCTATTCAAGCTAGGCCATAACCAGGCAATGTTATTTGCCCAAGAGCTTTGGGGCTCAGGGTTCCCAGTTTTTAACTCTAAGTCTCTACTACTTATCCATACAAATGAATGTGTTTAGAAAGTTACAACCTGGGGGCAGAGCCAAGATGGCGGTGTAGAAGCAGCAAAGTTTCACAGCTCCCACACAGCCACCCTAAATACCCATAAAATACAACTCTAAACAAATTTTAGGGCTCCCAAACTCACAAAAATACAGAAAACACATCTCTCGCTGAAGGCAACTTGGCAGAGGGTTGGGGGGAGGCTCACCACAGCAGGCTGGAAGCCAAGGCCAGCCCAGCCCAAAACCAAGGCCAAGCCCCAGGGTGGGCAGGAGGAGCCAAGGTCGCAGCTTGAGTCTACCCGCGAGCAGATCTGCAGCACCTGGAGCAATCTCCACATCTATCAAGCCAGGAAAAATAAGGATTAGAGAAGGTCAGCGGTTTTCAAGCTTTCAATCTAAATTTGGGGGAGGAAAAGCAGTTTGGCAAATCTGCCCCCAGGGCAAGGAAGCAGCGGGGAAGTGGCAGGATCTACTGCAACCAGCAATTGCCTCCATTGGGCTGCTTCGGAGCTCCTGCCCTGCCAATTGCAGGGGGACTGAGGAAAAGGAAGGAAAGTAAGAACAGTAATCAAACTCTAGAATTCTTTTTTTGCAGACAAAAAGGATCAAAGCATGGAACAGGAGGAAGACAACACAGTTAGAACTCCCACACCAAATGCTTCCAAGAAACATGAAGATTGCCTACAAACTATAGATCAACTTAAAAAGGACTTTGAAAAACAAATAAGAGAAGTACAGCAAAAATTGGGATGGGAAATGAGAATGATGCAAGAAAATCATGAAAAGTCAACAACCTGACTGAAGAAAACAACACTTTAAAAAATAGATTAACTCAGATGGCAAAAGAGGCCCAGAAAGTCAATGAGGAGGAGAATGCCTTAAAAAGTCAAATCTGCCAGATGGAAAAAGAATCTCAAAAGCATTCTGAAGAGAATAATTCCTTCAGAATTAGAGTGGAGCAAGTGGAAGCTAATGACTTAAT
>CM053597.1:139920758-140000677 GCA_028646575.1 Pseudocheirus occidentalis | reverse complement strand
ATTTGATATAGCACAGTTGTTTTTCTGTCATAAATGACTCTTGGTGACCCCATCTGGGGTTTTCTTTGCAAAGATACTGGAGTGTTTGGCCATTTCCTTCTCTAGTCCATTTTATAGATGAAGAACTGAGGCAAACAGGGTTAAGTGACTTGCCCAGGGTCACACAGCTAGTAAGCATCTGAGGCCAGATTTGAACTCATGAAGATGACTTTCTGATTCCAAGCCCGGTGTTCTATCTACTATAATACCTAGTTGCCCTTTTCAGATCCCTAAGAATACTAATTGCAATCTCTTTAGGAATTCCCTTTATGTTTCTTTGTAATACGTTGATGGTTACATTCAGTTCTCTCAGGAAATAAGTCCTCTTAGTCCATTTTCTTTATCTTCTCTTCAGCTATCAGAGTTAACTATTTCCTGAAAAGGACAGTTAAATTCTAGTCTTCTCACAGATCCCCATAGAATGTGAATTAAATTGTAACTGTCTAGTATTTCTCTCTCTCAAAGACATAGTACTTGTAGCTATAGTCTCTTTGGAAGGCCCCCGAAGCTGATGTTACATTTAGATATCTAGGCACTTGAAAACATTCAAAAACAACAACACTTTTCTTCTAAAAGATATTCCAGGTTTTTTTTGTTACTACCCATTGAATAAAATTCAAATGCTGCTGCCTTACATTCAGGGCCTTCTACAATCCAGTGTTCCCTTTCTCTTTAAGCCTTATTCCTCGACCATTCTCTGTAGCCAGAAAATGCCTGTACTTTTTGATCTATGTGTCTTTCCTCATGATGTTTCTTATGCCTGGAATGTCATCTTTGCCCACTGAATTACCGCTCATACTTTAAAGTCCAACTCAAATAGCACTTCCTCTATGAAGCCTTCTTCTCCTCCACTATCAATAAACACCCCCTTCTATCCCTGACCTTACAAAATATTTTGTTTTGCAAAAGTGCACTGTGTTATCACACTTGTCATTATAATTATGTACTATAGTTATGTTTATCCTAGGTGGACAGTAATGTTAAACTCTTGAACAGTCATGACAAACACAACTAAGGACCATACATAAAAGATTTCTGCGGGCTGCATACTGACGTAGAAAACCACCTATTAACATTAACTATGCTACACTGTAGTTTTATTTATTTTGTTAAATATTTCCCAATTACATTTCAATCTGGTCCTGGCATTTAAGAGAGCTGTGGGCCATGAACTTGACATCTTTGCATTTAAAAAATATAGTGTAGGAGACTGCAATGTTTCATGTTCAATGCAATCAGCAAAATATCATCAGTAAAACATGAACATGCCTATATTGAACAAATATTGTGGTTAGAAAAGGAACTGAATCCAACATTAATTATGAAGAAGATAGCTGACAGTAACATGGTGTAACATTGGGCCTGGAGTCAGGAAGACCTGAGTTCAAATCTATCTTCAGATACTTGTTAGTTGTTTGACCTTAAGTCACTAACTTCTGCCTGCCTCGGTTTCTTCATGTCTAAGATGGAGCTACCTCACAGGGTTGCTATAAGATCAAACAAGATGATATTTGTAAAGCACTTGGCACAGTGATGTGTACACAATTAGTGACTAATGAGTCTTCCCTTCCCTTCCCTTCCCTTCCTTCCTTCCTTCCTTCCCTCCCCCTCCCTCTCATCCATCCATCCATCCATTCATCCATCATGCAGTGCTTTCAGTGACCTTAGTGTCCCCTCCTATCTTTTAAATAACTTTATTCTTCAGGTGATGCTTGTATTGCTAAAAGTCAGGAAGTGTCAGCCTCTAGAGATTTATAGCTGTGGGTCACCCAAAAGGCAATGGAGATGTGCATGGTGTCCATGAGTAAGTAACAACATATTACCAATGAAGATAATGTGGAATAAGTGGCATGAAGAATATCATGAGGGAGCTACATGACTGAAAAAGGAGGTGGACCAGTCATGGGGCAAGACTGAAGGATAACTGATAGCCGGGCCACATATTTCACTGATAAGCATTCAATGTGAGACACAGAGAAAGACTTTCAATATATTGAGCGCATCTCTTATGGGAAGACAAGTCTAATAGGTTGAGAAAGCACAGATATATCACATTCTGTACCACTGGAAGGACGAAATCACAAATCCACTGAAGCACTATAATTATAATTATATGCATTATAATTATCAGTGTGTGTGCTTTTATAGCTGCTATGAGACTATTAATAAATATTTGTTGACCAATTCACTTCATATTTGAAGGGGTTCTCTTAACAAAACTTTTTATCTCTTCTAGTACCTCACAGTGCTTTGCACATAGTAAACACCTAAGAAATATCTGTTGCATATAATTTCAATTACTGAAATATTTTTAAAAGGGCACACTGTAAAAATATATTAGGTTTTTGATCACTCAGACTGTATGCTTGGAGCTAGACTTAGCCGCCTTCCCTTTGGTTTCTTGTCAGTTTCCCTTTTTGGTTCATGTCAATAACCAATGGCTACCATATTCTGGAAATGAGTATTGAAGGATAAAGCCAGATTTCTAACAGTTCTATGAGATATAGTTTTATTAAGATATGGAATAAGCTCCATGAAATGGTTTCTAGGGAGGATGGATAACAAAGTTTTATGAGTAGCTAAAGTTCATGTGCTCCAAGCCCAAACAACCTCAATCCTCTCACCTTCGTTATTAAGAGGAGAGAAGTGGCAGTGCTGGAGCTAATGAACGGGTGTTCTGGGAAGGGAATGCTCAGCCTCTGCTGGGCTGTTTACCTCTGGAGCAATGTAGTCAGGGGTTCCACAGAAGGTGCTTGTCCTCATGTCTCCAAACATGTTCTCCTTACACATGCCAAAATCTGCTATTTTGATGTGTCCGTCCTTGTCTAATAGAATGTTGTCCAGTTTCAGGTCCCTGGAAAATAAAAGGGAAAGCAACATGTGCTTTTAGTTCAGTTGCTATGTAGTTGAACAGGGTAGTTCAGCTAGTCCCAGAACAGGACTGGCAACTGACAAACAAGATGAGGCTGACTGATACAGCAAGCATCAGTTAAGGGGCTATGTGCAGGGGCTGAGGATAAAAAGACAAACAGATTACATTACGGGTGTTGAAGAAAATAGCATTTATATAGGTAAACCAGTACAAAATATATGCAAAATAACAACAAAGTAATTTCAGGAGGGGGGACCAGCTATGAGGGAGGGACGGGTGGAGATCAGGAAAGGCCTCATGTAGGAAATGACTCTTGAAAGAGGCTAGGAATTCCATGAGGCAAAGTTAAAGAGAGAGTACATGGCAGGTAGTGGATAGAGCCTGTGCAAAGGTAGAAGGTGGAGAGAGAATACATCATATGGTGAACAACAAGTAGACAAATTTGGTTAAATTTGGCAAGAAGTAATAATGAGAAATCAGCCTGGAAAGAGGTTGGGGCCATACTGTGAAATGCCAGAGAGAGAAGCTTGTATTTTCTCCCAGGGTAAATAGTGAGAGGATTCATAATTTTGAGCAGGGGAATGACAAAGTCTGTACTTTAGGGTTCTAAAGATGGCGGCTGTTTGGATGACTGATTGAAGAGCCGAGGGATTGGAGGCAAGGAACCTAGTTAGGAGACCACTGCAAGGAATTACAAGGAACCACTGCAGTGGTTCAGGTGAGAGGTGAGGAGAATTCAGATTTGAAGTAATGTTTTGAAAAACATGGCAGTCTTTCCTCATCTGAAATTTTTCCTGTGCTTCCCTCCCTTGCTCACCCCTAGCATAGGGCATCCTCATGCCATGAGCTCACTGAAAATTTCAACCCAGTGTTCTATGAAGCTTTCCCTGATTCCTCCAACTAAAAACATCTTGATTAATAGTATATTATACTTATAGACTTAGTTCTATTTTATGTATTTTAAAATTTTATTCTGCACTTGAGGAATAAAACAAGCATTTCTGTAACACAGTAGAATAGAAAAAAAGATGACTGTACATGAAATTTCAAATCTATTATGTACAATTGGCTGTTTCTTTTAAATATAAAGTTATCATGTTTTATTTTATATTATAATTATCTATATTTTATCTCCTTGCAACACCTAGAATGAGCTCCTTGAAGGCAGGAATTCTAACTTGGTTATTCTTTTTATAAGAGTGTAAAGCCTCCAAGTACTTCATATATATATGATGAACAAATGAATCAATGCCTACCATCCCTTGAAATCCATTGCCCCTTTCTTCTAGACTGGGGTGGGGGGAACCTGCAACCTCGAAGTCACATGTAGCCTTCTAGGTCCTTGGGTGTGGCCTTTTGACTGAGTCCAAGTTTTACACAACAAATCCTTTTATTAAGGGGATTCATTCTGTGAAGTTTGGATGCCTTCAAAGGGCTGTACTTGAGGACCTAGAGGGCCACATATGGCCTCAAGGCTGCAGGTTTCTCACTCCTATTCTAGACTTTACCTAGGGAAGTCTCTATGCCTTGGAGTTTTCCCTTATTTACCTTTCTCATCAAAATACACTTGTACTGTGTTCTATCCTTTTTTGAGCTTTGTGCATTTCTAGGAATAAGCTAATCTATGTCAATGTGTTAGTGGATATTAACTAATGGATTAATCTTTTACCTTTACAGGTAACACATTTACATACAAGAAAGCATAAACCTAAAGTAGTGATTTTACTTGGGCAGCTAGGTGGTACGGTAGCTACAGCATGGGGCTTAGAGCTAGGAAGATTTATCGTCATGAGTTCAAATCTGACCTCAGAAACTTACTAGCTGTGTGACCCTGAGCAAGTCACTTAACTCTGCTTGCCTCAGTTCCTCATCTGTAAAATAAGCTGGAGAAGAAAATGCTGAGCCTCTCAAGTATTTCTACCTAAAAAACTCCAAATGGGGTCATGGAGAGTTGGACATGACTGAACAATGACTTAACAACAAAAGGGATTTTATTACAAGTTATAAATAATGAGTAGCAGTAGTTCCATATATATATATGTATACATATACATATACATATGCATATATATATATATATATATATATATATATATATATAGTCATAAATGATCCTCTCAGAATTCTCCCACCCTTTTATTTGGACTTCTACTAATTAGTAATTATAATACATATTCTATAGTATATTGTTTATTGTTATATAATATGTCACATACACACAAAATGCACACATGTATGCATTTATGTATATATGCATACACATATACACATACGCATACACATATACACATGTGCACACACATATATGACTAGGAGAGGTCCAAACAAAATGGCAGAAGAAATTCTAAGAGAGAGGATCACTTATGACTTAGGAGGTGCTGGCCCACTCAGTCAAGTGCAAAAAGAGATGGATTTAAATTATAAAGTGAGTTCAAATCCTGGCTTTGTTCCTCTGTTAGTATAATCTTGGTGGAGACACTTGCCTTCTCTAGACCTTATTTTTTCATTTGTTAAATGAGAGGGCAGGACTAAATTATCTTTAAATTCATTGATAGCTCTAAACCCTCGGATGTCATAATTTCAGGCATCATGGAAGGCCTCTGGAGGGTGCTTAGTTTGGGGAAATGGGGTGCTTCCACATGATTTCAATCACATCTCATCACAAGTCACTTCTTACCTTAACCTTTCTGAAATAGTTGAGGCTATTGCTTTCTCTGCAGCATGGTATGGTAGATAGGACACTGGACTGGGAGTCAGTATTTATTAAGCATTTACTTTGTGTCAGGCAGATTGGAACTCAAATACTTACTTAGTTGAGTAGCCCTGAATGAATTACTTAACTTCTCTGTGCCTCAGTTTCCTTATCTGTAGAACAAAGGGGTTGGACTCAATGGTTTCTAAGGCTCCTGCCAGCTCTGAACCTATAATCTTAGGTATGATGATGTAAGACTTTAACAAAATGTAGTTAAGATCTTAAACTGGGGACCTTTTCTAGCTGGGGGCAGAAACGTCTGAGTAAGGAGCAGAAGCAGAATGAAGAGGATGTGGTTTTAACTATGTCATTTCATATGCAGGGTACAAACCACTTACATATCCTCTGATTCACTCTCTTCATATTTAAAACAAAACAAAACAAAAAAAACCCCAAAAAACCAAAAAGAAAAGAAAGCAAAAAAAGATTGTTTACTTAATACAAATGTATTAAGGTCTAGGCTTCCTTTTCAGTAGTGCTCTGAAAAAAGTCACGTTCATATAGTCATCAGTTCATATTTATTGAGAACCTAAGCAAGGTATTGGGGCAAGAAGGAATACTCGGACCCTAATACAATGGAGCTATGATTTTGGCCACCTAGGTTTCCCCTCCAGGAGTCCAGACTGTGACCATGCAGTAGAATACATAGAGTGCTGAACCTGGAGTCAGAGGAAGATCTGGGTTTGACTCTCACTGCAGACACTTACCAGCTGCTCTGTGACCCTGCCCACGTAACTCAGCCTCTCTGGCCTTCAGTTTTTGCCCTGTATGACTAGAGGATTGTCTGACTTTAAATCTAGGATCTAACAATCTACAAATTCTCTACAGATGCGCAGAGGGAAGCTTGCCACACCACTCAATCTCTCCTCCTATAACAGGATGAGCTCACTTCCATTTCTGACCTCATATTTCTTGTATGACATATGGTTGGGCCACTTCTTGCATCCAAGTCAGCATAGCATGGTGTTATGTGGAGGTTGCCAGCCTTGGAATCCGAAAGACCTGGTTTCAAATCCTGCTTCTGGTACCTGCCAGCTGGTACCTACCTATGTTCAATCAACCATCACATACTTATTAAGCACCTCTTATGTATCAGGTATGGTGCCAGGCAGGCACGACAAATACAAATGCAATGAATTAACCAATCCCCACTTAGGAGTCCAAGTTAGGTGTTGTGGTGGATAGAGTGCTAGGACTGGATCAGGGAGACTCATCTTCCTGAGTTCAGATTTGGCCTCAGACAGCCCTAGGCAAGTCACTTAATCCTGTTTGCCTCAGTTTCCCCCTCTGTAAAATGAGCTGGAGAAGGAAATGGCAAACCCCTCCAGTATCTTTGCCAGATGGGGTCACAGAGTCAGATGTGACAAACTACTGAACAACAACACTTACAAGGAGCCTCACTTCCCTCATCTATAAAATGAGTGCCTCCCTTCCATGACTGTTAGGATTAAGTGAAACCATGTCTATAAAGAACTTTGCAGACCCTGAAGACAAAGCATATTCTCATTTATATTCATCTTCTCTATTCACCTAGAAACTGAGGCAGAGACAACGAGATCATTTGTATCCACAATAGTCAAAGAAGAGCTCAATGAGAGTCAGAAATAAAAGATGGTTTTCTGACCTCTACTCCATAAATCTCAGTCTCTTTGTTAGTCAAGAGAAAGGATACATGGGAATTTTCTTAATATTCCCAGGAGACTGGCACTCTGCAAACTCAAGAGCCATCATTTTAGGCACTTCTTCTAAGGGAAAGATGATCTCCCAGGGGTCACACGTGTGGAGAAGGGTATGTGCTTATGTGTTTGTACTTCTCCACAATTTGCTCATGCATGTTTACATTTAGTGGAAGATGCATACATGTCTCTATTAACCAAAATGTATGCACCAAACCAGTGTTGATTTAGGGATACCTGGTACCTAGAATATCTGTCAGCAGCTGAACACCTTTAAGGATTTAATTATTATGGGACGTGGTTAGAAGAGAGAGTATGGATGGTGTGATGTAGATCACCAAGATGAAAAACAGGCCCAACTGAAATGTGCTTGAAATTGGAAACCATCCTGTGAAAGAGAATGCCCTCACAAGCTTTTTATGTCGACATGTATATAATCTGCTCATATCATGACTTATGACCAGAATGAATATTTTAACAGAGAAGATCACTTAGGAAATTAATAAAAATAATAGCTGGCATTTACGTAGCATTTTAAGGCTTATGGGGGTACTTTGCACAGAGTGGCCCCAGAAATCTTAGCACAGTTTTAAGCTTTAATAGCTATGAGCTAAGTACTAAAGACTTCTGGGGCCCTCAATACATTACCTCATTTCATCCTTACAAAAACCTTGTGAGGTAGATATAATAAGTATTATTATCTACATTTTTACGAATGAAGAAAATTAGACTCAGAGAAATTAAGTGGTCACACAGCTAGCAGACGTCTGAGGGAGTAGGAGCCCATGTCGTCAGGCTCCAGGTCTATTGCTCGATTCACCAATTCATTAATTAGGTTGTTCTGTTAAATCATTTGCCACTTTTAACTGAAATCTTTTGTTTAGTTGTTAAGTTGTGTCTGATTCTTTGTGATCCCATGGACCATAGTATACCAGGCCCTTCTAGCCTCTACTGTCTCTTGGAGTCTGTCCAGGTTCATATTCTTGTTCCCATGACACTCTCTATCCATCTCATCCTTTGCCATCCCCTTTTCCTTTTGCCTTTAATCTTTCCCAACATCACTGTCTTTTCTATGTTGCCAAAGTATTTAAGCTTCACCTTCAGTATTCAGTTTTCTAGTGAATAGCCTGAATTGATTTCTCTAAGTATTGCCTGATCTGACCTCCTTGCTGTCTGAGGGTAGATTCTAAAAAGTCTTCTCCAGCACCACAATTTGAAGGTGTCGATTCTACAGCATCTAATTTTCCTTACACATCCAACTCTTGCAGCCATATACTATAATAGAAAAACCATAGTTTTGACTATATGGTAAGATGATGTCTCTGCTTTTTAGTATGCTGTCCAGATTTGCTGTAGCTTTCCTTTTAAGGAGTGTCTTTTTAATTTCATGGCTGTAGTTGCTGCCTGCAATGATCTTTGAGCCCAAGAATATAAAATCTGACACTGTTTCCATTTCTTTTCCCTTTAGTTACCAGGAAATGATTAGTTGTCAAGATTTTAGATATTTTTTTTTATGTTAAGCTTCAAGCCAGCTTTTACACTTTCCTCAGTTATCTTTCATTAATTTTTATTGCTTGTTAGCGAATGGGAATGTATTTACATTTCCAATAGCAAATGATAATTTCAGTCCTGTTCCTCCTCTAGAATTTTCTCTGTCTAGCAGAGGGGTGATCTGGGTACTGGATGGAGGCCAGCAAAGAGCAAGCTCTGCCAGCTCCTACCAAGTGAAACTATGGGCCTGATGACAGACTATGCTTGTTGTCTGAGGTCAGGTCAGGTCAGAAAGGCTCACTACTGGATGGAATCGAGGGTGATGAATTATTTTGGCCACAGAAATTCTCAGAGGCCGTCTCCTGGGGATCACAGTAGCCACATTGACTAATCACATATCTCTGAAACTTTGAAGAGATAGAGGAAGAAATCTAGGAAATATTTTCTCAAATTGACTCTTACAAAGCTATAAGATCTTAATTAAAGAATGGTTTTCCTTCAAAAAAGGAGTCCTGAACAGAATAGTAATTCACAAACATTTGCTAACGGATCTTCCCTGCTATGGATAACAGCATGTGTATGATCTTCATCTCGGTTTCTTTCATACAAATACATATGTTTCTAATGTACCTGAATGTGCTTAAAGACACTTTTGGTCTGTGGATGGATCTTGATGTTTCAGATGTCTAGAGGAGCATCATACCTAGGTACTCAGGACTTTGTGGCAAGAGAGTATTTCTGAGCCTTCCTCTCCATCCCCAGACATTATTAATCATCATGTAAGCCACAAACACTGAGCTGACCCCTTGTCATTCCCTTTCTGCCAAGACTGCCAGGAGATCCAATATCATGACAACAAGTCTAACATTCTATAGGTTCTAAAAATAGATGTCCTTTGTGCCTGAATCTAAGAAGGTCTATCAGTCATCCTGACTGTGAAAACTCAGTCTAGTTTTTAAATACTAGGTGTGTCCGGGGGGGAGGGAAATGAAGGTTACACATCAGAGAAAGATACTGAATCAAAAGTATGGATGTTATTAGGCATGTGATAAATAAAATGCTCATGAATAACCTGCTTTGTTCTCTGTCCAGTTCATCCTCTATGTGGCTAACACATTGCTGTTCCAAAGATGTAGACACGTCCATGCTATTTATCTACCCCTAAATCATCAATGGCTCCCCACTGCTTGCAAACCCAACATCCTTAGCTTAGCATTTAAGACCCTTTGCAACTTGACTTCCACATAGCTTTCCAGTCATTTCCTGTCACTCCCTTTGCCATACTCTCTATTTAAGCTGAGCTGTCCTGGTTGGTTTTTCTTCTACATGGCATTCCGTCTCTTGCCTGTACCACCCACTCCTGGAATACCTGCCTTCCTAATCTCCCCATCCTAGAATTGCCATTCCCATTTGAGATGCTGATGTCAGACACAGAGCACACAGGCCACACTTCTGAGCATGTCCAGACACAGACTAAAATGTAACTGGGAAATATCCGACAAGATAGATGAAAATATAATAGAAGACAGATAATATGTTTTTCTAGGTCAATATGCAGTCCAGGGATCCTTCCGTTAGGTTTAGTGGCCCCTAGTTCTAGCTGGATTTGATACCACTGATTTAAATGTCGCTCAGGCACCACTTTCTACACAAAACCTCTCCTAATGTTTCCTCTCTCTTCCTAAAATTACTTTGCAACAACAGTTTTTTGTCCTTGGTTTCCCTAAGAGGTTCAATGACATCATAATGTGATGGGTGACATCTTGATTTGCCCATGAGTTGGATTTAAGTGAGGAAGAGCTGCACAAAGCCATCAGTTGGATTTAAGTGAGGCAGAACCAGAAGTCAAGATAATACAGTAGGAACAGCTAGCATTTATGTAGCCCTTTTCCAAAAACACTATCACAATATTATCTCATTTGACCATCACAGTCCTGTGAGGGAGGTGATTTTTTTTTATTACTTTGCTAATTTTGTACGTCATTCCCCCTCCCTTCAGGAGAATGTAAGCTCCTAGAGGGCAAGGATTATTTTATTTATATATTCTCAGTGTGAAATACAGTACCTTTGCATTTATTATATAATTAATAAGTTCTTGTTGCACTGAACTGAATCACTTCCACCTGGAATATCTTTCCTCTACCAAAGACCAACTTATGCCAAAAAGTTTTTTCATTTAATCAGTCCCATTCAGATTACTTCTTGACTTTTTTCTCCCCTTACTTATGGAATACTTAGGCACTCAAATAAAACCATGTTCTTTTCCACATCCTTATCCATGTTGCTTTCAGTTCATGGCAACAGACGCTTATTAAGGACTTATATGGGCAGAACGACATGCTAAGTGCTGAGGGACATGAAGTCACAAGACCAGGTCCCAGTCTTCATGGATGTTTCAATCTCATGGAGGACATAGGGCTGACATAAACTGATACTGACAATGCAAAGGGAAGACGAGAAATACAGATGATACTGTGTTACTTAACGTGGCCAGGCTTTGCTGATGATCATCTTTTTTTGTGGATACATGTTCTATTTCCCCACAAATGTTTATACAGTATAAGTTTATACTGTATAAGTTTCTAGGAGATTGGCAGACAAGAGGTACATAGACTACGTTGCATATTTCTTTTGTCTCTAACACCTAAAGTTAAAAGCTCTGCATATAGCAGATTGTTAATGAATGTATTTGAGTGAAAAGAATTATGTAACACCAATGTTTCAAGCATGGGAGACTCGAGTGCATGGAGGTACCACTGGGGGAAAAAAGGTCAGTAAGGGGTATGAGGTTTTAGGGAAAAGCCATAAACTTAGTTGTAGACATATATAAAGATATTTATATCTATGTATAGACATAGACATATAGACACATAGACATATAGACATATATATACACATATAGACGTGTGTGTGTGTGTGTGTGTAATAGAAGAATATTCTTGCTGGAATGGGGAACTTATGACTCATGGTCTCAAGGCCACATGTGGCCTTGAGGCTGCAGGTTTCCCACCCAGTTGCCTGTCCACTCCTGCCATTTGCCTAGTAATTTGTCTCAAAGGTAGCCTTCAGTACATGTAGTATTGAATGAAATTCCAGAGTGAACATTTACTTAATCCATAAAGCATATTTAAAGTTTGAAATCTGGTTTGGGTGTCATATATTAAAGCAGTGGATCAACTTAATGGTTCCTTGGTTTTTGGCTTTTTGGTAACCTTGTAAAACTCAGCCATTAGGTTGCTTGGTCAAACTTCCACTGGATTGTAGCTTAAGAGATAAGAGGCATGTGAATAGAGGGTGAAGCCCTCATATCGGGGAATGTAAAGAGAGCAATGTCATAGAGACTCCACCAAAGACTATGGAATGTGCCAGATTCTCTTGGCACCTTCTTTTTTCTTCCATGTGTTTACCCGTTTAACCAGTGGTACAGTAGAAGAAATACTGGATCTAGAATGAGAGGATCTAAGGTCAAATCCACCATCTAATACTACTTTGGGTCTTAGTTCCTTTTCTATTAAAAATTAGGGCATTGGACTGAATGAGCTCTAAGGGCCTCCAACTCTAAACTTACGATCCTATGGTTTCAAAGCAAACTAATATTAATAATGATGACAATTATATAGCAAATAATCATATAGGATTGTGCCAGGCACTGTGATAAATGCTTTACAATTATTATTGTATATATATATATATAATATAAAATATAATTTATTATTTTGATTCTCACAAAATGTGTGTTATTATTATATTAATGTTATTATTATTATTATTATTCCCATTTCCCAGCTGAGGAAACTAAGGCAAATAGACATTAAGTGACTTGTTCAGCATCATAGAACCAGTAAGTGTCTGATGCTGGATTTGAATTCAGGTCTTTCTGACTCTAGGCCCAGCGTTCTATCCGCTGTACCACCTAGCTGCCCATCTGGGAATGGAGGCAACAGATAACAATGTACATCCTCACCAATTAAAATGTTGGAAAATTCAAAGGCCCAGAATTGGTGAAACTGATGACATCACCAATGCATGTCGGAGATGGGAACACAGTGTCTTTCTCTTTACATCTCTAGGAAAGTAAGATGCCCCTTTTGTGCTGCTGTGTTGGGACTTTTGTGGCATGGGTGGTTGGTTTGTTTATAGTTCATTTATAGTTGGTAGACTTACAGTTGGAAGGGACCTCAGAGGTCATCTTGTCAAATGCCTTCATTCTACAGATGGAGGATCTGAAGGTAGGATGTGATTTTTAAGTGGCAGAGCTGAGACTCATACCCGGGTCCTCTGACTTTATTTATAGCCTACATAAGAACACATTCTCTCCTCTAGAAGTACCTGGAAGAAAATTTTAGCACCTCTGTCCTTTGTTTTCAATTCTTTATCTGAGTCATAGCTAGCTGTTCCTATATCCTTTCATAAACTTTACTAGGACATATATTTTATGCATCAGCTGGCCTTTAATTTCTCTAGCATTATGGCAGACTTATCAGATTTAACTACTCATTTAAAGAACACTAAATGGTGAGGAAGGAGAAGAGAGATTTATTACATCTCTAGTCTCCTACAAAAGTCAATTGAACCCATAACATTTGGCACACTGGGCAGAATTGTTTCATGATAACTCATCACTCAGATTAAAAAACAAACCTGACATGGGTAGTTGGAATTCCCCTCTTGGCTCTTGACTGGCCTTTAAATATGTAACTACCTAAAGCTGCTATTTTCTGTTATACATAAAAGCACTCAGGGTATGGATATCTGTGAACTTCTGGAAGTTCACTCTCAGTAATTTGCAGGTATCAAAAGTAAATAGTGTGGGCATCCCATTATTGCTCCTAGAGTAAGAAGAGATGTAGTAGCCAATGAACATACTATAACTAGAAAACTGGAATTTGACTTTAAGATTCTTTTTTCTCTGTAGTTGCTGAATAGGTTCAGTTTGGGGAGACCCAATTTAGAGAAAATCCCTTATCCCTGTGATTAAACCATAAATCAGGGGAACTTTGGGAATGTGACTATGGGTTTATTGCAATCCCGATGATCAACTCAATTGGGTTTAATTACAACTAATGAATCCAGAGATCTTTTGGGTTATATCTTATCAGAGGATTAAAAATCCAATAGATCCTGAGGTCCTCACAAGAGTAGTATTAAGCTATTGTCAACCAGTCAACCAAGAGGACAAAGGAAAGTCTTCTGTAAGCTAAATCTAGTATAGGGAAACACTAAGGTAGAAACTACAAGAAGGTGCCTAGCACTAGAAATCGCACAGCAACAGGCAGAATCCCCCCCACCCCCCGTCCCCCGCCAAGACTAAAATAGTTCAGTGTAAGAAATACCAGAGATAGCATAGGATACCTCTACTTCCTATGAGCATGTGGCTTCATATTCATCCAAATTGCCTCTGACAGCATTATTGAATTGTAGGAATTTCTCTGTCTTTCCTGAGTACTTAGGAACAACTCTTACCAAACGTGAAGAAAAATGTTCCAAGTGCCTAACACAGGAATTGTAGAGGGGGGCAAAAAGTCAGACTCCTAACTCTGAGTCTGTTATAAATAGAGTGTAGTTAGCTTTTAAAACCATTTTAATGGCAGAATACCACAAACTTCATTTTAATATTAGGAAAAGGTGACTGGGAACATAAGAGAAAAATTAAGTAGTAAGAGTCTTCCCTTCACTATCCCCAATTTATCTTTAGTAAAGATCAAAGTTATAAGACTTGGCATGAAACTGAGACAGTTGACTTGTGATTATTTAAAAGTATTCTTTTCCCTCTTTCTATGAGTGCCAAAATATATGTGTTTGGTTGTATTTGTGTGTGTGTGTGTGTATGTGTATTGGTTAGAAGTTTTTTTCCCCTGGAAAACACATACACACATCAGTGAGAGGGGGAAGGGGAAATATCCCCTCATAAAATCAGTCAAAGATAAGAAAAAATCAGCAGGTTTTTTTTCAGTAAGAAACTTCTAACCTATCTGAGTTCAGCATATTTATCTGTATTATCTTGTCTACTTTTTGCTCTTCTTAGTCTGGATAAGCAATAGAGGGAAATGGGAGAAAATGAAAAAAAAGACTGTATTATTTTGCTTTCAAAATTTATTATATTGAATGAAAGACTAGATTGATAAAACAGAATAAAAACTTCATTATACCCAGGGAATAAAAGCATCCAGCATGATTCTTTGTTTAAATGTCATTTTGATGGGTTGATGAAACTTATGATGGAAAGAATGTACTTTATTATGATTATATTAGACATATATCCAGCATCATGGTTAAATTCCTTTGGATGTGCTTCTCCATGGATTGTTTAGTAGGAACTGCAATTTTAAAGCATTTGGATACTTGTACCCAGAATGCTTGAGTAAGCTAGCATCTCCTTTTTTTTTTTTCGGCTCCTTTCCCACTACCACAATGAATGCCCCCTATTATGGAAGTAGAAATATTGTGGGATACAGATGTTCTATCAAATCATGCTGTGACCCTGCTTATTTCCTTTACAATAGACACTCACTCATGCTTTAAGGACATTCACCTTTCTATAGGCTAAGAGGCTCAGAGAATCTCTTTTTTGTTTTTTATCGTTCTCTATTATTTCAGAGCAGCTCTGGGATAGAGATGGGAGGAAGGATTTGATCTATGATTTCATTGCTATATGGAACTTCTGGGTGAGAAAAATTCCTCAGCCAATGCAGGTCAGCATCTTCTCTGCAAATTATTGTCACAGAAGTTGCCTAGAGTGCTTGGAAGCTGTGACTTTCTCAAGGGCCCCAGTGTGTGTGTCAGAGATGAGACTAAATCAAGCCGTGTTAGTTCTTAGGCCAGCTCTCCATTTCGCTTGCTGCTCTCATTGGATTCTGATAGTTTATAATTAGTTTACTATTAGGAGTATTAAATTAAAGCCGTTGGTGTGAACACCTATCTGATTAAGCAACTTCTCATTTTAATGAATGATAATCTGTCTGATAATCTTGTAGATAAAAATTCTGGTATAGGAATAATGCCCATTTCACTTCAATACTGTAATTTTACACTACTGTTTTCAAAATAGACTTGTGAGAATGCAAGTCGTTGGTTGTAATCTGCCAAGAGCTCAGAATTCATGAGACTTGGGAATATCTGTAAAATAAGCATGTGTTCATACATCTCTCTGAACAATCCTGGCAACATGTTAGCTAGGTTTGACTCAGCTTTCTCTTTATATCAGAGCACTGATGCTGCATTTGCAAGTGTGAACAGAGACAATTTTTAATGCTAACGTTCAGCATGCTTAGGCTTTAACTTTGAAACTGGAAAGTAAGCAGTCCTGAATGACAAATCTGATGCTAATCAGCATGGGTCTGTGTGCCCCCCAATATGAATTTAAAAATAAATCAAACAGTCTTGAGATCTGAAAATATAGTAATTTCTGTTAACAACCAGTGACCTGGGAGAATTTAAAAATCTCGGTAGTATGCAAAAAGCCTTTATAAAACCACTAAGCTAAAAGAAAAATAGCAGAATCTTAGGTCTAGAAGTTCTAAGTCCCAACTTCAGCTTGAAAGATAAGTTTCAACCTTGAGAATTGAGCAATTTTCATTTGTTAGCCATGTAATCCTAGAATACCGTTGTATCTGCCTTGATATTCTGTGAGAAAATAATACCAGCAGAATTTGAAAAGAAAATAAGAATGGAAGCATTGGACTTGAACCTAGGAGAGATTTGTGTTCAGGACTTAAATCTGTTTCTTGTCAACCATGTGAACATAGGTGGGTCACATGGTCTACTGGTCCTCACTTTCCTTATCTGGACTCGGGTAGTGCCTAACTCATGGGCCTGAGTGAAATATACTAAGTATGGAGAGTCTTCTCTTCACTCAGCTACTATATTAATTTTAATTGTCTTTTTTGGCCTACTTCTTGAGGTTCAGGGGGACTTGTAGTGGTTTTTAAACTTAATTTTACAGAGTCTGGAATCCTGAGATGGATTTGGAAAAATAGCAGGAATCCTTCTGTTGGGACAAGAAGTATTGGGAACATTGCTTGAGGAAGCTGGTATCCTTCCTCTGAATGATTCTGGTGGATGTTTTTGTGGTCTTGGGTATCTAATGTTTAAATGTGTGCTTGCCAGCTGATGTGTCATGGTTTGGAAAGGTTTTTTTCCTTAGCAACTGGAGAACAGAAGGAAGTTTAGGAAGTTAGAAAGAATGTCAAAATGCTGATTTGATGTGGGGAAAAAATTTCCATTAAAATTTTGTGTGCTTGAAAAAAAAGTCGAAAGAATGGCCATATGTTTGAACTGGAATTCAGAGTTTGTCTAAATATAAGAATATCATTTTTAGATTACAAAATTTGATATCTGAATTTCTCCTATGGAAGGATGGTAACTTAATAGCTTGTTAATTAGGAACTGATTTGCATCAAAATTCATTCACATTTTCTAACAACTTGTTTGAAAAGCTGAGTTTGCAGGACCACCACTGAGTGTCTAAAACAAAGCGCAGAACTTGAGTCCTCTTAGAAATAATGTAGATCATGAGGATGGAATATCTGAAATGTAATCGAAGTGGAAAACTGGGGTGGAATGAATTTATTAATAACAATGTTAATGCAGATCTGATTTCCAATTTATATATACACACACACATACATACATACATATATAAACAAATACATTATGTAAATGTGACTTTTCCCATCACCTTTATGTAGATGACATCCCAATTTATTTTGGTAGCCCTGATATATGTGTGTGTATGTGTGTGACACATACACACATATACATACAGATACATGCATAACATGTGTGCAAACCCAAAGAACATAATGTTATGTAACACCAATGTTAATCAGTAGGAGAGAGGAGTCAGCAAAGGAGACAGAGAAAGTAGAGAGAGAAGTAGGGTTGCAGTCAATCTCAGATGTCAAGGGAGGAAACTGTACCTTGTAAAAGGGAGTGTTTATCAGGGTCTAACATTACAGAGAAGTCCAAGGAAATGCGGATGGATCATCAGGCCAGATCTGGCAGCAAGGATGACAGTGGTGCTTTGAGAGCTATTTCAGTTTGGTAGCAGGGGCGGTAGTCAAGATTCTCTTGGAATAGAGCTCAATATGAATGAGGAGCATGACATGTAGCTGAAAATCTCAGTGTGGTTCTCTCTGACACTTTGAAGTGGGTTACATTGTTTTGATGGATCTCTAAGTTCAGTAACACAGGTACTCACTTCAATGGTACAACTTGTAATCAATCCAAATGTTTTCATCCTGTATCAAGTCTTATTCATGCCTTTCTGTATCTCCATCCAGTGTATGGAGGCATTTCCTAAATGTCTCCTGACATTAATGTGTTTATCAATGGAACACCGATTTTCAATTATTCTTCACTTTTGCTATATGACCAGCTCGCCATCATTTCTAATTATAAATCTCTTTAATGATAACTTTTATGCATAATCCTTCACTGGTTAATGTGCTATAGTCCATTTACACCTATCATGTATCTCTATATTGGTCTTTAGGTAACCTACAGTTTTCTGAAATGGTGGTATGATAGCTTCACTGGAAGAATATGAGGAAGATGAATTTTTGTTTCAAGAAGAGTCTTGGGGTCATTCAAAGTGTTGTGCAAATATAATCTGGTTCACCTCTGCTCCTTCCATTCAATTCCAGATTTAGGTCACTGTCCATGTTGTTGTATCTGTCCAAGGAATGTGTAATGATGGACAAATTCTATGGGATGTGGGCCCAACTGCACATCATGGTTTGGACAACAAGCACTGGCCAGTCATTTGGCTTTTATCAATGTGTAGTTAAGCTTAATTCTTATGAGTGATTTTGAATACAATAAAAGGAAAGGCTTGATGGAATCATTAGACTATTCACCACAAATAGGGGAATCTGGAAGACCTCATGCTCTGTAGAGAACTCCTCTTTTATTTGGACTCTGTGATGGACATTATTCTTGGTAGTGGCGACCATCTTTGGTGAATACGTTTCAACTATTTTATGCCTTACTGGATATGGGTAATCAGAGTGTTATTAAACCAAGAGTTTTGTTGTTTCTTTCAAGGACTCTTGTATGTTTTGACATATGTTTGGGAGATTCCTTATTGGAAGAGAGTCTTTAAATAGGAGGATTGCTTTGTGGTAATGCTCCCCATCACATGAGGTTGTCAAGGAGGCGGTGGCTGACCACTTCTTGGGAAGGTTGTAAATAGAGGCCACGATTTTTAGCCAGGAATTAGAGAAGATCTATAAAGCCTCTTTCATCTCAAAATTTATGGTCATCAATCACATATTCTGTGAAAAGTCCCTATCTCTCGCTCCCTTGGCTCTACTTAATTTTTATTTTGTGCTTAAAGAATTAACATTAGTTAGGGGAAGCTAGGCCCTTGCTTAGTCTGCTGCTAAAAACAAACAAAACAGAGTAGATGAGTCAGAATGTACTTAGGAAACAGTAATTTCTTAACAAGTCATTCTTCTCAACAATCTCAATTACAGTATCTACACTAAATTATTTGCCTGACAACTTAATTAGCTTTCAGTAGCTACTAAAGCTTAAAAAACATACTGTATGATGAACTCATACATTTTTAAAGATGCTACCCCAAAAGAAAATTGAGTTTTTAAAATATAGATGTGTATATATGTATGTATGTGTGTGTGTATATGTGCACACATACACGCCAATCAATTGAAACATGAAGATTCCATATAATGGCCAAAGTTGAATACAATAATTGCAGTATGATATGATGGACTTGGAGTTAGGATCCTCTATGTTCAAGTTTACTTATTTCTCAAACTGATCCTGTTGATCTTAGAAAAGTGATTTTCCTTTTCTGCTCTTCAGTCTTCTACAATGCTTTTCAACTGCAACATTATATATAATCCTCTTTTGCTAACTGTCATTAGAAATTTGTTCTGAAGGTTTTCATTTTTTCATAGCAAAGATATATGATTTTGACAAGTACCATTTTAGTTTTTTTAAAAAGTTGGTGAAGCTATACAACTATCCCATAAGAACAATTTCATAATGTGTATCTGAAGAATTTTTGCTTCACTTATTTGTCATTGTCAAGGTCTGATTGATTATCACAGTGACACCTGAGCTACTGAGCTAGGAGCTATTCCATACATTTTCCTTTTCTTAAGTTCCCAGGACCGCCTCCAATTGCTTTTTCTCAGCAGCGGACCCCACTTCCTACTTTACTGAAAATATCAAGGCCAATAATCACTGTAAGGCTCCTTATCACTTCTCTTCCTTATTTCAAAACCTCTACATCTTTCCCCATCTTTTCCTCCTTTGCTCTAGTCTCAGAGGAGAAAGAAACTTCACTCTGTCAATGATAGCCCACCTACTTGTCTTCCTTATCCCGGTCCTTCCCTTCTCCTTTATGAACTTGACTGATTATTCTCTATCCTTTTCACTGTCAACCTTCATCTACTGGCTCCTTTCCTGTTGCTTACAAACAGGCTCCAGTCTCCTCTAACTTTAACAAAATCTTTCTTGAGTCAGCCATTGTTTCAAGTTATCATTCCATGTCTTGTCTTTTCTGCTGCCAGGTTATTTTAGTCAACTACAATCTGTGTTCATTGCTTCACTACCCACCCAACTTAATTTAATTCAGCAGCATTATCAAGTATATGTTTACAAGGTGGTAGGCACTGTGATGGGCCAATAAAGGCCTAAAGATACAAAGTCAAAAATGAAAATAATCTCTGATTCTGAGGAATTTACATTACTCTTTTATCTCTTAATTCTATGCAATCTGGTCTCTAATCCTACTATGCTGCTCAAACTGCTTAATCAGGTCATCAATAATCTCATTTTCTATATCTAATGACCTTGTAAAAATTTTCATCCCCTTTGATCTATCTTCAGCTTTCAAGACTGCTTAACAATCTTTCCCCATTCTCCTTGGATAATTTTCTCTTCTCTCAGTTTGCAAGATAGTGAGTTCTCTCTCTGAGTCCTCTTGTTACTTGTCTGATCAGATAAAAAGAGTCTTAGTTTCCTATGGTTCATCATCTTCTTCTGACTTCTAATCATGGCGGTTTCCTAAATCTCTTCCTAGCCCTGATTTTTGCCTCTCTCTTTCTTTATTCTCTTTCTTGGTGACCTCTCTTGTTTTCTGCAGTTTAATGATCATTTCTATACGGATGACTTCCAGATTCTGCCCTGAATTCCATGTCTGCAACTTAATTGTTTGCTAGACATTTCTATCTGGATTTCCCATAAGCACCACAAACTTAACTTGTCTGTGGTACTTTGATCAGACGAGGTACCTTCCTTGGAGGTAGAGTGTTGGGGGTGGGGAATGGTGTCATAAAGACAGAAACAATCAATCCATACGTGCAAACCAGTTATCACCAATGGAATTGTATAAATCCCTGCCTTTCCTCTTACATACATTATTCATAATTTCCCTTCATCTCCTTGGATTGGTGGCAAAGGGTGCCAACTCCTTTTGGTTTTTTCCCCCGGGCATATAAAACAATACAAACCCCCAAAGTTTCAGCATCATTAAGACCAGTCTACAGGTCTAGTGGAATTGACCATATTTTTGATATGTTGACTATTGGGGTTTTTATTGTTTGTTTTTTTAAAGACACAACCAGTTTGATCTCAGGTGTGCTATGGCATGTTCTATATTGGTACAAAAAAGACCTGTCATTTTTTATCATTCATAATTATACCTAGCCAAGTTCTCTGTGATTGTGGGTTGTCATGGTCTCTAGAATTTGGAAATGGCTGTTAACAATGTCTAAAATTATTTATCTCCTCCCCTTAAACTTCCCCTCTACTTTTCCCACTGAAGATACTACAATCTCCCAGGCACTCAATCTCAAAATCTCAGTCATCTTTGACCCTTCCCCTTGTCTCACTACTTATAATACAATCATTTGTCAAGTCCTACAACTTTTCTTGGCATCTGTTCCCTTCTACTTTATATTATACTTATTTACATTCATTCTCCCCCTCCCCTACACACTCCTAGCTCTTGTAAACCATAATCTCCTTGAATGCATGGACTTCAATATTGTTCTATCTCTCTAGTACTTAGTACATAGTATCTGGTATATAGTAGAAACATGATAAAAATTGTAAATTTTATTATCAAAATGATGCTCCACATAAATATGTTTCCTGAATAATTTAAACTAAATTCCTTTAGGTACCCAAAGTTCTATTTAACCATTTTTGATGAAAATCTTTCTTAAAACAAGAAAACACTTTCTTAAAACAGTGATGCATATGGAAAGAAACTAATCCTTCTCCTTCCTTCTTCCCCCTACATCTTTTAGAAACATTAAATATTTTCAAATTATCTGAAGCCTTTGGACTAATATGAAAGAGAAATCTTATCAGCCTTTCTTTAACTGTCAACTCCAAAAGGAGGCCTGCTCCCTTTTTCTCTAGATCATCCCAGGAAAGGATTCCTACATGAAGTAATTAGGACAGAGACTACACTAGGGATAGGGGCTCTGGTTTGTTCCACATTAATAAGATTATGGTAATCATCAAACTAAGGAAGGAAGAAATCTTGATTACTTCTGGGGAAGTATCTCTACCTTGGACCTGTTGAAAATGAGCTTCCTTAAAGGGAGTGATCAAAAAGAGACAATGGTTTCAGGAAAATGATTCTCTTAATTGTATGCCAAAAAGTAAAATGATGATTGGTTTAAAAAAAATTTTAAATTTTAGTTTATATGATGCAGTCTATTAATTGAACTTTACCTGGAGTGCTATAACTATATTTTATCTCTTTGTGGAACTTCATTTATTATTTGTGAATGACATAACTGTAACTGTGAAATGGCTTGTGTTAGAGATTTTCAGTCATAGGGTAGGTTCTATCTGTCTTTGGTGCTGTTTTCTCTAAGCAGAAATGCTTACTCAAATTCAATAAAAGTTGTTCTTGACAGGTTTGTGTCTAAAGTTCAGAGTACAGAATTTCTTTCTGTGATGAACATAAAACCTTTTGTGTTATTGTTGTTGACTTACTTATTCATTTTTAGTCACATCTGACTCTTCATAACGCCATTTGGGTTTTTCTTGGGAAAGATACCAGAGGGGTTTGCCATTTTCTTCTCCAGCTCATTTTACAGATGAGGAAACTGAGGCAGAGTTAAGTGACTCACCCAGGGTCACACAGCTAGTAAGTGTTTGAGGTCAAATTTGAACTCAGGAACTTCCTGGCAATATATCCATTGTCACCTAGCTGTACCATTGTTGACTCAGAAATCATCATTAGCAATAACAATCACTGTATTTTGCTTTAATACACTTTTGCTGCCCTTTTTTCCTCCTCCCACTTTTATAAAATTTGATCTCTTATAGAATTGTATGCAAAGAAGCAAGAATGAAATTTAAAAATAGAAAAATTATCTCAAACATAAATAGATGCCAAGAAGCAACCAGCACCAAGGCAAGAGGGGGTAAAAAAGAAAGGGTTAAGAAGAGAAGAAAATGATGGAAAAGGTAGCAATATGGTACCATTTTTCTTCTGGATAGATACTAAAGCCTGAGAGGCAGGGTGGCCCTGTAGAAAGAGTGTTAAACCTTGAAATCAGGAAAGCATAGGTTCAAATATTGCTTCATTGTACCATCATGAACCAAGTCACTTAACTTCTCTAAGTTTTAGGTTAAGAGTGCAAGATAGAGGGAGCTCCCAAAATGACAAAATCCCAGATTCTTAAATTACTGATGTATATACACAAGATATAGGTACAGAGGTACTGTTCCCAGAACAGATGGTCAGTCAGCTGTGTCAGTGCAACTCTGATGAATTAAGCAGAATTTAAAAAACCCAACTAATTTTAAAGGAAAAGAACATACCTGTAGATGATACCTTTGGAATGAAGGAACTGTAGTCCAAGAATGATTTCAGCAGCATAAAACCTGGGGGGCAGGGAAAGATTGAGAACCAGGAATTATTATGGATGCATTTTAAACAACTGTTTTTCCAGGCTACTTTTGAACTGAATGGCACACATTTTTTTCTTTTGTGGTTTTAATAAAATCATAAAAATTAGATTTTCAGACATGACCACTTATGATTAGAAATATCCAAAGTATTATCTTTAATATTTTAAACATTTCTTTGGAGCACATAGGTACACAGCTATTCTTAAGGAGTTCAAGTTACTAGGCTTGGTTAAATTTACACTACATTTTCAGAATATTAAAAAGTATCAGATGTGATTCTGAGCCATCAACAATAATCTCTGCAGGATTATGGAGGATGGGAAAAGATGCTACAGGACTGGTGACAGGCAGATGTTCTGATTTTCAAAAAGTAAAGAAAGTGGAATGTGCAAATTATACTCTGATGTGTTTGACTTTGACACCTGGCAGGATTTAAGAATACCTTTTAAAGATATGGCTTGTAAGCATTTAGAAAAGGGAAGCAGGATTTAGGATTAGGAGTTAAAATGATTTGACAGAATAACCTTGTTTCTTTTTTTCACAGTAAAACTAGGCTAGTAAATCAGGGAAAGGGCAGCTAAGGTGGTGCAGTGGATAGAGTGCCAGGCCTAGAGTCAGGAAGACTCCTCTTCCTGAGTTCAAATCTGGCCACAGACACTTCCTAGATGTGTGACCCTGGGCAAGCCACTTACACTTGTTTGCCTGTTTCCTCATTTGTGAAATGAGCTGGAGAAAGAAATGGCAAACCACTCCAGTATCTTTGTCAAGAAAACCCCAAAGAAGAGTCACATTTGACTAAAAAAAATGACTGAACAATAACAAGATCAAAGAATGTCTAGACACAGAATTTCAGTAAAACATTTAACAAAAATCTTTCATACGGTCCTTGTGGAAGAGTTGAAAGAAAGGTTGGATGCTCTCATTTTGGACAAGAAGGAGAAAGGTAGGCTAAATGATAACACAATTAATTTGACTCAGAACTGATTAAAAGTTGGAGCCAAAGAATAATCATCACTGAGAGATCTCAAACTGGAGGTAGCTCTCTGATGGAGTATCAAAGGAACTGTCCTTGGTTTTGTGCTTTATTTTCATCAGTGACTTGGATGAAACCATACAGGGCATACTTATCATATCTCTCTGTTGCACAAAGCTAGAAGGGTTAGATAAACATGCTTGATAAAAGAGTCAGGAACCAATGAGATCTTGTAGACTGGAACTATTCCATAAAAGGAAATTTAATAATAACATTCATAAAATCCAATGTCTGGGTTTGAAAATCAACTGTACTAGTATAGGAAAGTAGAGGAGTAGCTAGATAATAATATGTGTGAAAAAATATAGACTCAATAAATATTTATTAGGCTCCTTCTGTGTGCCAGGCACTGTCCTAAGTGAAGGGATACAAAAAGAGGGAAAAGGCAGTCCTTAGCCTCAAGGAGGTTGCCGTCTATAGAGCATTGAGGTAGATTGCCTGTTCAGTCTGAGATGATGGAATGTTAGCAGACAACCATGCTAAGGTGTCCTCAGGCTGCACTGAGAGACAAAATATCCAAAATGAAACTGGTTACACTAATGCTTTGTCCTCCTGTGATTATGTCCTCTGGTGGTACATCTGGTGACTTCTGTGCACATTTTAGCAGGGACATGGACAGACTCAAGTATGACTAAGATGATGAGAGAACTGGTGCCTGTGCCAAAGAAGATGGGATACCTTTAGTCTGGAAAAGGCATAGGAGTCCATCAAAATTGACTACAAGTATCTGAAGGACTAGAATCCTTCCTGGACTACGGAGTTGAGACTTCCTCTGCTTGGCCCCAGGGGGCTGAGCTAATGACTGAGCAACAGATGGAAGACATAAAGGCCATTTCTGGCCCAAATAAGGAAAACTTTCTTAATAATTAGTTTTTTAAAAGTAGAAATCTGCCTCAGAAGGTGTAGTGAGTTCTCCCCTCACCAGAAGTATTCAAATAGTTCCTAGGTTGCCACTTTGTGGAGGATACAGTAAAGATTCCTCTTCAGATCCTGATTGGAATAGTTGAATTTTGAGATCTCTTTTGACTCTGTGTTTCAGTGACATAGGAAAAAGAGGATTTGAATACAGAGCTTTTGCCTCCAAGTCTAGTGTTCTTTTCATCGTGCTAGACTTCAGCATTCTTTCCCCCCCTCCCCGCCCCCAGCACTGAGTCTAATCAGGTTGACTTAAACTCATAGGGTATGTGTCTGAATTATGTAGAAATGAACATGGTTGCAAGCTTGGTAAGAAACTAATTGGCAAATTTAAGGACCAGGAAAGGTAAAACATAAAGGTTCACAGTGGAAGCCTCACAAGAGTGTTTTCCTGTTGGACACATTCCCCAAGGTGGAATTTTGTCCTGAAATTGGGCTATGGTGACTGGGGAAATAATAACTAGGGAGATGGTGTTACCCACAATGGAACTGGGAGATTTGGAGCAAAGGCAGACACAGAGAGTGAAGATAACGAGTTCTGATTTTGGGCATGTTGAGTTTGTGATGACCATGGAGAACCCAGAGCAGCAAGTTGTCAGGGATGTGGTTAGAAAGAGATGAATTTTGGACCAGCCCTCAGATTATATTTGTATGGGGAACTTCCAGTGACAAAAGTTCCTTTTACCAATGCAAATAAAGAAATGATATACAATTATAGTTTTAGAGAATTGCTGGTGCCACTAAGAAAGTAACTGGACCAAAGTTACCCAGACAGGATAAGGTTTTTCTGGCTGAGGACAATTTTTTTTATTCATTATGCTTGGGTTGAATCAATGCCTTCTGACCTCTGGTCACTCAATACACATTTAGCAGCCATGGCAATGAGGAAAATTCTAACCATTAGATGGCACTTACGTGGCCCTACAAAGATCAAACTTGTGGCAGTTTTGGATATGGTACATCAGGTCTCCTCCATTGAGATATTCCATCACAAAAAAGAGGTTTTCCTAAAGGAAAATAAAACAATGGTGACTTTTTCTTCCCAAAATAATACAAGAAAATTAAAGAATTTCTTTTAAAACTACTTAAATATCTTTGAAAGAGTGGAAAATGTCGAAGACCTTTATGAAGAGAACACAAAATACAAAGAGTACAAAATTGTAAATAAAGCATGCATTGGGCTAGTACCCAATGACTCTACTCATCCCACCTAAGTGCTCTGCAGCATTTCAGTAAATCAGAAGAGTGGCAATCATAGTTAGCGAGTTATCTTTTCACTTCTCTTGCTAATGTGGAAAACCCTTTGGTTTGGACTATGTAGAATAAGCAGAAAGCTGGAATATGGGCAAGGGTGTCGATCTAATTGAATTTGTACAAAGGGCAGACAAAGAAGCATTTGTAAACACACTATAGGGGTTAATTAATTGGTGATGATTAATTGACAATTTGTGTCCCAGTGAGAAGAACCTTTTGAAGCCTGAGACTCCAGACTATGGGAGTAAGGCATTTATCACATTTATTGAGTACATCACCTGCATAGATTAATAAGTTATTGAGAAGGATACAAGATGAAAATGTGGTCCCATTGCTCTAAGAACTTAATCATCTTATATAATAACTACAGTATAAACAGGTAGTATAAACATACAGTAATGTAGAACAGGGCTTCTTAAACTTTTTCCACCCTTGACCCTCTTTTCATGTTTTGTCAGCATTGGTTGGTACTGCATGGCCTGAGGGCATGCGCAGTGCAAAGTATGCATGCTGTGTGTTCAGAACCAAGGCTACAGTGAAGTTGCGTGATGTAAAATGGGTAAGCACTGCCAAAAAATACTTCAGGTTCATTATGTGTTTTATTTTAAATTAACTTTTGGCTGTTGCACTTTCAGAAACCTTCTACTGTTGCCAAATTTTTAATGACCCCTCATGGGGTTGAAACCCACAATTTAAGAAGCACTGACCTAGAATATCAGAGATGAAAGGAATCTTGTAGATCATCTTATTTCAGAATCTCAGCAACCTAGAGTTGGAAGGAACTCCAGAGACTGTCTCATTCAACTCATACTTTAACAAAAATCCTTTTTGCAACTTCTCTGACAAATTGTCATCCAGTCTTTGCTTGCAGATTTCTACTTCCTGAGGCATCTCATTCCACTTTTAGATAGTTCTATAAGAGAGCAGCTAGATTGCTCAGTGGGTAGAGCCCTGGATCTGGAGTCAGAAAGACCTGGTTCAAATCTGACCTCAGACATTTACTAGCTGTGTGACCCTGGGTAAGTCACTTAACCTCTGCTTCACTTAATCCACTAGAGAAGGGAATGGCAAACCACTCCAGAATCTTTGCCAAGAAAACCTCACAGACAGTACTAGCATGCTATGGTCCATGAAGTCACAAAGAGTCAGGCATGGCTGAGTGACTAAACAACAACTGTTAGGAACATTTTCCCTAAATCAATTTGAGATTTTCTCTCTGTGTCTTATACCCTTTGCTCCTAGTCCTGTCCTGGTCATGCAGAACAAATCACATTCTTCTTTCATATGACAACCTTTCAAATATTTGAAGACAGAACGTAAGCTCTTTGAGGGCAGGGGTATGTCCTTTTTTAAATTTTTATTTTTTGTATCCCCAGCGCCTAGCACAGTACCTGACAACTGGGAAAGATTTTAGCTTAAAAAGACCAAGGTCTCCCACTGTGTCCAGGGTCGTCTCTAGTCCTCCTGATGTATAACATGCCACTGGATCCAGATGGCTCCAGAGGAGAAAGTGAGGCTGGTGACTTTGCACAGCCTTCCCTCACTCAAATCCAATTCACTGCAAGTCATGGCCTCACCTTCCAGGTCTTCTTGGAGAACAAAGGACAAACAATTTGTTATACTGTAGGTATTTAATAAATGCTTGTTGATTATTTTCTACAAAGTCCCTTCTTAACTAGGCTACATAGCTCTAGTTCCTTGAGCTAACCCTCACATAGAATGCCTTCAAAACTTCATCCTGATCATCTTTTTGCTGACTGATACCGACTTTTTGAGCTTAGGTGTGGCCCTTTCCATTTATCCCTAATATGTTTTATCCTATTTGATTGGGGCTTGTGCTCTAGTCTAGATCTAATTAAGATCTTTCTGGGTCATAACTGTCATCCAATGTGTTATTTATCCTTCCAAGCTTCAAGTTACAAGCAAATCTGGTGGATTTTCCATCTCTGACAGTTTTCAAGTCATTAATAAATATGCTGAACAGCACTGAGCCAAGGGCAGATATTTGGAGTCCACTGATCCAGTAATGAAATGGTAAAATGTGGAGTTGTTCTTGAACAGTTTTTCTAACCACTGGTCATTTATTTCACTGCTCCCCACTGCTCTCTACCTTGTATCACTTCCTGAACCAGCCTTTCCCCCAGTCCTGATTAACATAGTACAATATATCAAACCATCCTGGTTAAGACCCAAACCAATCTATAAGAAGCCAGATACTATTTGCTCCTCAAGAAGGAGGAAAATGATAGTGTCACATTTAGAGACAGCATGGCATAGGACAGAGGATTTAATAGTCTTCTCAACTCCAACATCAACACATTATGTCTAACACTGACTGTGCAACCATCTACAGTCACTTAAAACTCTTAGCTTCAGTGTCCTCATTTGTAAAATGGGGGGAAAGTTACAATCGATTCCTTCTCGATAGAAATTTGTGTTCTGCTGATCCTAAGATGAACAGGTACCTGCAGTAGTGACTAAAGAGCAGCATGATACAGTGGAAAGAATATCAGATGGGGAATTTAAGACTTGGGCTTGAAATTAAGCTCTATGTGACTCTGGGTACGAGTATCCAGTTCAGTGTTTCTGTGTTTTTCCTATCTGTTTTTGGGGATGATTTCTCCCTCAGAGGGCATCTGGGAGATGAGTTGGCTGGAATATTGAGTGAATAGCTTTGACTGGCACAGCCACAGCCCCTCAAGATGCATGTAATAAAGCCAGAGCCTGGGTGTTGTAGCTTGCTCCACTGCTCCAGCCTTTTGCTGGATTGGCACAGTTAATCTCAAATTTCCCCATGTCCTTGACCACCAGTTAAAGAAATAGCCTACTTTTTCTGGTTCTTACATTATTATCTTTCTCCCTGGATGTTGGGACAGTCTTTGAGTGATGCCAGCTGGCTCTTTGTCTAAAATTCTATTTAAATTTTGAGGATTAAGAGGCCCTAAGCCAGGTGTGGGGAGCTTTGGTCTCAAGGCCACCTGTGGCCCTCTAGGTCCTTAAGTGCATCCCTTTGATTGAATCCAAACTTCACAGAAAAAGTCCCCTTAATAAGAGGATTTGTTCTGTGAAGTTTGAATTCAATCAAAGGGCCTGCAGGTTCCCCACCCCTGTCCTGGACCGTTGACTGTAATGTGAAAGCTGTTGGACAGTTACCTTTGGCTGAGGGTGTGGGGCCTGCACATTGAAATGGTTTCTTACTGGAATTTATCCTGCCCTTGTGAGTAGTAATAAACTCTGTTAACTGCTATCCCTGTGTGGCTGTGCTGCTCTTAAAACTAACGCTTTGGCACTATGTGGGAGTCTCTGTTACTTTAAAAAATAGAAACAGAGGACTCTCAAAGCTTACAATTATTATTATTTTTTAAAAAAACAACTGGACTTATGAAGCATGCGGTCAGGAATCAGTGGGGGTGGAGGGTTATGCGTATATGTGATGGAGAGAGTGAATAGGAGTGGGGATATGTTTGGTGTGTGTGTGTGTGTGTGTGTGTGTGGTGGGAGGTTTGAGTGGGTGACGTGTGTGAGTGAGGACTGTGTATATGGGTGGGAATGATGAGTATGTGTGTATATCTTGAAATTGTGACAAGGACCTTTTCATAGATTATTTTGAAAAAAACCCCAACAAAATAAAACCCTGAGTATTTTAAATCTCCAAGAGGGTTAAGTTGGAGGCCTGTTTCTTCCTGTTATCTTCCTCCTTATTTTATAGATGAAGAAACAGACCATGAAAAACTTACAGCATCACAGAATTTGGGATGTTGGAGGTTCGTCAGTGCCCCAAAGAACACACTCCATAAGTATACTCATCTCTAGTTTCTTCTGGAGGACATCCAATGGAGGGGAGTCCACTGTCTCCTGAAGCAGCCCTTTCCACTTTGGACAGCACTACTTGTTGGCAAGTTTTCCTGATTCTGACCTGACTATTCACCAAAACTGCTCACTCCAAAGTTACAGATGATCTTGTAGCTGCCAAATCCAAGGTCCTTTTCTCAGTCCTCATTCTCGCTGGCCTCTGCAGTCTTTGATACTGCTGATTACTCTCTTCTTCCTGAGACTCTTCTTTCTAGATTTTGGAGACATCACTCCCTTCTGGTTCTCTTCCTATCTAGCTGACTGCTCCTTTTCTGTCTCATTGGCTAGATCAGTCACCTGTAGGTGTCCCTTAGGGTTCTGTCTTGGGCTCTCTTCTCTTTTCCTTCTATACTACTTGGTGATTTCATCAGCTCCCATGGATTTAATTACTATCTCCATGTTGAAGATTTTCATATCTTTCTATCCTGCCTCAGTCTCTTTGCTGACCTCCAATTTCACATCTCCAGCTGCCTTTCATATATCTTGAACCAGATGTCCAGTAAACCATCTTAAACTCAATTATGTCCAAAACAAAACTGATTACCTTTTCCTCTTAAACTTTCCCCCCTCTGCTTCCCTGTGACTGTAAAGGGTAGCACCATCCTCCCAAATTCTAGGGGTCACAACTTAGGATGTATCCCAAATTCCTCACTGTCTCTCACTCCCTCATGTCCATCTGTTGCCAAGGCCTATTGATTTCACCTTTGCAACATCTCTGGAATATGCTCCCTCTCCTTCTCTGGCATTGCTTCTACTCTAGACGTCCATCACCTTACACATTGACACATAGCCTGATGGTGGATCTGCCCACCTCAGCCTCAAGTTTCTTCTACTCCACTCTGATCAGCAACCTTCCAAAATCCCACCTTCTACAGGAAGCCTCCTCCAATCCCTCTCAATTCCAGTGACGTCCCTCTTTCAATCATTTCCTATTTATCCTGAATATAACTTGCTTTGTAAATATTTGTTTGCATGTTGTCTCCTGCATTAGATTGTAAGCTCCTTGAGGGCAAGGAATCTTTTCTTTGTTTTATGTCCTCAGTGCTTAGGGCAGTGGTGGGCACATAGGAGGCATATTTATTGATGTCAAGTATAAATTTCAGCCCCTTGGTAGTCCAATTTATTTCCCCAAAGAACACACCTTATAAGTCTACCAATTACTAGCTTCTTCTTGAAAACTTCCAATGAAGGAGAACCTACCTCCTCCTGAAGCAGTCCATTCCACTCTGTACAGAACTACTGTTAGAAGTTTGTTTTGATTTGAAGATAAATTTTCCACTTTGCATTTAACCCTTGCTCCTACTTTTGTCTACTGGAATAAAAAGAACACGTCTATTTCTTCTTCCATGTAACAGCCCTCAAAATATTTGAAGATAGCTACCATGTTCTCTATGGTGAGTCTTCCCTTCTCCAAGCTAAAGATTCCTCTACTTCCTTCCGTGTCATCTTCGTATATATAATAGCATTCTAGATCTAGCACTGGAAGGAACCTCAGAGCTCTAGTCCATCCTCCCTTGTTTTACAGATGAGGAAATCAATGCTCAATGTGGTAAATGTGCTTGCCCAAGGTCATACAAGTAAGTAAGCACCAGAATCAGGATTCGAACCCAGATATTTTGACTCCAGAGTCAATTCTCTTTCATGAGGCTTTCAACCATCCTGGATGCCTTTCTCTGGACACTCTCTAGCTTTCAAGCATCCTTCCTAAAATGCAAAATCCAGAACAAGATTCTTCTAGTAACATCTACTCTCATTAGTTTCATATGAAATCCTTTTAACCTTGTCTCTTTGTTCAAAATAACAAGAGCCTTTATATAAAATAGAGTAGGTGGAATCTCTTTTAAATGCTTCAGAGAACAAGTGGTAATAACTCTTAAAATACAGGATCATGTGCTCCCTCCTCCCCCCAAGACCTTCTCCACTCTTCACTGATACTGACAACAATATTAGATGAAAAATTCTATGCAAGTGCAAAGAAACAACTTACAGAGCTTAATGAATTCCTAGAATGGTTCCTATTTAAAAATTTACAAATCATCAAAGGATTATTAAAGTGTGTGTATGTGTGTGTGTGTGTGTGTGAGACAGACAGGTGTTGGATAAATAACCCTAACTAGCATTTTTAAACTATCTCAGGTTCAACTTCTCATCATTTCCCATATGTAATTTAGGATATGTAACTGGGAACTGGGATAGGATCCAAGCTTATTTCAATGATAATACTTATTAAAGATGTGTTGTCATGATAAGTATTAACAGAAAAAGAATGGTGATGTATATAGCATGTTGAATGTCATATTTAATACTACTGATGCTTTTCTTTGGCTAAACAGTGATTCTGTCAAAACAGTCAATCTGGTCCTCATCCCATACTAAGCTAGGGGCATTATGATGGGCTAAATCATTTGTTCGTCTCTCATTTTCTGAGGATAATTTGTTTCTCTCTAATGCTTCAGTTTAGGCCAACAGCAAGGCACTCTAGGGTTTCTTGAAAAAAATGGGAAGGAAAAACTAAGTCCAGAGAAGTTTGGCATGACAATTATACTGTTGGTTCTGGTTTTCACTTGTGGGATATCCAGATAATTGTTTCCCAAGCCTGTTCTTCAGCCAACGTTTTCCTACGGCCACTCCAGGTCTGGTGAATTATGACACTTTGCTGTAACTAATTTAAATTTGGGTTAAAAAAAACCAAAAAACAAATGTGAATTTTGAAGTTTCATGATATAGGGAATATAGCACTAACTTTAGATCCAGAGAATCTGAGGTCAGATCCCATCTTGGATGTTTAGGATTTTGGATAAATTACATAGTCCTCCAGGTCTTTGTCTCTCCATCTCTAAAATGAGAGGGTTGACTAGATGGCCTCTCAGTTGATTCTAGCTCTAGGTCATTGATACCATGACTGTAAGACTGATGCACCTGATGATAAGTGCCTATGACTACAGGGTCAAGTCTTAAGGGGCTTGCTTATGAACTTTTTGAAAATTTTAATTACAGGCTTCCAAAATAATGTTAACATCATACACACATCATATCTATATCTATATCTATATCTATATCTATATCTATATCTATATACCTATACACACATAATCATACATACATGCTATTGGATAAGTTCTATAAAGTATCATTTGGATGCATATTGAAATCTATGTAATGAACTTTGTTCTCACATTTGGTATTTCCTGAGTGAACAGGACAAACCTTGTACTTTTGAGGGAGGGATGGAAAGAAATCAAACCCAAGGAGCCTTTAGGACAGGGAAAGGCCAAGGGGCAGTTTGGATTCTTGTGGGGTCACTGCCAATTACAGTGGCCTAGCCTACTGGAGAAGGCCACAAGAAGTAATGTGGTTTAGCGGGAAGAGGCTTTGCAAAGCTTAAAGTGCTGGATAATTGCTAGCTATGACCATTAGCTATTATCTGGGTCACACAGAAAGTCAATTAGATGATTTCTACATTTTCTTGCTGCACAGGGTTCAGTCTTGGATTCTATTCTCCTCTTTCTCTACATTCTGTTTCTTGGTAAATTCATCAGCTCACATGGGTATAATTATCCTCCCTATGAAGAAGACTCTCAGATCCATTTATTCAGTCTGAATATCTCCTACACCTCAGGCCTATACAACAAGCAACAAGTCTACAAACTGCCTATTGGACATTTTAAACTAATTGTCCTATAGTTAGCTCAAAGTCAATATTCTTCAAACAGAAATGATTATTTTTAACCCCCCATCCTCCCTTTCTAACTTCTCTTTTCCCCCACGCTCACTCAAATTCACATCCTTGGAGTCACACATCATGTTCTCTTTCTGTCATATAACTCCTCGATGATGTTTTTACTCCTGTCCTTTGGAGTGCCTTGTTAGCTAATGTTGTAGCCTCTTTACAACAAACGTCTGTCTTTCCATTGCTCTCTGTGTGATCATCATTAGTTATTTGAAGGCAATGGTCTTCTTTGTCTGGCTTGCTATAGAGACACTGATAAAATGTTTGCCTTGTAAAAATGGGCCTTGGCTGTTATGGGGAGCTTGGAATTAATAAAAGATGTTTGTGCTTTGAAATTTCCTGAAAGCAGTTCAACATGTTTTACTCTTCCTTTTCTTCTTTCTTTCGTATGCCTGGCCACTGTTCTGAGATTATATTTAGGATGTATGAGTGCATATATATGTGTGCATACACATATGTGTACACACAGATACATATGTTTACATGCACACACATCTACATGTGTGTATATGAATATGCACACTTATATGTATGTATGCACACACGCACACATTATAATCGTGCATACATAGTGTTAGACAAGTTCTATCAAGTACCCATTTGGATGCATATTGGAATCTATGTAATGAACCTTGTTCTAACATTTGGTCTTTCTTGAGTGATTACAAATCTCTTCTAGGAGACTTTGCAATGTCTTGGAACTTTATGTAATTAACACAGTGTCATCCACAAGTGGGAATATTAGAGCATCCCCCTCATAATCTCCCGGAAATACCTCCTTGACCTGGCCTCTGGGCTGTATCTCCTTAATCCCAATGGCAAACACTTTTGGTGAGCATCTCTTTCCCTGTTTTATGTTTTGCACAATGTTTATTATCAGAGAGTTACTAAGAGGGGTTATTTCTTGTTCTAACTTCTAAAGAATTCTGAATAATGTTGATATGCAGTTAGGAGACGCCTTGTTATAAAAGAACCTGTAAAGTGGAATTTAAAATATATATATAAAATCAATGAACAATAAACACAGTGGATCTTAAATTCTTGGCATCTTTGTCAAAGAAGAGGTCATAGAGATGTTAAATTGTTAAGCATCATTTACATCCCCCATGCTGCTAGTGCCTTGCCTCCAATTTACCCTATATATATTCTCTCATTATTGTTCAGTCATGTCCTACTCTTTGTGATGCCATTTGGAGTTCTCATGGCAGGAATACTGGAGTGGTTTACCATTTCCTTTTCCATTCATTTTACAGATGAGGAACTGAGGCACACAGGGTTAAGTGACTTGCCCAGGGTCACATGGCTAATAAGCGTCTGAGACTCAGTTTTGATTCAGGGAGTCTTGGTGACTCTAAATCTGGCACTCTACCCTCTGTGCCACCTAGCTGCCCTCATCTTCCTCATTAGACTCTGTGTTTCATGGAGGCTGGCACTACTTTTGCCTTTTTTTTTTGTATTCTCAGTCCTTAATACAGTGTCTGACACATTGTAAGTACTCAATAAATACTTGTTGACTGAGCCACACTTAGTAGTTCCCTACTAATGCTCTTCCCAGGGTGCCCTCAATTCATGTGTAAATGGTTCTCATAAAAATTTTGCATATACAGCACACAGGTCAGTAGTTACTGATGTAACTAATTTTTTTTTTTTTTTTTGCTTTTTGGAGGGCAGTTGGGGTTAAGTAACTTGCCCAAGGTCACACGGCTAGTTTTTTGTGTTAAGTGTTTGAGGACAGATTTGAACTCAGGTACTCCTGACTCCAGGGCCAGTGCTCTATTCACTGCGCCACCTAGCCGCCCCGTAACTAATTTTTTTTATTCTGGGGAGTTTTGGCAAGGTTTGAGAATATTTTCCATGCCTTTGGAATGTTTCTTTCAGATATATCTTATATATCAGACTCTCTATGGCCTCCAAAATGGACCACCTCTTTCTGTCATGTTGATTTCCCTACCATCGTTCTCTCTGGTACCATTTCTATTTCCTCTGTTGGCACCTCAGGAATTATGATATTAAGGTCTAAGTGTGATGGTTAGTTCACTGTCCTTGATGGGGGTGGGTTGGGGGAGAAACAAATAACCAATCTGTCAGAATGTTTTTTGCAAATCTTTTCCATTTTTCTTCTTATTGTAATTCTCTTCCTATTTTTCATCCTTGAACGCTCTTGGGATTATATAGCTTGCCAAGCTTTCCAGTGAGATAGGTAAACTGGCTTTACCTTTTGCTGCTTCTCCTAGCTTTATGAAATGATATTCCTTATAACTGTCTGACATATTTTTCCCAATACAGCCAAAAATAGGAATGGATTGGACCTAGGATTTCACTGGGATAGCAAACCCTCAGGGAGGAATCTCCTAAGGCAGATCAGCTTAGAGGGCAGCTAAGAGCAGAAGTGTAAACTCGAGATCCCCTGACTCTTAGAGTGTGGCAGAATCAGATTAAAATGTAATTGAGAAATATTTAACAAAATAAATAAAAATACAATGAAGTCAGTGTGGAATTTGGAGGAATCCATGTCCATTTGAGTTGCACACCACCTGCCTAGAGCCCTGGAGGTTAAAAGGTTTGTCTAGGAGTCACAGAGCTAGTATTTATGTATCATACATTAGACTTGATCCCTCATTTTCCTAACCTAGTTCTCTACACCCACTGCCGCTCTATAAATTATAAGAACAGAAACAAAAGCTCCAAGCCCCTCTTTATTGTTCTCAGTATTCCTGAAACATTACAGGATTAGGCCTTGCTTCCACCTTCTACATTTAAAAAAAAAAATCCAAGTTGGTCCACGAATCCTCTCTGCGTTTTCTCACCTTCGGTAGTCCCTATTTCATTTACCACCATCTTTTAAAGATCAGAGACAGTGGCTTGGGCATCATACCCATCCTTTCTTTCAGTTACTTAAGATATAGTCAGTCTGTCTTGCCCTGGTGATTTTCAACTGATCAAGAGAAGCTCCAGGCGCTCTTTTATAGTCTCTCTCTTTATCTTGGGTATTAATTCTCTCTAAGCCATTTTTGCTCCAGCTTTTCCAGCACAAAGATTATTTTTCTTGGCAGAGGAAAGAGAAGCAAAATAAAAATTGAGAAGCCATGCTTTCTACTGTCCTCTGATACTATCTATTTATCCATTGTCCCATTTATTCTCTGGACTCCAAATCCATCCTCTAGCCACTTAACCATGCTTCCTCTCACCACTCCTGCTAAAAGAAAACAACCTTCTTTTGTTGCCGTTAGCTATTCTGGCTCATTCTGAGCTTTGACACTCAGGATGATATTCTTACTGAACCAAGACATGCCTTTGTATTCACTTTAATCTTCTTTCTACAAGAAGATCCTACGTGTCTTTTAAAAGTCTGACTTGGTTGGTAAGTTCCCTGAATAGGCTCCTCAGCCTCATTAGACAATTGTCCCCTTTCCTCTTCCTCATGATATTTTTCCTTTGTGTTTTCATGATTTAATTTTACTCTTATACCCCAGTTTTCTGCAGTATAGGCCACCCTGGGGTTAGGGTTCCTAGAGGCATTAGTGCTGTGTCAATTAAATCACAGATTGGCTTTTACAGAAAGCTTTCCCATCAGGCCTTATAATTAATAAAGTATACTGTCATCGGAGTGCATTTTCTGAATATCTGCCCATGATTCACAGCCTATACTATAAAACACTAACTGTCTTGTGGGGTTTGAGGTTCCAATTTCCACTCTATAAGGAAGGTCATTTTTAGCTTATGTCTGACAGCACAATTACATTAAGGCCTCTGGAAAGAAGCGAATGATTGAGTAATGCTGAAGTACCTCTGTCTAACAAGAAATCATTTGACTTACTAGTTAATAAACTGCATTTATTTATTAACATCCAATTTTATAAACATACTTATGGTATTCTATTCTGGGTACTATAGCCCATTATAAAATTGAAAAGTCATAGTAATTTATAGGTTTGAATTTGTATCTTCCATATAATGAAGGCAATAATCAATATTTGGTTAGACAACTATCCCAGGCTCTTCACTTTGTGCACTCACTGCTAAGTGGAAAATCTCCATCTTTGAGAATTGTAGAGTGAAGGCCATTTAGATTTTGCAAAAATATTTATGTTTGGCCAGACGCTTGCTGGTATGGAAACTCCTTTTTTATTGAAGATTAGCAGTACTTCTATAACACAGTAACAAAGAATCTTAGAGAATTTCTTGGTTCTTGGGGGAGGTTAATTTAAAGCTCACATATGTCAGGACCCAGTGCTTCACAATGTAAACATGATGTGTGTGCACATCTACACACACATGCCTATTTGTACCTTCTCTGTAACTTATGTAATGGAACCTGGGAAAAGTTAAGTGACAAGCCCAGAGTCACATAACCAGTAGGTATCAGAAGTAGGACTGGAACTCATATCTTCCTGACTCCCAAGGTAGGTGGCCTTTATCCACACTATGCCATGATGCCTCTCTTACACACATACACACACACACACATTCACACAAGATCTCTCAACAATTCTGGGTATGTGATCTTGGACAAGTTACAACCCTTCAGTGTCCCAGTGGTTCCTCAAAGACTATGTGTAGAGAAAACATTGATATATATTGGTAGAAGAAGCTCCTTACTGGGAATTCCTTACACAAATGACATCATAGACGTGGCAAATATGTATGTGAATGGGCTTTTGGTTTCACCTTTGTAGGGAGCTCTAGTGAAGAACAGCCTTTTATCAATGCAGGATAGTACTTTCTCAACCATATACAGCTTTTAGTGGTTGTCTGGGGCACCAAGAGGTTGTGACTTGTTTAGGGACATGTATCTACTATGCATTAGAAGCTGAATTTGAACCCAGGCTTCTTGACTTGGAGGCCAGCTATCTATCAACTATACCATGCTTCCTCTCATGCCATCCCTTCCCAAATACATGTGTGTGTGTGTGTGTGTGTGTGTGTGTGTGTGTGTGTGAATATATATGTATGTATTTAATTGAGGGATATTTGCTAGTGATTTAAAAACATACTTGTACTTGAACAATGGGAAAAGGATATGCAATAACAAGGATTCTGACATAGGTATTCTAATGTGCAAAGCCAAGACAATAAAACAGGAACTGGAAAAACCACCTTTATCTTTTTTCAAACAACAGATGTATGCTAATTTCAGCAATTTGCTTGATCAGATCCTTTTAATTATATTGTTATTGTTGTAAAAAAAAAGAAAAACAACTGGCCCAGATTCATATCATCATGAGGCACATTTTCCCCTCCTTTACCATCAAAGCACTGAGTCTTCAAAAGCAAAGCTTCTGGGTTGGTGACAAAGAAGGGCAATCTGGTGCCGAAGATTTAACAAGGAATTGAGAATAAGAACTGAAGTTCATTTCCTGGATTTTTCTACTTACTATCGGTGTGACCTTAGGCTGGTCTGTTAGTCTCTACAGTTTTCAGTATTCTCATCTGTAAAATTAGGCAAGAGTCATGATAACTACACAACTCTGACACTTACTGGTCGTATAACTTTGGACAAGCTTCTTTACTGGATCTCAGTTACCTTATTTATTAAAATTAGGTATTTGGATTAGCTGTTCTCTAAGGCTCCTGCTAACTCTAATTCTTATTTTTTTATGGCTTAAGAAGGTGGAATCTCTGACTTTTAAAAAATTAGGCTTCAAATCTATTGATTCAAGTTCTAGAAAGCTCAATGATAGATGACTTTTAATTTTAATTAATGTATCAGGATCAAATAATGTTCCAAAAAACCCTTTGTTGATAGGTTCATGGTATAATCATCTAAGATGGGGTTCTTAGGCCCACCTGGTTTTTATTAATTCATTGCAGAGCCTTATTTAAGTCATATTCAATTCATCAAATACATATTAGGCTACTACTATGTACAATGCATCCTTTCCAATGCTGGATATACCTTCCTTTGCTCCTGACATACTGATCCTGGAGGAGATGTTGGCATGGTTTTTGCTCCTCATTGTCACCTAGACCCTCCCCCTCTGCTGCCATCACATGAAACCTTTCCTCCTTTGAATTTTACTCCATCTAGACATACCCAGTGCCTCTCCTTCTTTTCTTCTCTTTCCCTTGGAAAACACATTTTCACCTCATCAACTGAAACTCAAATGATCTCTTTAATAGTCAGATCTGATGGTCTTTTCCCAGTATTCATCCTCACTGACCTATCTGCTCCATGTGTCACTACTGAGCGCTTTCTCCCAGACACTAGGCCCTCTCCATGTTTTCATGACATTTCTCTCTTCTTGGTTCTCTTCTTCCTTGTCTAACTGTTCTTCAACCCCTCTGGCTTCATTATATTATTCATTTCCATTCTTTTACCCAACTATATGTGCTCTGTGGACCCTATTCTCTTCTCTCCTTTCACTTGGTGACTTCATTAGATCACCTAAGGTTGAAGAATTACACAAAGAATTCACGAATCCATAGATCTAGCCCTAGTTTCTCTCCTAAATTCCACTCATATATCACAAATTCATAAATTCAAAGAATTCATGAATCCATAGATCTAGCCCTAGTTTCTCTCCTAAATTCCACTACCATATCACCAACTACCTACTGGGCATTTTGAACTGAATGGCAGGTAGGTATCTCAAGTTCAATCAGTCTAACGTTGAACTTACTGTCTTTTTTCTACCCCACTCCATCATCTTCCTAACTTTCTTTTCTTTGTAGAGGCCACCACCATCCTTCCAGTCATCTAGGTTCAAAACCTTGACACTGTACTCTTTCATCTCTAAAGAGCTACCGATGTTGCCAATTCTGCCTCTACAACAGCGGATGTAGAGCTTTGGGGGTCAAAAGACCCTTTCACAGGGGTCGCCTAAGACTTGGAAAACACATATTTTCTTAGGAACCAAGATACCCCTCCTCTACCTGTCTCCAGGCGGGTCTGCCCACATGCAGATATACCCACGCACGAGTATTAAAGGGTCACGGCATTAGGAAGGTTGAGAACCGCTGCTCCACAACATCTCCTTTCTTCCTAGGCTCACAACCTAGTTCTTACCCTCATCACGTCTCTCATGGATCATTATCCAAATAGTCTCCTAGTTGTTCTTCCTGCCCCCAGTCTTCTTCCTCTTTTCACCTTCCGATGAGTTGCAAAATTATTATTTCTAAAACTCAACTCTGATCATGGCACTTCCTGACTCCATAACTTCAACATAACTGTCTCTAGAGTCATATAAAACCTCATTTTTTTTTGCAGGGGCATTTAAAACCCTTCCCAATCTGGCCATAAACTCTTTCCAGGATTTTTCAACATGATTCCTCTTTTTGCACACTTCAGCCCTATTAAACTGTCCTCCTTGCTGCTTCTCAGATATGGCTTTTCATTTCCCATCTCTCTTTCTTTGATCATATTGACCCCATGAACGGAAGGCACATCATCCTCACTTTGTCTCTTAGAATCCCTATATTTTTCAAATTTTTCAAATTCAGCTCAAAAGCCACTTCCTACATGAGACTTTTCCTGGTCTCTCTGATGACCTCTTCCCCAAATTATTTTGCATTTCTCTTGTAAACATTTTAAAATATATTTATATATGAGCACATTGTTTTTCCTGTTAAGACTATAAGCTCCTTGAAGGCAGAGGCTGCTTTATTTTTGGTTTTGCATCTTTGGGACTTACAGAGAGCCTGAGATAGTTATTTAATTGTATCTGACTCCTTCTGACCCCATTTAGGGTTTTTTTTGGCAAAGATACTGCCTCAATTTGTCATTTCCTTTTCCAGTTCATGTTACAGAAGAGGGAAATAGGGTTAAGTGATTTGTACAGAGTCACATAGCTAGTATTTGAGGCCAGATTTGCACTCAGTCCTCCTGACTTCAGGCCCAGGACTCCATCCACTATGCCATCTAGTTGCCCCTGAGATATAGTAGGCATTTAAAGAATGTTTCTTGTTTAACTGAAGGCACAGTACAGGGTAAGTCACTTAACTTTCCTGAGTTTTAATTTACCCATATGGAAAATGATAATGATCTCAAAATCTCTAAGATCTCTGAGATAACATGAAATCAGGCACTGAAGGAGCAGGAGGAAAGTAACTTTTACTTGCATTTTCTACTCTTTTTCAACAACAATATTAAAAAGAAAGAATACAAACAAAGGCTTCATATTTTTTGCTGTTTATACCTACAAATTTAAAGAAATATATACCTGTTCTGAGGATAATTGAACATACTTGATATAAAACATAGGAATATTATATCTAGTAGTAGTAATGTCCATACAGGATACATGGAAATACCGTTTACAGAAGAGAAATGCTTAGAAATGATCAAAATCCTTGATATATTTTCACTTTTCTAAAATTCATACTAAAAAACCACTAGTTCTTTAAATGGAAAATATAAAATTTTACAGACATACTCGGGGCTGGATATAGGGAAGTAACTCTGAAAGAAATAATGTACAAGATGAACTCAGAAAAGTATATACACATTTAGTATTTAAATTAAATATATATTATTTATATATAAAATTAATGTTTTATGATAACATCTAAACAATTTATATATATATACATACATATGTGTATAAACCTATATATAAATGTTAGTTATTGTTATTATGAGAGGAGAGGGAGGTGGAAGAGAGAGGGAATAAATCATTTTCATTAAAAGTTCTATTCTGATGCCTCCTGGGAACATGGAGATTTCCCTGAATTCCTGAAAACTGTCTAATAAAGGACAGAAGAATTACCAGATTGCTGTAGGACAGGGATAAAAATCACAGATTCATAAAGTACTGAAGTAGAAATATACCTAAGGAAAATGAACAAAGACAAATGAGAGATAAAGGATAATGGGACAACTGTTTTTTGTTTTGAATTTCATTTCACATTGATTTGTAATTAACTTAAAAATGAAAAAAAATGAATAAAACATAATCTCAGAATTTCTATGTGAAGATATGGTCCAGCAGTTCAGAAATAGCTAGAAAGCTACATATGAAGTCTGATTTTCTCATGAGAATAAGTAAATGTCTTTTTAATACAAACACAGAAAAAGAGAACATGGAAAATTAGGAAGTAATTAGAACCGTGTCAACATAACTAGCCAAATATTAAATAAATAGGGTAAAACTACTGGGGGCATAGTAGTTATGACACTTGAATGAATGACTGCTTTCCATTATTAGGGAAATTAGCTAATGATTTTATGAACTGACTGTAATTATTTCAAAATTTCCAATTTGACCTAACCAAGTTCATTCAACCCAGAAAATAAAATTTGACTCTGCTCCTAAGGAAAAACTGCTGCCAGAAAATGAAAAAGAAGTTCATAAGTATTGTCTTGCTGATTTTAATTCTAATAGTTATAATAATGATAGAATAACTGAAGAAAATAATATTTTTTTCTGGGCATTGACGTAAAGGAACAAGAGCTTCCATGCTAGAAAACAAGATGTCATGGAATTTAGAAAACTTAAGTCCAAAGTGTTTTAGGATTTACTGATTCTGGTACTGCTAAAATAAGAAGAGTTGATGGGAGCCTGGCCTTTGAAAGCAAATTTACTTTGTGTGTTATCACTTGGGCAGCTAGGTTACACAGTGGAAGAGCCTTAGGCATGGAGTCATGAAGTCCCGAGTTCAAATCTGACATCAGGTAATTTGTAACCTTAGGCAAGTCACTTAACTCAGTTCCCTCATCTATAAAATGGGATGGAGAAGGAAACGATACCCCATTCTAGGATCTTTGCCAAGAAAATCCCAAATGGGGTCACGAAGAGATGAACACAACTGAACGACAACAGCATTATGACTTATGTGGAAAGAACACTCTTAATTGTGTGGAATGTGGCTAGTGTGCCCACTGTCAGATGGCACAGTTTTATGAATGATTTTGCAGTGGAGAACTTCACCATGGAAATCAGAAGTAGAGTGAGCTGACTTTGGTTGAATGTCTAGATCTGGAGTCTCAACTTTCCAAATGCTCCAGGCTCATAAAATAGTGCCTGACAAGGGCAAAGTTCTAAGAAAATGTATTAAAACAAGATTAAAGCATTAAAGTCCATTTGGGGCTAATGAATAGAACATCTTTAAGGAAATGGCTATGCACACAACTAAGGAAAAAATACTTAATATTCTCCCTGATTTGAGCTCATAAGAGATCAATGAAAATAACTGCAGAAGCAGAGGAGAAGGCCCTTATCACCAGGTGACCAGAGCAGGTGGCTCTCACCTGGTCTCCTTGACACTCCAATCCAGTTGCCAGGGTAGTTTTCTCTTTCCTTTCTTTTCCTTTGCCCTTCCCTTTCCTTTTAAATTCCCCTCCCCCCAGTTACATGTAAAAACAAATTTTAACATTTGTTTTCAAAACCTTTGAATTCTAAATTCTAACCCTCCTTTTCTCCCTTCCTGCCTTGAGAAGGCGAGCAATTTGATATTGCAGTCATGCCAAACCTTTCCATATTAGTCACATTGTGAATGAAAACAGATGTTTAAAAAATTTTTACAGCGTTGTGTTCTAGAATGTTGATCTGGTTGTGTCACCACCCCCACCTCATTGTCAAGCTCAGTGAGCTCTATCACCAACTAGGTCAAACAGAAAACTCCTCTGTTTGGCATTCAAAGCTCTCCATAACCTGGCCCTTCTCTATCTTTTAATCTTTCTTATACTTTATTCCCCTCCTCACACTATAATCCAGCCACACTGGCCTGGTTGCAGTTCAAATGGCCTTGACCGTTTACTCCAGCGGTGGGGAACCTATGGCCTTGAGGCCACACATAGCCCTCTAGGTCCTTAAGCGTGGCCCTTTGACCAAATGGATTCAAAGGTCGCACTTGAGAACCTAGAGGTCCACAAGTGGCCCTGAGACCGTAGGTTCTCCACCCCCTGGTTTCTTCTGTCTCTGTGCTTTGGTCTAGCTAACTACCCATGCCTGGAAAGCTCCTCTTCTTCTCCTTTGCCTCTTAGTCCCCTGGATTTCTTCAAGAATCAGCTTAAATGGTATTTCTGCAAGAGGCCTTTTATGGTCACCCCAGGAAAGCACCTTCCATTTACTTTATATATATCTTATATGTACCTGGTTTTTCACAGCTTGTCTCTCTCATCCGAACGTGAGCTCCTTGAGGTCAGAGACCGATTTTGCCTTTCTACCCTCAATACTTAGCTCAGTGTCTGGCAAATGCTTGTTGACTGACTTGTGGCTGAAGTCAGGAATGGAGAGATGATGGTCGGTGCTTGGGAATGCATATTTATCAAGGGAGAAAGTATAAACAGAAAGAACAAACTGATGGTCCAGGACAGAACTCTGGGAAGTCCATCATTGAAGGGAACAGAATCAGTGAAGAGGATATGGAAGAGGAGAGAGAACCAGAAGAATGTTCTTTCTTTGAATTTGAGAGTAAAAAAATACCAGTAATGTTGATGATGATCATCAAGTGTTGGTCATACTCTCATGGCAGAGGTCAGGGACAATAAAAAATAACAGAAAAGCCCCTTCACTATCTCTAATAAAGAACAAGTAAACTTTTTTTTTTAAAGTACGTTGAAACCCATAGATAAGCGGTGGAACTACCCAGCACTTGGGGTCAAAGTAACTGAGTTGGGGGTGGCTAGGTGGCACTAGCCCTGGAGTCAGAAGGACCTGGGTTCAAATTCAGCCTCAGACACTTAAAACTTACTAGCTGTGTGACCTTGGGCAAGTCACTTAACCCCAAATGCCCTGCCTTCCTCCCCCACCAAAAGAAGCCCAAGTAAGTGAGTTAGAACCTGGCTCTGGCCACCCTGTGTGACCTTCAGACATTTCACGTCTTGTACCAGTTTCCTCCTCACTGAAATTAGGGGATGGACCAAGGTCTTTTCTAGTACTAAATCTATGTTCTCCAGAATTCCATAAAACAACACTGATTTGGAACTTGAAGGGTGCTTACAGGTCATTCAGTCCAACCCCCTTGCTTTGCAGAAGAATACAATAAGGTTTAGAGTGGTTTAAGTGAGGTGCAAGTGGTTACACTGCTTTCTTGTTCAGCTGTTTCAGTCGTGTCTGACTCTTCGTGACCCCGCTTGGGGTTGTCTCGGCAAAGATACTGGACTGGTTTGCCATGTCCTTATCTGACTCATTTTTACAGATGAGGAAACTGAGGCAAACAGGGTTAAGTGACTTGCCCAGGGTCACACAGTTAGGAAGCGTGTGAGGCCAGATTTGAACTCAGGAAGATAAATCTTCCTGACTCCAGATCATAACAACAGCAAAAATAATAGCTGGGGTTTATATAGCACCTTTGGGTTCGTAAAGCACTTTACAAATGCTATTTCATTCTTACAACAACCCTGTGAGGTAGGTGGTATTTGCACCTTCATTTTACAGATGAGGAAGCTGAGGCTTCAGGAGATTAAGTGACTTGCCCAGGGTTACACAGCAAGTAAGTGTCTGAGGCTGGATTTGAACTCAGGTCTTGATGACTCCAGCTTCAGCACTGTCTTTACCACAGCACCTAGCTGCTAGTAAGGGTGTGAAGTAGGATTGAAAGCGCATGTTCTCCCTGATTCTACAGCCAGCACTCCATTCATTATACTATTCTGTCTCCCAGGCCTATGATCAGAAGTCAGAAGGCCTGGGTTTTCAATCTAGCTCAGTCATTACATAGTTGTGTGGCTTTGGGCAAGTCACTTAGCCCCTCTGTAATGAAGTGAATTCTAAGGTCCTTCCAATTTAAAAAATTCTAAAAGTCTAAATGAACTTAACTTGTGGTCCACAGACTACCACCTCTATCCCCTGCCACCCAGGAATCTGTGGACTTGGATAGGGAAAAATGCACCTTTATTTTAACATAGTTTCCTTTCAATCCTAGACACTTTGTTGCATTTGTTTAGGAATACAGTTATCCCTTCCACATTGTAGAGGTTAGGGGCATGGTGCCTCCATGATCTGGAAAATTGGTATAAAATGTTTGGCCCTCCACTTGTAGCATGAAAGAAGTCTGAGTTTCTTTATCTTTTAAGGGTGTTTACACATTATAAATTATAAAATTTGTGTAAAGTGTTTGTTCATAGACTCTGCATTCACAGGCAGCTTTTCAAAACTTCCCACAAATTCCCATTTAATTTCTTATGCCAACCTGCAATATATTGAAACTGTGATGAGGAAGGCATAACTGTTTTATTCTAAGGCAGACCTGCACAACCTGTGACCCGCCAAAGGATTTCCTCTACATACAAAGGATGTTTTCCTCTACATTTTTTCTGGCTGCCTAAAATCATTTGGCGTGTCATAAGTGTCCTGTGGGCCCACAGGTTGTGTAGCCCTTTATAAGGGGTGCATTGGTTTCATGAAAATGCCCAAAAGAGTTCTATGTTACAAAAAAGGTTAAGAATTTCTAGTTACAGGAACTTTTTTTTTTTGCTGAAGTTATATCTATTCATACACTTTCTGAGCAAATGTCATCCTCTAAAAGAGTTTGAACCTTCATGCTGGCTTGTCATTTTTACTTTGATCTAGTTTAACCTAATGCTTTGGGAGAAGAGATTTTTTTCTGATAGTAAACATCTTAGGATCCACATGGTGAAAGAGGAATGGGAATGCAGGTGTTCCTACTTTCTAGTCCCCTTAACTCATCATTATATATTTATTAAGCTCTCACGAGGTGCCTGGCATCCGTGTCAGCCCTGCTGGAATATACAACTGCACAAGTGTTTTGACCTAAGTGGTGCCAGGAAAGCCTTCTCCACTTGCCCCCCCCCCTCCAAAGTGCATCTTTTGACTACCTGTCACAGTGCATGAAATTCCACTAAAGGCATACTTTGCCTAAATGCCATTAATTGGTTTTATAAAGAAGGAAACAAGAATTTATCAAGTGCCTATTACATGCCAGGAACTGAACTAAGCACCTGATAAATTTATCTCATTTGATTTTTCTCAATAATTCTGAGAGGCAGGTGTTACTCAGTTTACAGTTGGACAAACAGGGGCGTTCATTTACCTCTGGATGGACACTTGAAGTCAATGGAACTAGAGAGGAGGGACTCCCTTTAGGGCTGAATTTGGTGTCCCAACTACTATTCTCTTTGAGGGATAAGTGATTTAAATCCACATATCAGTCTGTACCTCAGTCTGGAATGTGCAGTATACGTGAGTTAGAAATGGATGTTCCCAGGCTAGTGAAAGAACTCGCTTTTCCACCATTGTACACTCGACATCATCGTCCATCAAAACAACATCTTTCTTCAAGGCTTTTACTGCGAAGAATTGGTTTGTTTTCCTGAATTCTGCCAGGAATACCTTGGAGAGAAAAAAGTGATTGGTTTAGACTTATCATTAAAAAAAGAAAATAGAGTCCACAAAAGTCTTATAAGGACTAACAGCTAAGATTTTCCTTTCTCTTGAGCCAGAATAGAAATCTGTTTTCATTGGCCTAGGGCATTATTTAACATTTTAATACGATAAACCTTTGCTGAAGTTTCTTTTACTAACAAATGCTCTACAATTTAAATTTGGTTCTCATTTCAGGATTTATCACACCATTAAAAATGCCATGGCATGGGATATTATTCTCTGGGCCTAAAATATGCAGCAACTACAAGTTACTCCAGTTCCACTGGGTTGAAAGATGAAGGATAGGCAAGAATTAATACAGCATACACTGTTCGGAAGGCCCCCAATTTCTATCCTCAGTACATATGCACATATACACACTTTCTGAGGTGGTGAATACAGATCTCAACTGAGTGTGAATAAAGAATTTCCTGAAGTGGTCACATGTGTTCACATCCTCACTACTTGAAGTATAATTATATAAAACATGGTAATGATTCCAGCCCAATGGAAATATGCAGTGAAAATTAGAATAATGGGGCCACTTCAGGAGATGAATCATTCTCACTAATTAGGACCTAGCTGTATTTCAGTTCCTTTATCATCCCCTGCCCCACCCCCCCAAATACAAACTAGTGTCAATTTTAGGAAGGAAATTGTTTCTCAGGTAAATGGGGTGATAGAGTGCTTAATCAGGCCCCAAATATTGAAACTTATAGCTAATTTTTCTTGCCAGTTTCAAGCCATTGGCTTGAAGGAGGATCAAGGGTATTGAGAAGCTGTATGGCCATCGATACAGCAAAAACATGACATATAGGTAGCTCATTCATAAACTCCTGTCTCCCTGATGAATTTTATGAAAAGTATGGAGGCCATATATTTTGGAATTAGGAAAATGCCTAATCCCAGGGATCCTGGGAATAATCAATGAGGGTCACAGCTAGGTTCTGATGAGTTGAAACAGTGGATCCTGTAAAACAGGTACTTTATTAGAATTCAACTTCATATTTCCATTGGGCTGGAACCAGTTACCATATTTTACACAATTATAGCTTCAAATAAGGTGAATTCAAATATCTGTGACTGATTCAGGGGATTCATTGTTCACAATAATCAGGACCTCAAGGTCACGGTAGGCCCAATGAACAAAGAAGCCCTGAGGATCACAATCTGTTTCCAGCTACTTGAACCCCCCCCCCCCATCATTTTGAGCCTATTACTATTTTATGAGGATATGGGAAAAGGGTAAAGATTTCTCTGGGGAAGCATAAGTTGCATGAAGGGAGGCCCCTGAATAAAATGAGAAATCATAAAATCTCAGTTGGAAGAGAATTGAAAGGCCATCTAATCCAATTTATACAGATAGAAATTACCTCTACAATTTGACCAGCAGGTGGTCATCCTTGCGCTTTAAGACTTCTAATGATGGGGACAACCCAGTATTTCTCCCAGACTAGACTAGTCAACTGCTCTAACTGTTAGGAAGTTTTTCTGCACACTCAACTCTACCCTCATTGTGATTTCTAACTATCACTCCCACTCCCATCCTTTGGGACCAAGAAGAACAAATTTAATTTCTTTTCTACATTATAGCATCACATATTTATAGACAGCTATCATGTATTCTCTAAGTCTTCTGTTCTGTAAACTAAACATTCTTGGTTCCTTCAGCTGCTACTCGTGATCCTGATAACTCTCCTCTTGACTTATCAATGTCCCTTCCTAAAATATGGCACCCAGAAGAGAGTACTATACTCTGCATGTGGTCTGGAGCAGGGCTATCACTTGCTTCATTCTGGAAACTAATTATCTCTTAAAATAAAGCTCAAGACCAGTACTCATTATCTTTTCCCTCCCCTATTTATGTAGAGGACAACACCAACTTCCCAGTCCCTCAGGCTTACAACCTAGGAGTCTCCCTGGATCTCTCACACTGCCTTCCCCCCACTCCATGAAATCCAATCTGTTGCCAAAGCCTAACGATTTCACCTTTGCAACGTCTCTCTGATATGCATGTCCCCTTCTCTCCTATGACACTGCCATCGTTCTGGTGCCGGTCCTCATTGCCTCAAGCCTTGATTATTGCAATAGCCTGATGGTGGATCTGCCTGTCTCAAGTCTCTTCCTATTCATGCAGCCACAAAAGTGCAGGCCCAATCACTTCACCCTCTCCCCACCTACTCTAAACTCCAGTGGCACCCTGTTGCTTTCAGGAGCAAATACAGAACGCCCCGTTTGGCATTTGAAACCCTCCATAACCTAGTCCCCTCTACCTTTCTCGCATATTCTTCAACCCAGTGATAATGGCCTCCTGGCCATGCTCCATCCCTGGAACAATACCATCCTCCCCCCCTCCGACTACTGACCTCCCTGACTTCCAAAATCTCCTTCCCTAAGAAGCCTCTCCTAACTCCTCTTAATTCCAGTACCTTCCCTCTAGGAATTATTTTCTGTTTTCCCACGCGTAGCTCACTTGTATGTGTTTTGTTTGCATGCTCTTTGAGGTCGGGGACTATCTTTTGTCTCTTTTTGTAATTTTAATGCTTAGCATAGTGCCTGGCACGCTGGAGTTGCTTACGAAATGTTTGGGGCAGCTAGGTGGATAGACTGCCAGACCTGAAGTCATCTTCCTGGCATTAGACACTTGCTAGCTGTGTGACCCTGGGCAAGTCACTTCACCTGCTTGCCTGAGTTGCTCATCTGTAAAATGAACTAGAGACGGAAATGGCAAACCATTCCAGTGCCAAGGAAATCCTAAATGGGATCACAAGAGCGGACACAATTGAGCAATAACAAATCCTTCATGACCGATTGAATTAGGACTTTGTTTTGGTTGCCTTTTGTTTATGGGCTCTTACCTTGCAGTGCCCAGACCTCTTTCAGTTCTCCCCCATCCTATACTGAGCAATTAACTAATTCCAAATGTAAAACTTTACATTTGTTCCTATTCAATTTCATTTGATTTGCTTAGTTTATTCTTCTAAACTGTATAGATCTTTTAAAAATTTAAATTTAAAAATTAAAAAAAGTCATCCTGTATATTAGTTATACCTCCCCATTTCATGATATTAGCAAGTTTGATAAGCATGCTAACCTATGTCTTCCTACAAGTATAAGGGGAGAGTTTCTCTCCATCCCTTCATGAATAGAAACATTGAGCAGTATATGGTGAAGGACAGCTCCCTGGAGCACTGTACTAGACTCCTCCTTTCCAAGATGATATTAAGTAATTAATAACTATTCTTTGGATCTGATCATTTAGTCAGTTCTGAACTTATCTATTTCATTATTTAGTCCACCTTTGTCTATCTTGCCTGTAAGATACTATTTTGCCTGCATGAGAGACTGTCAAAGGGGACAGGTAGGTGGTACAGTAGACAGAAAACGTGGTCAAGTCTCTTAACATCTGTCTGCCTCAGTTTCCCCATCTGTAAATTGGGGATAATACTAGTACCTACCTTTAGTGCTGTTGTGAGAAACAAATGATAATAGCATTATGGCTGGTATATATTGGGCACTATATTAATCCTAGCTATTATTATTATTAGGTAGATCACATATAGCTTTTATCCCTTGAGGTACCAGTCTAGTAACTCGTTTTTTTAAACAAAGGAAATTAATTTAATCTAGCGTGATCTTCTTTTTTTCAAAAAATAATTAATTATTATTTTTTGTTTTTTTGTTTTTTGGAGGGCAATTGGGGTTAAGTGGCTTGCCAAAGGTCACACAGCTAGTTTTTTCGTGTTAAGTGTCTGAGGCCGTATTTGAACTCAGGTCCTCCTGACTCCAGGGCTGGTGCTCTATACACTGAGTCACCTTCTTGATGAAGATATGCTGGTTCTTATTGATTAATGCTTCCTTTTCCAGTAAAAGTAGAAAGGAGAGAAGAAGCAAATTAGGAAGGAAGATGGGAGAAGACAAGATAGAAGAAGAGGTGGTTCAAGACAGGAAAATATGGGAAGAAGAAAAGAAAGCTGATTTAATAGGATCTCTGTTATTGTGGGAAAGGTAGAAGTCCAGTCTTTGGCCTAGGTCATTTTCCTTCTTGCTTTAAGTTTGAAATGAGAGTTCAAATTTTCTGCTCTTTAGGTAAACGGCCTTGTATACAGTAGGCATGTAACAAATATTTGCTGAATTGGATGATTATATGAGATCCTGAGGCACTAATCCTTGTACATAGCAGAGTAAAACTGGACTTCTTATTTGCCCTTCAGATAGTAACATAATTTGTAAATTTAATTGAATGTCTTTCTTATTCAAATATGGAAAGCCACGGGGTTGGGGACAAAAAGAAAAAAAGCCATTTCATTAACAATTAAAAGTGCTCTTGCTATAATTATTTCTCCTAATAAACACCCCCAAACCGGCTATAAACTAAGCAGCTGAAAAGGCAGTTTTAATCTACATTATATACTTAGGATTTTTGGTAACATGTTATAATTGCACATTAATTGGTGAAAAATGATCATGAAGAGTGGCTATAAAATTGTTTGTTGTGCCCAGATTAATGCCAAATGAATTTGTAATGGGTGATATTATTGCAAGGGACATCTAAAAGAATTAAGGATGACCAGGGGCAGTTTGAAAAGAACAGTGGAATTTGCTGAAGCCAACTGCCAGTGTTGAGACCCAAATTCTAAGCAGGACACAACTTCATGTAGCTGTTTTTGCTGTTAACTTGTGTTTTGGTTTGCTCAATATAATTTGGGTTAATGTCTCTGCCAAAGTCTAGAGAACAGGTGTCTAAATATTACATGGAAAGGAGTTACACAAGTGCATGGAGCAGGGTGATCTTTCCAGGTGGGGAAGGACCCAGGCCAGTGGGCTTCAGTCCCAGTGGACTTTTTCTAGGGCTACATTTAGGTACATAAAAGAATTATAAGACTGGTGAGGACACCTGCATATTATGAACATATCTCTTTATCATGTCTTATTTGACAATTCCCTATCCTTATAGATGTTAGAGTTGATAAAAAAAATATTCTACTTGTCCATGATAATTGGTCAGGATTATGCAAAGAAGATTGCTGGTCTCCTTTTTGATTCACAAAATCTTAAAAATTGGAGGAGACCTCAGCAGTCATCTGCTTTCCCCTGTACCTGAACAAGTATCCCTCTATACCTTGACAAAAGATGGTCCAGACTTTGAAACTCTCCAAAGTGGGGAAATCCATGATATCTCAAGCAAACACATTCTACTTGGAAATAACTGTAGTGATTTGGAAGCTTTTCCTTTTAAGAAGCCTAGATTTTGCTCTGCACCTTGCAACTACTGTTTCTGGATCTTCTCTGTGAGGCCAAGTGGAATGAGTCCTTTTCCAAAGGATAAGCTCTTTAAACGATGACAGCTCTTATGTCTACTCCCACCCCATCTTCTCAAGGTTAAACATCCTTTCTGGCAAACGGAGGGTCCTTGAGGAGCCAGATTTGGACCCACTCTTTCTAACATGAGGCTCAGCACTCTATTCACACACCACCTAGCTGTCCCTACTTTGAACATAGTAGACATTTAATGAAAGCTGGTCCAATTGAAATGTTAATCCTTGTTTTTAACCAATGTTTCTATAGACTATGGCTTCAGGAGTACAGGTGCCATATTTTCAGAGGGATATCAGTAAGCTGGATTGTGTTCAGAGGAAGGCCTCTAGATGTTTGTACCAAACAAATCCTTCCATACTGAAATGCTGTTCAATGAATTCCTTATATGATTCCAGCCCCATAATGATTAGCCCCACTGATAAGAATTGTTGTTCATTTTAATTTCTGGGATCAGCCCAGATGAACTTCCTCATCCTGTAACGTACCTTGCCAAAACTTCCTTTTCCCAACATTTTGTGCAAAATGAAATCCTCAATACTGAATTTCATCCTGAGGGATGGTTGTTCTGTCTTCAGTACTGGTCCTGAAAGAGGTTCGGTGCTCACCATCCCTTCCACTGGCAGCTCCCAGGAGATTCCCTGAGGCTCTGAAATGAGCAAGCCAGTTACTGAAAATGAACTTAGAAACTGAATGGCTTCCCAATCATACAGACTTCGTGTATTTTGTACTTCAAATATCCCATTTGAGGAGCTCGTGCTATTTAATTATGGGGTAGGGACCTTTAAGTATAGTCTGAATTTCCCTGTGTTCCTCTGCAGGGGCTTTATCTCAAACTCATGATCATGGATAAAACTCTCAATCACCCACTGACCATAAATGCAGAACAAAATCAGACTATGGACAAACTGGGATCTGAACCAAAACTAAAAAAAAAAATTCCTTTTTGACTGTCCTTTGTGTCATTGTGGTTGATGGCTATCAGATATATCATCCCAATGGCACTGGCACCTGAAAATAACTACAGTCAATATTTAAACAGATTGTACATTATCTCATTTGATTCACATAACATGGAATCCTATAACATAGGTGCAGCACAGAGGATTATCCCCATTGTATAGAAAATGATGCTCAGAATAGTTATATGACTTGCCCATTGTCACATGGCTAGAGTCATTGCAAAGTTCAAACCTAGTCCTCCCCTAAATGCCCAAACCATTCATCTTTCCTTGACCTTGTGTTATTTAACACTTAGGTTTTTTTTTCATTCATCAAAGTCTCAGTGAAAAAGCTAAATTCATTGCTCCTCCCATTACTCTGGACCTCAGAAATCCTGGGCTCAAATCCTATACTTCATCAATTACTATCTGTGAAAACTTACATAAGAAACTTAACCTGCTTGGACCTTGGGGTTTCCTTATCTGAATATTGAGGGGTTGTATTAGATGTCAAAAGTGGCAGCTAGGTGGCACAGTGGATAGAGTGCTTGAACCTGGAATCAGGAAGACCCAAGTTAGAGCCTTACACACTACCAGTAGAGCCTTAGACAACACCCCCTGGGATTGTTGAAAGATCAAATGATTTTAAAAAGTGTTTTGCAAACCTGAAAACATTGTATAAATGCTTTTGAAAATGGTCTTTTAGGTTCTTTGTATCTCTAAATCTATGATCCCAGGGCACAAACTTTGCTTTGTAGTCCTCTTGCTAGAATTTGAGCCTATTTCCTCCTAATTAGAGGAGGGAGTATAGAGGGATAAACATTTGAATGAGGATTAAAAGGCCTGGATTCCTAGAACGCCAAGCTGCTATAGACTGGAGTATGACCCAAAGCATATCTGTTTAACTGAGCTATCAGTGTAAACGAAGAACAACTTTTTCCTTGTTTTCCTTGTTATAACACTTAATGACTCAAGTCCTCAGACATCTTGCTCTCTTTTAAGGCTAACACAGATTTTATCCTTTATTTCAGAAGATCTCCAGACCAGAATCATGCGTCCGTTACTTTCTTTGGGCTTACCTTCTAAGTGAAAACTGAACTACCTTCAAACTGTTAGCTAAGCAGCCAACCTTTGATTCTTGCTAAATAGAATTTTGACTGTGGCAGGCTATTTCTTCATGAAATTGTTCTCCTATGTGTCATCATGGTGTATAATTACCCTTTGGTCCTAGAGGACTATGTATTACCAACAAAGCATAATCTATGAATAGTCCTACCAGGCTAGACAGGATGTGAGTGTCACAAAAAGACCGAGTTTACTATCTCAGTACTAACCTAGCTAGGAAAGGAGAGCCACAATGGGTTGAGCACTGCATGATGAATGGTGTGTATGCAAGCATGTAAGCATGTATGCATACACACACAGGGAACACAAGAATTAGAAAGTACTGAAAACCCAGAGGAGTTATGGTCTTCACTGGAGGGAAAAGCCACATGATATGATGGATTTATTGAAGTATTAAAGCACAAACCGGGCCATTGACAGTCCCTACCCATCTCTATTTGCCTTTTAAAATCCATAAAGTGTAGGTAACAGGCAAATATGTTACACTCTGGGGTCAGCCAATCAACCACTGACTGTCATCACAGTCAGATTCATATCTGCATAATTCTGTAACAGAGAATTATGTAATGGTGATAAGTTTAAATTGGTCGCTTACAGAATAATAGAAATACAGAGAAACCTAGAGGCCATCTGCTACAGTGTACTCAAGGTTATAATCCTCTGACCTTTACCTGATGACCTCAAGTGATGGGGCAGTACCCCACTATATCCTGAAGCATTCCATTGCATTCTGCTTCTGGGTTGTTGGAAAGTTGCCTCTCTCACCTTCATCCATGGTTCTCATTTTTGCTTTATGGTATCAAGCACAGCATGTCCAATATTTCTTTCAAATACTCAAAGGCAGTCTTTATACATGCTCCTCTAACCTTTCCCCTACCCCCTGAAGTATCACTTCTTCAGATTAAACTGTTAATGCTGTTTATGATATGATCTTATCATTCTAGTCCTCTTTAACCAGATGCTTTCCATCTTAATGGTCTTAAAACATAGTGCTCTGAGCTTGACACATTTCCTCTTCCCTCTTTCTGGATTCTCTTAACCTGCTTGGACCTCAGTTTCCTTATCTGAATATTGAGGCAGGTTGGATTAGATGCCAAAGGTGACAGTTAGGTGGCACAGTGGATAGAATGCTTGAACCTGGAATCAGACCCGAGCCTCAGACGCTACTTGGCTGTGTGACCTTGGACGAGTCATTTAACATTTATCAGCCTCCAGTACCCACCTCTGTTGGAAGAGTGGGTTTTTGTCATCTTACTGTGTTGTTGTTCTGATCCTGCTCTTCCCTTCTCAGGCTCTTTCCAAGGGCCGCTTCTGTGCCCTACTCCTCTGTGTGGGTATATCCCCGGGCTCTATTCTGAGCTGTCTACTCTATACTCTCTTGATAATTGCACAAGTTCTCATGGGTTTAACTATCAACTCAATGTAGATAACTCCCAGATCTACATAAATTGCCCTTATTTCTCTCCTCAGCTTTAGCTGCACCTGAATTTTCCATAAGCATCTCAAACTCAACACATAAAATGGAACAAAATATATCTTTCCCTCTAAAGCCATCCCTCCCTAACTTTACTGTTTTTTTTCTCACCGAGGGCATCATAATTCTTCCAGTTACCCATGTTTGCAGCCTTTGTGCCTTTCTCAGTTCTTCACACTCCTCCCCAACTTTCTTATATCTTTTCTGTTGTCAAGTCTTGAATATTCTACCTCCATAACATCTACTGTCTGTCCCCTAATTAGGTCTTCCTTCGCCAATATTCCCCTTCTGCAATTCACAGAACGTGTTACTCCCCTGCTCAAGAAGTTTCAGGGGTTCCTTACTGCCTTTAAGATAAAATATACCCTTCTCTATTTGACATGCAAAGTCCTTCCAAATCTGGCTCCAACCTACCTTTCTAGGCTGAATATAAATTATTGTTCCATTACACGTTCCATGTTCTTGCCAATCTGGCCTACTCAACGTCCCTATTGTTCAGTCAGTGTTCATGGCAGATGCTGGAGTGGTTTGCATTTCCTTCCAAACGGGATGAGTGACTGGCCCAGGGTCACACAGCCAGTAAATGTCTGAGGCCCAAACTGAATTTGTGAAGATGCTCCTTCCTGATTCCGAGCTTAGTGCTCTATCCAGTGTACCACCCAGCTACCCTATACATACAACACATCTCCCTTCTGCGCTTTAGAATGGGTTGTTTCCTACGCCTGGAATGCTCACTCACATTCATTTCTTTTCTCTCTCTTTCTCTTCTCCTCCTTCCCCTTTTTCTCTTATACCCCTAGCTTCGTCCAACTCTTTGCTCAAACATCATTTCCCAAAACCAGATTTTCTCCAACTCTGCAGTTGTTAGCGCTTCTCCCCCTATTGCTTTTGGGGGCACATACTTTGTATTTACCCATCTGTGTATCAGAATTCTAGTCGTTTGGAAGTCAGGGAGTATTTTCTTTTGACCTTTTGTAGTCTTGGTGCCTAGCATGGTGCCGGGCAGAAAACAAGACCCTAATTACTATGTATTTAATTTAATTGAAATTAATGTGGTTAGACTATGAAAGAGCATGACAAGACCGTCACCTCCTTTTTTCTGTCTTACGACAGCCTAAGATCCCATTACTTTTTTGGCTACCGTATCATAGTATTGCCTCACGTCGAGTTGGAACCCACTTTTTTTCCCCTTCTTGAACAGGACATGAAGTGTTTTTTGTTTTTTTGGGTTTTTTTTTTAGACTCAGGTTGCCTTGATCTCTGTCAAATATTAATTTTCTTAGATGTGCTTCATTATTTTGGTCTTTCATGATCTTTTTGGATTCTGGGTCTGTCATCCAAGATGTTAACTATTCTTCCAATTTGTGCCTTATCTGAACATTTGATAAAAATGTCATTTATGTTTTCATAGAAATCATCATTAAACATGTTAAACGGCAAAGGGTCAGGGAGAGATACCAAGAACAGCTGTCTCTTCTTCCAGATAAAATCCCCTAAATTTAAATAAAATCATTAATGACTATTCTGAATCTGGTGCTGAATCTAACTAATGATTTTGTTGTCTAACCTACTCCTTTCTATCTTGTCCACAATATCTGCATTGCAAGACTTCATCAAACAATTTGACAAATAAACCACAGGGACCAGATGTCCTATTGTTGTCTCAAACTTAATATCCAATATATCATATCTCCATAAGGTATCATGAAGTAATGGATAGAGAGACAGGCTTGGAATTAAAAAGACACGGGGTCAAATTTAGCCTCAGATGCACTAGAAAAGTCACCATGTGCCTTAGCTTCTCCATTTATAAAATAAGGGAGTCAGATTCTACGATTGCTAAAGTTCTTTATAGGTCCAAGTGTATTATCCTATCAAAAAGGAAATGGTCTTTCCCTCCAATCTACCCTTCTTTCTTATTTTGTATTTCTGTTAAGGACACCTCCTAGGCACCTAGATTTGCAAATTCGGAATCATCCTCAAGTCTTCATTGTCTTTCATCTCTTCTCTTATCCCTCCTCCCCATATCCAATCATTTGTAAAGTCTTGTTGATCCCATCTCTATAACGTCTTAAGATGCCTACTTTTCTTCATTCACACGGCTACCATGCTAACCTCCAAGCTGGTCTCTAATTCATCTCCCTTCCATACAGCTGTGAAGGTGATATTCCTAAAGCATAGGTGTGAACATGTCACCTTGCTCAAGAAGCTCCATGGGCTCCTTATTGTCTTTGGCATCAAATAAATACTTCTCTGAATGGCAGTTAAAGTTGGTCTCTTCACAGACATAGTACACATCAGTCCCCTTCACATGCTCTCAGCCTACTTCTTTTGTTCCTCACACATCACATTCCATCACCTATCTCTGGGTCTTTGGGTAGGCTGTCTCCCTTGCCTGGAACTCATTCCCTTGTCTTTCCTGCCCCTTAGAATCCCTAATTTCCTTCAAAGTTCAACACAAGTGCCATCTACTTGAGGCCTTTCATTACCTTCTTAGCTGTCAGAGCCCCACTCCAATTATCTTCTATTTAATTTTAAAATATTTTGCATATATTAATTTATATTCATCTTGTTTCCAATGAGAGAATATAAGTTCCTTGAGGGCAAAGCCTGTTTCATTTTTGTCTTTGCATCCTCAGGGCCTAGAATAGTACCTGGCACATTAAATTCACTTTAAGAAATGCTTGTTGATTGATTTGTTGCTATTGCTCCTGTACAAGTATAATAATTCAACCCCCCAGAAAACCAAAACAAAACAACTTGAGCTTAGTTTGATATGGCCTGTTCTTTATGAAGCTTTGCTGGCTCTTAATGGTCAGTTCTTCCTGGCCCAAGTGCTCACAAACAGTCCTTTCTAGACTTCTACCAAAAATGGAGGTCAAGTTTACTGGCATACAGTCTGCAGATTCTACTCTCTTACCTTTAAAAAAAGAATATACTTGCTCTTCTTCAATTATATGGTACCTCACTTGTCCTTCAGAGTCTTTCAAAGATCATTGATGGTATCTAAGAAGTTGCGCCCACTAGTCAGTTCATTCTATGAAGTAGGATTCAGCAGAACTCACAAAAGGCAACTAGTTGCTCTCTTAAACATTTTTTGTTCTATCTTTGCCAATGCAAAGTACACTTTCCTTGACTCAGAAAACAAAATCGACGTAATTTTTGAGTATTTTTGCCATCTCTCTGTCTTCCCGTATTGCCTTTCCATCATCCCTCAGCAGCAGTCATATTCCTTCTTTCTCTTTTTCCTAATAAAACTTTTTTTTAAAATCACATTTTGTTAACTGGCATTCCTCATCAAGGTCAGTTCATTGTGAGTATGCATAATACTACACTTAACAATACCATGCTGACTTTTGTGTTAATCTCCCATTATGTCATGCTACCATTTTGTATACATATATTCTAAAAATCCAAGTTGACCAATAAATTCTCTGTGCATCCACATTATTTCCCTTCTACTCTTCTTGGAAATATTTCCATTATATCTTTTGAATTTCATTCTTGAGGGTTTCTAATCCTTCCAGGGTTTCTTCTCCTATATAATTTTAAGCCATGGTGTTCTATTTGTCCTAGGTTTAGCCTAGACTCTTTAAAAGAAACTTTCTCACTGGGTTCATGATAGACTGTGAATTCTAATATGAAATACTTATTTCCCTCAAAAATTTTTCTATCATTTATTCTTCAGCAACCAATTCTTTTCTATCAGTCAGCTTCAACTTCAGAACGGTAATTTCCCTTTCTATTCCCCGAACTTGAAAGGATGCAATTACTATGGCAAACCAAGAATTAATTAGCTGCTATGCTTTTGCAAAAGGGAAGGGAATATTGCCTCCTATGTGCCAGGCCGCACTGTGCTAAGTGCTTTACACACATTATCTCAATTGAAAAGAGAACTCTAGTGGATGCCTCGATAATTTTAGTACCCTACCGCTATTCTATCACATTGCTGTGCCAGACTTGTTACTTTTCCCCCAAATTCCCATTTCCTCCTGTCCAGGTAACCTATAATTTACTTCTATGGAAATCTTTCCTGTTTCTCCCTCCAAGGAAATTTCTGGGGAATATAATCTTCTTGAGGAAAAAGACTCATTTCTATCTTTCTATCCCTATTGCCTAGGACAGCACATAGTAGGTATACAATAAAAATTTATTGAATTGAATTCACTCAATTATAATTTTTTTTCCTGCTCTGGTTTCTAGATTTCTTCACAAGAGTATTTCTTAATATACTCTGTGCTCTCCACCCATGCTCCATTTTTTTTCCTATTCTGTTCCATTTGAATAATATATTTTTCTGAGCTACGTATTTCCATTGTGAGTCTCATTCCATTAAGTCTCAACGATACTGATGGAGTCAATTTGTCTCCTTCCAATAAGGTATATATAAGGTAATTGCTTATTACCAACATATTGTGCATTTATGTACAGACACATGAAGACATGCATTTTATTGCTAATTCTTGGATTCTCTGGTAAATCAAGGGGCATCTTTACCTCTATTCTTCCTTTGTTTTGGGGACTATACATGATTTACGGCTTTATCGACAATTTTCTTTCCCTTCACTTTAAAGTCCTTTTGGTTAGATTTGTAAGACACTTGGCAAATACATTTTTACTAGGCCCCATTAGTCATGGTCCATTCTTGGCCCTCATTCCTTTATTTTAAGCTATATTCAAAAAACCCTAATCCTAATTCTCATCTGCCATCTTTCTAGCTAGCTACCCATTTACCACATCTGCCTTTTTCTTCTAAAGACCCCGACTCCTATTGGCTGCAGAGATGAAAATACCACCTCTGTCCCTCAAGTCCTTGGTTTCTTGCCTTGGTCTTCATTTTCTCTTGCAATATTTCCTACAATATTCTTTAGATCCCTTCTGGCAGGATAAGTTGTCAAATGAATCACAAGAAGTAGACTGTATTCATCACATCTATGAAGTCTTGGGAAGGTCTCAGTCATGACCCAGATACGTGCACTAGGAAAATAGCAGCCCTCCTTATGGTGATGTAGAAGAGTGGTGCCATGACACTCCTCAGCAAAGAATCATCACTACTCATCTGCTATTATTCCTTTGAGTCTTACAGGATGCCCTCATTTCCTACAGCACATGACAATCAGTTTAATTCAATAATCACTTGATTCAACACTTAATATGTATTCACTATATCCATAATTCCTTTGAATAGACAAATGCCTTTTTTTCAAAGGGTCCAGATTTCCCTTCTATGGGAAAGGCATCATACCTATTACTAAGCTCTAAAGAGTTCTTTTTCCCTCTACATCACATTATGGTACTCTAACCTCCTGACACAGGTCAGGATTCCCTTTTCCTCCTTTATATCCCTTTAAAAAATTTCATTTTCACCTTGAAACCATTTTTTCAAGGAATTTTTTCCATTCTCCAAATGCTGGAGAATAAAGAGATGTTTCTGTAGACCCCTCTCTTACTGGAGGGAGAACAGGGTACACTTCAAACCCAGAGAGCTTTTACTTTACCATGACAAAAAAGACAGATATACATTCTAGCAAGTCCCTAATGAATCCTTCTTGCCCTATGTGCTACTGTCTGTAAAGGAGATCCTGTATTCTGCCATTCTCGTTGGTCATCTTTCAAAGGGTTCTGCTGGGGTAAATGACCACAGGAAAACGGGCTATATTAAAAGTGTTGTCACCTTTCCTCAGCTTTGCCCAACCATTACCTTTAATTGGCAATCAGTTACATCTTGCCAAAAGATCAAGAAAAATACTTCCCTGATGTAAGTAGCCCAGACTGTCTGTGAGGTAGGATCTGGCTGAATTAAGAGACACTTCAAACCTCCTTCTTCCCATTGGTTTTTTTTAGAAGTTTTGGGCACTCTCTGCTCCTCTGCCCATTTCCCTAACTGTTCTCACAAACCATTGCCAGTTTTGTTCAAGCAAAATTTTGCATCTTGTCTGCTTCCAGTCCACTGCTACTAGGGAAGCCCTTGCTGTTCTAGGTAGGGAATGCCCTCTTCTTTAGAATCATCTGTGTCTACTTTAATTATAGCAGGAGTCACTTTGAGAAGAGCTAAGCCTGTTTTAGAGTTAGATGACATCTGGTTCAAACCTGTGTTTTTATAAATGAGGAAACTCAGGTAAAAAAAAGTGAAATAATTCACCCGAGGTTATCCACTTAAGCGCATGACAATTTACATTACATCTCATCAGAAGTGATCTTCAGGACATCCCTCTGAGGTAGGCAGTGATTATGATTCTCATTTCACAAATGAAGAAACAGGCACTTTCTTAGTCACCGTTCTAGTAAGTAGAATAACTGGGACTAGAACCCGGGCCTTTTGGCTCCTAGCTTGTGCCTGCTCTACTCCATTATGCTGCATTGCATAAAGAACAGAGTGATAAGACAATCCTAGAACTTTAAAGGTATGATGTCAGAGCTAATCATTAATGATGATCCCACTGAGGGCAGCTAGATGCTATCACGAGTAGAAGGCTAGACTTACTAGTTGTGTGACCCTGGGCAAGTCAACTGACCCCTCATGCTTCAGTTTTCTCATCAGTAATATGGGAATAATAATAGCACCTACCTCCCATCAAATGAGATAATAAATGTATAATTCTTTGTAAGCCTCAAACTGCTATGTAAATGGCTCACTGCTGTCATCGTCATCATCATCATCAACATCACCCCTCATTAAAGCTACCTTTTTTTCCAGCTGTAGAAATTGGTAAATATGGAATTGTTGCTCCTTGCTTTAGATGGATGGGGAGACCAATTTCAATTGGGCCTTCTCTGAAGATCTGTTCTGTGTCACGTAAACATCGAGCCTGGATTATAAACAAACAAGCAACAAGTTATTCTCTTTTCTGTTAAAGGACACCCTCAACAATTAAGCACTACTCATGGTAAACTTCCATATTTGGAACCCTGGATGGATTAGAAAACCGGGACATCCTGTCTAAGGCTTGGTATCTTTCCTTTTGTGGAGAAGGAAAAGAATAATATCTATGGAGAGGGAAACTTTCCTAGTATAATTTCCAATTATCCATGAAGAGCCATCATTTTGTCCCCCAATCCTTCTTGTCAAATCCTAAGGCCTCAGGAAGACTATTCCTAACACTTTATTCATAAATTGAAGATTTATCTGTCTTCCTCAATCTTCTCTGATAGTTAACTGGCCCTCCCATATAATCCTATAACAAGAGAAAAGAACATTTTAAAAAAATATTAAAAGATAAAGCTATTTTGGCTTTGTGTGTGTATATATATGTATATATATATACATATATGGTATATATGCATATATATGCAGTTTAATATGTTATTAATCACTGAAAATAAGAGACACATAACCTGCAAGGTAGGACTGATAGATAGAAGGGGAGGACAGCAAAATTCAGCAAAGGCCAAGACATTAAAGACCAGTGTGGTCTGGACCAACACCTACAATTCTGGGATGTCCCTACGTGTGGACTGAGTCTCTAAATAAATGGCTTTTATGAAGTCAGGCAGCTTCAGTGTACTACTCAAAAAGCCAACAAGCATCACTAATGGATGGCCTCCATCCTTTGACAATTCATGAACTGAAAGTGGCCCCTAAGGGCCTGAAAGAAGAGAATCTCCAGACAATATAAATGAATGTTATGTGGTCACTGGGAGAACACCAGTCAAGGCTATAACAGCAAAATCTGAAGTGTTTTCAAGTTGAACTAAAGCAGAGATTCCAGGATAGTTTACAAGGTAAATAAGTGAATATTGAATGGAAAAAACAAAAATATACTACAAAACACAACTCACTTCAAATATGTGGTTTTTGGGTTTGGATTTAAACTAACCAAATACTATCTAATTTCTTCCAATTAAGTTATACTCAATTTATCATATTATGGAGGTAATCCTGGGTCCTCAATGATAACAGGAATAGGTAAAAGTTGTTTCACATCTTCGGCCATGCTGGAAGGCTTCCAAGTGTAAGCTTAGACCATGTTAATTGTCCAAACACAATCCCAAATTCAGAGACCTTCACCAAGTGATTTGATTTTTTTCTGGCCAGAGAAAGTCATGGAGACCATTTACATGATACTCCATTTCTCATCTCTGGGTCTTTACCGAGGCTATTGCTCATGACTGGTATAGCCTTTTTCCTCATTTCTATCTCTTTGAATTATTACGTCACTTTAAAACTGAATTCAAATGCCACCTCCTTCAAAAGGCCTTTCCTCACCATGCTTCCTCTACCCCAGATGCCCATGCAATGAAGTTTTTTTTTCCATCCCTTTCTGCTGGAACCTGTACTCCTTGAGGGCAAGAAATGTTTGATTTTGCTTCCTAACCTATTGCCTCAACAGATGCCTAACAGTGCCTAACAGGCACTCAACAGATGCTTCTTACTTGACTGGCTGAACCTAGGGCACTGAGACCTTGTAATCTGTGTTCGTAGAGTGAGTATGCACACAGAGGAAATCCTGAAGAAACATTATACACTCAAGGACATTTTTCTCTCACTTGTGATGGGCCTCCCAAATTAAACTACAAGGATCTTTGAAACATATTTTGTACTTCTTTTGTATGTCCCCAGGGTACTATAATAACAATATATAATAATATGATAATAATGACAAGTGTGATAGCACAATGCAATGTTGCATATATAGATGTATTATATATGTATATGTACTATAGTTATGTTTATCCTGTGGGGATAGTAAAATTAAATTCTTGAGCAATCATAACAAACAGATAAAACTAGGGGCCATATATAAGGATTTATGTGGGCTATATACAGACTTAGAAAATCATCTACTTCCCTTGTCTATGTTGTACTGTATTTTTATTCATTTTGTTAAATATTTCCCAATTACATTTTAATCTGGTCCTCACACTCAAGAGAGTTGTGGGCCATGAGTTTAACACCTTTGCTCTTGTGTATTTAAGTAATATAATGTAGGGGACTTTGCAGTGTTTTATGCCTGTTGGTTAAGTATATCTCCCATTCAATTTCTCAAGTAAATTCATTGGCTATAAAGAGTATTCTCTACCTGTTGTGTGCTTTCAATCATTGCCAGAGCTTCTGCCATGAGTTTCTGGTTTACCCCACAAAGGTTGGCCACCTTTGTTTGGCATCGGTGGTGGACGTTCATGCCACATGCTGAAAGGAAGAAAGTAAAGGGGCGGTGAAATGAGTAATACTCCCAGAAGAACTAGCTGTCATGTTTCTAGACTGCAAATTTTATTTCTTTCCTTTCTATGTCTCCATCTATTCATCTGTTTAGAACTATTTGTGTCCAAGATGGATGTGAGGTGGTTAAATTGTTTTTATTGGACTAGATTTAACAACAAATAACAGAAACACAAAATCTTTAAATACTGGCAGTATTCATTATGCAGTGTTAGGCTACATTTTGAATAGGCCTTATGGGCTATCACTCTTAGGCAGCTTTGCACCAAAGTACACAAAATCAACCAGATACCATTTTTTTAGAGGGCTTTGCACTGTGAGAAGAGTTTAGCTTCTATGGAGTGCTAAATCTGGAGTCAAAGGAGAGAGGTTCAAATCCTGCCTCTACAGAGCACTGAACTTGGAGTCACCGGACCAAGAGTGAATCTCAGCTCTGGTACTACCTGTGGGGACTTTGCACAAACCACTTTCTGGCCTCATTTTTTCCTCTAATTTAAAATAAGAAGATTTGACTAGATGAACCAATGAGGTCCCTTCTAAATCTACATCTATAATCCCAGGATCCATTTAGGTACCAGGAGTGCTGAATAATCTAATCTTTTTATTTCTTTTAAAACCTTTTTGGCATATATATATATATAAAAATAAAATATATAAAATATATTATATATAAATATATATATATATAATATATTATATATAAATATATATTTATATAAAAATATATTTAAAAAAACTTCCTTCCCCCATTTAAGTTGGTAAAGGTAAATTTCTAAGACCAAATTAAGAATAAAGCCATAGATGAATGAGGCATCTCTGGAATTACTTCATGCAATCCAGGGATTTCTGAGAGCAAAATACTGGGAAAGAAGAGAAATGCATCAATGACATGGAAATCCACAGCCATATGTGGTGCCTCTTAGGTCTTTACTGATGAGCAGTCCACGTAAAGCACTCACTAAAGCATCAATGAAAGAGTCATTTAAAGACCTCCAGGTATAAAACACAGCTGCTGAAAGCCAGAGAGAGTACTTTCTACAAAGCCATGAAAACATAAGAGTTCTAATAAAGAATTATCACCATTCAAAAAGTTTAATGCAACTCTTCTCAATATCATCTATGCTTTGGTTGGTGATAAAGACTTTCTGAGATGGATATTATTTCTATAGATTAAGAACCATGTATACCGACTCTTATCATAATAAATACTCTTCCAGAAACCTAAGTAGAAAGGTTCCAGAAACTAATCCCACATCTAGCACAAAAGAGATGACAAAAAAAGGTAAGGAAGAATTGGACATTTCAGCACAGCTACTGTTACTTTTGTCTGGTTATTCCTGGAACTTTCCATGTTGAGGATGCTGCCCAGGATAGCTTTGTCTCATTCTTCTCCAGGCTCCACCCCTGATTCTCCCTGACTTTTCTACCATGCCCCAGAAACCTCTTCACCCTGGAACCTCACTCAACCTGTGGAATTCTCCCACCCAAAGTGCCCTTCCATCCTGTGGGATGGACTGCCCCCAGAATCTCCAATTCAAGGAGAATGTGTAGACCAGGCAGGCAAGGTTTCATTGCTCTGCACACTACACACCTGTCTCTCTTAGACTGTCTTAGACTCTCTATCCCATCTCTGCACCAAATACCTTCATCTCTTCTCCTCTACCTACTTTTCAGCTCCTTTTTATTTGTTGTTTCCTTCATTAGAACACAGGTTCCTGGAGGCCAGACATTGTCTTTATTTCTCTTTGTATGACCAGTACTGGAGCACAGTGCCCAGCACACAGTAAGTGCTGAATGAATGTTTGTTGGCTTGACCTGTTCCTAGACTGTAGGGTCATAGATTTAGAGCTGGAAAGGACCTTAGAGATCATCTAACTGAATGCCTTCATTTTTACAGATGTGGAGACTGAGGCACAGGGAGCTGAAGCATTTTATCCAAGGTCACACAGTTATTATGTATCAGTGGCAGAATTTGAACCCAAGTCCTATGACTCAGAATTCAGGACTCTTTCCACACCATTCTTGTTGCCAGTTTGAAGGTCCAATAAAAGGTAGCATAATTCACTTCTGGATTTTCATATTATGTAAAGAAGTCCCCAAAGAAGTTGTTTTTGAAAACAAAAGCCATTACTTTATTATTTTTTTTCTTTGAGTGGGGAAGGCAGGGCAATTGGGGTTAAGTGACTTGCCCAAGGTCACACAGCTAGTAAGTGTGAAGTGGCTACGGTCATATTTGAACTCAGGTCCTCCTGACTTTAAGGTTTTCACTGCACCACCTAGCTACCCCTATTTTGTTCTTCAACTTGTATAGAGGATCAGTGGTCAAAGAGACATGTGTTCAAGTTTCACCTCTGAGACTTAATATTGTTGTTCAGCCTTTTCAGACATGCCTGATTCTCAATGACCCCACTTGAGGTTTCGTTTGCAGAGATACTGGACTGGTTTGCTATTTCCTTCTCCCACTCATTTTATAGATGAGGAAATTGAGGTAAAGAGGGTTATGTCTTGGGTGTCAGGTAAAGAGGGTCAGGATCACACAGCTAGTGAGTGTCTGAGGCCAGATTTGAATTCAGGTCTTCCTGACTCAAGTTCTGATGCCTTATTCACCATGGGCATCACTTAGCTGAGACTTGGATCTCAGCTATATGACAATGACTAAGTCACTTAACCTCCAGCTCACCTCCTTTAAAACATGGTTAATAAAACCTGAAATACCCACCTCACAAGGCTGTTATGAGGTTCAAATCAGTTAATGTACGTAAGGGCCTTTGCAAACTTTAAGAAGCTACAGAAGCGCCAGAGACAATCATCTAGGAATTAGGAACTTGGATCTCTTCTACTGCCAGCTATCACTTTTGCACAAATTTAGGCACGCCATTTTTCCTCTAGAGACCTCATGTTCCTCACCCTTAAAATGAAGGGGGCTTGACAAGGTGATCTCTGAGGTCTCTTCTTGAATACAATTGTTTAGTTCTGCACGATCTCAAATTCTCTAACCGAAGTCTGAGATGGATGTTATCTACACAGTGTGTACCCTACTTTAAAACCTTGTCTTCCAGGCCTGACTGGTTCTTCTTAAGCAAGGGTACCTATTTTTATTTAGATAAATAAAATTTGTCCTGGGTAATAGTGGATTGGTCGCATATAGATAGAATTCTCTTAAAAATAAGACAATCCACTATCACAATAAAAAATTCTTCATATGACAAAAAGGATTTCTTCCAAGGACATGATAACCTACTCAGTTAAATTTTTTTAAACTAATTTTTTTTCTGTTATCAAGTATTTATTTTTTCCTCCTTGACATGTCTCCCGCCCCCACTGGGAGGAGAGAAAAAGAAAAGGAAACTTTTTTAACCATGTAAGCATAGTTGAGCAAAACAAGTTCTTGTATTGTCACATCTAAAAATGTGTGTCTCTTTCTGCATGTTTCGTCCATCACACCTCTGTCAGGAGGTGAATAACATTCTTTGTCACTGATGCTCTATTAGGGTTAATCCCTTCATTGATCAGAATTTTTAAATCTTTCAAAATTTTTCATTTTTTCTCAATGGAATACCTATTCAATTTAAGGATTATTTAATACAACAAAATCACAATTCAATAATAATAAAAAAAGTTTGAACAACTCCCATGGGGCTTGTCATGGAATTGGATCTGCCTTTCACAAGCTTAGAGATTTTAAAGTCTTACCTAAGAGAACACTGGGAAATTGGTGCATTTATCATGAATCCCATTCAAATGCATAAGATAAATACATACGTATGTGTTTGTATGAAGTGAAGCAATGCCTCTCCCATATCTCTATATGTCTACATGTACATAGATTATCTTTTGTACCGGCTCAAAATGTTTTTAACAAAAAACAAAAAACTCTTTTCTTAGGTAGTACCCAATCAAGAACATGAAATCACATAACTACATAAAATTAACCTTCAAAACAAAAAAGAAGATACTGCTGTTGATGGTGGTTACCCCCTCTTGGATTCTGCACTGTCAGCAGGACTTACGCTTGAGTCGTCTACGAAGGTTATGGCTTGTGTGGTACCATCTATACTCTCTAGCCTATGCCCTGTGGCCCAGTGACACACACAGGAGAGTCAGCAGGGATCAGGGCCACACTGATGAATATTTCTCCACACTCTTTATAGCAGTGGACAGATCTATGCCTGTGTCTGGCTAGAACATTGTTGTTATAAAGAAAGGCAATCGTATCCACCATAACGACGTCTTGGGGCTTTGCTACTAACCCAGCAGATGGTGTCTGGGTTTGTGCTTGCGTATAAAATCCCTCTTTGGGGTTATTTTCATGGGAAATGCAGAAAAAAAAGAATAGAATAATAGGTGGAAATAGATACAATATATGAGAAAGTGGGGGTGACTACAGATTAAGATAGGAAGAAATGGGAGTAGAGAGAAAATGGAGAAAAATATGACACAGAAAGGATTGAGGACAACTGGAGAATAGGACAAGGGCATAGGGAGATGAGGCAAACTGAATATTAGTGGGGAGGAAAGAGAGGGAGAGAGACCAGCAGGAAAGGACTCCAGGGACAAAAAGGGGGGGGAGGGAAAGGGGGAAGGGAAGTTAAAAAGGGGAGGGAGAAAAGGGGGGATGGTGAGGGGGAGGGAAGAAAAGAATGGAACTGAAAATAAAGAATGTTGTCAAAAAAGAACACAGCAAAGTTGGTCACGTGACCATAGCAATATGAAGGAATTCTTCCAGAAGTTCTGAGCTCTCCGAAGGGTGTGTTTGCTCTCCAAGTCCTAGAGAAGGAGGAAGCCTGAGATGGGGAGGAAGGCTTGGACTAGAAGGCCAACAAATGACATGCATGTATTGTGGAGGCAGGACAAGAGGACAGATCAAGGAAACTGCATTAAAAAAACCTGGATTTTAGATCAGTTACTTCAACTGATTCATTGAAGAGAAATAAACTGGTTATATTGGACAGGAGTAAGTTTAAATTCAGGGTTTCAAGGGAACAAACAAATAAACTGAAAAGAGTGCCTTCTAAAAATAAAAATAAAGGCTCTGTTGGAAGGAGACACCTTCTGTGAGCCCCTTGAGGATCCCAAGGTACAAGCATTAGTGCTAAGAGTAACGCTTTTTTTTTCCACACTTTTTTTTTTTTTTTGCTTTTTGGAGGGCAGTTGGGGTTAAGTGACTTGCCCAAGGTCACACGGCTAGTTTTTTGTGTTAAGTGTCTGAGGCCGGATTTGAACTCAGGTACGCCTGACTCCAGGGCCGGTGCTATATTCACTGCGCCACCTAGCCGCCCCAAGAGTAATGCTTTTTACCCTCGTCATCATGCGATTTTTTGCTATGGGGCAGCAATTACAGTCAGAGACTTGAAGTGTAGTACCAAAGAGACTGCACTTCAGGGCATGCCTTGCTTTGTTGCATTAGTGACTGGTGGCAATATTGTAATCCTCTTTTGCAGGTGAGTAAGAAGTGCGGGATGCTCATAGTATGTGTTAGAAGTTAAAGGATGCTTTTTGGTTCTCTAATTTTGCAAAGGAAGAAAGATGCTCCTAAAAGTCACTTAGTTCTGCTCTCTTGTGTGTATTTTGATTCAAGAGGCTTGAAGATGTAATTTTTTTCTTTTCTTCTCATAGTGGAACAGGGAAATGAATGAGGGTTGGACATATTGCATTTACTCCAAAGGCAAATGTATTCAGCACCTCTCCTTCTGAAGCAAGACTCTCAGTTCAGACCTTCTAGAGATGTTATAAAGGGACAAAATTTGGCAACTGATTAGATATGGGGGGGGATGAAGAAAAGGTTATCTTCCATCTTCTCCCAAGGCTTGAGGAAAGCAGAAGGCATTTGGGTACTCACTGGTTATTGAGTAATCTTTGCTTCTTGTACTATTCCAATCCATGAGAGGTGTTTTTGGTGTTTGTGGTGACTAAAGAACACCAATGGTTACTCCCTTGGATGATATCTATGCCCAATTATAAAGCATCATAAGTATTTGATTTCTTGGTTTTCTTAAAGTTTGCTCCCCCTTCTTGTCCCTTTTTTCTACTCCCTCCCCATAAACTGCCCCACCCCAACCTCCCTCCCCTGAAATCAATGAATTTCCCTTGGCAGCTTCCTCTGTTTCATAGATCTATACCCCTTATTTGGAATTATACTCACCATCACACTTTAACCCTTGTTTTGCCAGTCCCCAAAGAAGAGTTCCACAATGTTCACAGAAAGTTGGGCTCTTGTAATTGTAGACTTTAAATCTATGGGGCATATCAATTTTAAATCTCTCCTTGTGGAACTAAAATGAAACAAGCATAAGACGGGGCGGTCACTGAAATGCCTGACTTTCCAGAGGGCTAGCAAAGTACTGCAGCATGACTGGATTTTAATTCAGTAGCAGTCTCTTCTTACCATCTTAAAAGACCCTCTGTGAAAGGTAGATACTGTTTAACCTCTTTGTTAAGTGGTAAACCCAAGGAACAAACAGGTGGTGGGGGGGAACAAAGCTTGGACGCAGCTGCATTTTAAGTCAGTAGCGGAGACAGAATTTATAGTTCAAAAGGGAGGGACAAGAGCTATTTAGCATACTGGTGATGAAACGTCTTCTACGCGTGTCTGTCTATGATTAGTAACGCTCATCACAGTTTTTATTATATAGATTTTTCCTCTTCCCTCTGTAAGTTTCTCTCTCCCTGTGTCTGGAATGTTCTCCCTTCTTCTCTCTGCCTCCTGGCTGCCTTAAAGTGCCAGCCCAAATCCCACTTTCTACCAGCAGCCTTTCCTGGTCTTTCTTACTTCTAACTGCCATCCCTCCACGAACCATTTCCTACTTATCCTCCACTTAATCTTGCTTGTACCTAGTTATCTAACTTGGACTGTGAGCTCCTTCAGAAGGGGAGTCTCATTTACATTTCTTGGTATATGCGTCCCCGGCACTCAGCACAATGCCTGGTATGTCTTAAGCACTTAATCAATGTTTATTGGCTAACTGGATATAGAAATGGTGCCTCAAAATAATTTCTAGCATTATCATAAAAGTGTCTTTTTTGGGGTGGGAGGTAGGAGGTGTGGAATACTACTGAGGGTTTATTAGGAGGATAGTATAGTCCTCTTTTACATTCTGACAACGCGTCTCAATTTGTGAGATGCTTCATATGTCCAACAAAGCAGCATGCGTGTCAAGGACTTTGCAAATGCTAGAATTGCATGTAATCACAGCTTTTGACACTGCTGATCACACTCCTTATCCTTTCTTCCTCCCTTTCTACCCCCTCCTCAGCGTCCTGTGCCCAGTCCTCATCCAGGTCACACCCTCTAACCCCAGGTGACCCTCAGGGTTTAGTCCTGGGGCCTCCTCTCCCTCTAGACTACTTCACTTGGGGAATCTAATCAGCTCCTATGGATTTAACTATCATTTTGTGAGGGATCATTTATAGTGAAGTTTCCCCATTCTGAAAAATCAAATCTAGAATGGCTTCAGTATTCACTAGGCCTAGGTTTAGGTCACCTGACCTTCAAGTAATTTGGGGTTTAGGGCAATGGAGACCCTCCCCCAGAGCCAGCTCAGCACAATATATGCCAAATAAGGTTAAGGCTGCTTTCATTGTACACTCACATGTTTCTGGGTCCTTTGTCTCCCACACTTAGTTGTGGGCCAGCCTCCCTACCCCTAAGAGTGAAGGCCAGTTGGGGGGGGGGTTGGGTTTTCTGCACTAGAAGATTATATAACCATGGGCTGGCTTCTACCTGTTGCTCTCTCCCTGCCGCCATGTGGGTGACAGGGGCAGAGTCCTTTCTCATGAGAAAGAATAAAGACCTTTTCTGATCCTATAGATTCAGACTCTGAACTCTTTCATCTCACACAGTCTCTATGCTGATGATTCTCAGATCTACCTGTGCTGCTCCAATCTCACATCTCCAACTGCCTTTCAGATATCTCAAACTGGATGTCCAATAGACATCTTAAACTCACTATGTCCAAAATGCAACTCGTTATCTTTCCCCCTGTGTGGAATGAGTGAAAACTTCTCGATTTGGGTTTGTTAACCTTCCCTTCCCCGCCCTCCCCCTTACATGGAGGCTGTCAATAATTTTTACCTTCCTTTGTTTTCCCACGTTGGTGGGACCCTCCCCCCTCTCTTCTCTTGCTGTCCCAGTTGGGAAGAATCTGGTGAGGTATTCCTCCCCACCAATGAGAGATGAAACAGTTGGGAAAGGGGGACTGACTAAGTTAAGTTATAAATTCTGGTTCTACCCTTTGAAACATGCCCTCTCCTCCACGCTCAGGAATGGGGCAGACCACCCTCTTCTCCCAGGGAAGAGAATAAACTCCTGTTCTTATCCTAAGACATCTCTGTGTTTACTTGTTTTACTAAATTAAGGATGAAGGGTATTTTTCAACCCAAACACCCCTAAACCACTCCCCACTCCACCCCACCCCTTCCCTATTACTATGTAGGGCAACACCATTCTCCTACTCCCTCAGGCTCACAACCTAGGAGTTACCCTCAATTCCTATCTCTCCCCCAATACCCTCACATCCAAGCTGTTGACAAAACCTGTTTATTTCACCATCGTGCAGCATCTTTTCTCCTCCGACACTGCCACCATTCTAGTTCAGGCCTCTTTACCTCATGCCTTAATTACTGAGTAGCCTGCTTGTGGGTCTGCCTGCCTGGAGTCCCTACCTTCTCTACTCCATTGTCCATTCAGTCACTAAAGGGATTTTCCTAAAACTCAGGTCTGACCATCTCTTCCCTCTACTCAGTACACTCCAGTGGCTCCCGGCGGCCGCTAGGATCAAGTGCAAAATGCTCTGTTTGGCATTCAGGCCCCCCACCACTTTTCCAGTCTTCTTAAGCCTTACTTCCAGACACCTCTTCATAGATCCGTGACATTAGCCTCCTGCGTGTTCCAAGAACAAATGCCCTTAGACATTTTCTCTGGCTGTGCTCGCCCTCCCTCAGCTCTGCCTATGACCTCCCTAGCTTCCATTAATTTAGATCCCAACTAAAATCCCATCTTCTATGGGAAGTCTTCCTTAACCCTTCTTAAGTCTAGCACCTTTCTTTTGTTAACTATTACCTATTCATCTTGTTTATAGCTTGCTTTGTATATACCTGTTTACACAGTTGTCTCCCGTTAGATCTCAAGTCCCTAGGCAGGAACTTTCTTTTACCTCTCTTTGTATCCCCAGTGCTTACCATAGTACCTGGGCATATAGTCGGTGTGAAATGACTATATTGATTAAAATTGATTAAAAGGCTATTAAGTTATTATTATTAACTGTATTCTTTGATTTTTAAATTTCTTTTTACTATTCTCACCTTCAGTTGAGGAAAGTGAAGTTCAGAGATTTTAACTACCTCACCCAGGATCTCCCAGCTAATAAGTGAAAGAGCTGGAATTCCAGCTCACATCTTCCAATTCTAAATCCTCAAACTGGCAACGAACCCAGGGCTGCTACAAATACACACCATTGTTTCTCTGCTGTTGACAGCTGATCCTGTACACTTGGCTATAACTTTATCGATGCATTTCTTGTGAATTGCTGCATTGCATTCTGGGAAGAAAAAAATACTGTATAAGCACCAAAAGAGGTCAGAAACAAACCAAGGGAAATAAAGAAAGAGGGAGATAAGACACAAAGCTTCCTTACTTACGTCGGCACTGATACCCTTGCTTATTAAGGCCCCTGCAAGAAAACACAAAGTAGTTTATACTGGATGCCAGGGCCACCACCAGGTCACGTGCATCAGGTCAAGCTCCCTGCCCCCTCTGGATTTGTTTCTTACTATTCCAAAATCCAGATAGCTATTTATTTATCAGGTACATCACCCGATCAGTGAGCAACTGTCACATGGCATTTGTGGGGGTTAGTGAATGTTTGGGGAATAAAATAATGAAAGAATTTAGTGGTTGTAGAGTGCTATATTTTGATTTATTCATTGTCTATACAACTGGGTAGAAATTGAAAGGTCTGAACAAGGTGGAAGCAAGAAAGCAGAAAGGGAACTCTGAGGAATATTTTCAGACTGCTGTTGCTGAGTAATTTCAGTCATGTCTGACAGTTTTTTGCCTCTTGGCAAGGATGCTAGAGTGACTTGCCACTTCCTTCTCCAGCTCATTTTACAGATGAGAAAAGTGAGGCAAATAGAGTTAAGTGACTTGTCTAAGGTAACACAGTTAATAAATGTCAGGCCGGATTTGAACTTGGGAAGATGAGCCTTTTTTTTTTTTTTTTTGCTTTTTGGAGGGCAATTGGGGTTAAGTGACTTGCCCAAAGTCACACGGCTAGTTTTTTGTGTTAAGTGTCTGAGGCCGGATTTGAACTCAGGTACTCCTGACTCCAGGGCCGGTGCTCTATTCACTGCGCCACCTAGCCGCCCCAAGATGAGCCTTTCTTACTCCAGGTCAGGGACTCTCCACTGTACCACCTGTCTGCCCTTATCAATTTCCAGATTGCTGAAAAAAAAAATTGTCAGCTTCCAGGCTAATATGCTGTACTACCCTCCCAGACATGTTGAAGGTAGATATCTATGAAACGATTTATATTCACTTCATGATCACTGAACACTCTTAAACGACCCTGCAAGGTATCTAGATTGATTTAGTACCCTGGGAATATCTTTTATTAAAAGGCAAAGAGTTAAAGGAGAATGTCATCAAGCAAGAGAACAGAATATGGAAAACAGGGAGGTGACCTGGGAGTCAAGGAGATTTGGTTTCAAGTACTTGCTTTCTCTCAAGCTAGCGGTGTGACCCAGAGAAAGTCACTTCATCTTTCAGAGCCCTGGGAAACTCTAAGATCTGAACTTCAGGTGGGTCTCTGCTCTATATCAGGAGAGGGAGTTTCCAGATGAGAAGCTTTCACTGATGAAATTCCTTTCCTCCCCTCTTCCAAAAATGATTTAGGATCTTTGTTGAGATACACATTAATTGCAAAAAAACATTATGTAATAGCAGAAAGAGCTTGGGATTTGGAATCTGAATTTGAACCTAGGTTCAAATTCCTGCTCTGGCATTTACTGCCCAGGTGATCTTAGGTAAATCAATTAATCTCTGTGGTCTAAAAATGAGGTCTGACCAGCTCATCTCTTAGGACCTTTCCATCTCTAAATCTACAATTCCTGTAATCAGAGGGAAAATGACCAATGACTACTAATATACAGAGCCTATTCAACCTTTGGGTTGTACCTTCATTCTCTGCATTCATGTCATTAGTGACCTTAGTGCCACAAAGAAGAAGAACATATCTTTACATGCAAAGAAGGTACTGAGATTCAAAGACATGAGAGCAATTTCTAGTTTCTGTTTTACAATAGTTTTTCCTATGAAGTCAGTGAGGCTCAAACCAAATGTATTTGAGGGCTGAAAGAAAGGGCACTTTGGGCAGCCGGGTGCCATAGTGGATAGAACACTGGGCTTGAAATCAAGAAGATGCCTCTTCGTGAATTCAAATCTGGCCTCAGACACTTCCTAGTTATGTGATCCTAGCCAAGTCACCTAATGCTATTTGCCAGTTTCCTCATCTGTAAAATGAGCTAAAGAAGGAAATGGCAAACCCCTCTAGTAGCTCTACCAAGAAAATCACAAATGGGGTCACAAAGAGTCAGACATGACTGAAACAACTGAATAGTGAAAGGCCATTTAAGAGTCTTTTAAACGTTTCTCCCTATTAGTTTCAGGGGAGAAAAGTTGACCAATGCAAATGTCTGCTTTGATAAATTTGAGTTGTGGGGATAGGGCACTTATGGTTTCTCTTTTTTTTTTTTTTGCTTTTTTTTTGGAGGGAAGTTGGGGTTAAGTGACTCGTCCAAGGTCACATGGCTAGTTTTTGTGTTAAGTGTCTGAGGCTGGATTTGAACTCAGGTCCTCCTGACTCCGGGGCCAGTGCTCTATTCACTGCGCCACCTAGCCGCCCCCACTTATGGTTTCAATGCAAAAATATACTTATAATGGAGATGCCTGTCTCTTTCTATCCAGCTCCACACCCTTAACAATTCTAATAACTCCTAAACATTTTTTTTCTCCATTTTAGACCTAGCCTTTGTCTTCTGCAAACCAACATCACCAAATAGATGTGGTGGAGGTGATCCCATGATATTTTTCTGTGTTCTATTGTGATTCCATTGAAGCAGTGGGAAATCTACTACACTACGAAGGTCATGCCACGTCCTCCAAATGGACCATTCTCTCCACAGCTGGAGGGAAGGATATGCCATAAAATCGCTGACCTGAAGACTGACCGTGAACCCCCAAACCATCTTTACCAGACAAACTCATGGCAGACAGAGCAGAAAGTGGGCTGGGGGAAAAAGGTGGCAGTGAACTCATGACACTTGACGTGGTGGACTTTGGCTTGTTTTATAGCTCCTCGGCGGTGATGCAGCGTAAAGAAGCCTTCGGTGTCAAATGTGCTCCGGTCTTGAGTATCTGCAGAAAGGGCAAAAGAGAGAAAAAGGAAAGTTTAATGATGAGAATAGCAAAGGTATATCAGAGCTGGCTTGGGACTGGGATGGGAGAGGGGGAGAAGGATCCTCTGGAACATAGGCAGTTAGTGCAAGCATTGATTGCCCAAAATGATGATCTTTCAGTAATAAACTCTACAATTCACAGACTTTTCCTTTTCCATCATTCTATGATACAGGTTTTCATGGTCAAAACTCAGAACTGAACCCTCTACTTCTCTTGGGTTGTTGTGAGTTGACTTTTTTCAGAGATTATTTTTTCCTAAGGGCTAAATCTTTTGTAGCATTTATTAGTCCCTTTACTGCCTAAGATGATTCAGCCAGTGAGGACAAGAAGTGACGGATGAGGTTCAGGTACCAATTCTAGAGAAAACTGCATCGCTATCAGCAACAGAGGAGTTAAATTTTTCTAGGCTTAGAACAATTTAGGGACAATTGTGGCAAACTAAGACACCTAAATACTTGTCAGTCATCATAAAAGTAATTTGTTTTGGCTCATCAACCTGAATAGAGAGGGCATAATGACAAATAATTATAAATGTACATACATACAGAAGACATATAAATATAGACACATATACACACAAGATCTGATATATGTATCTTATGGTTTTATACATCCATAGACACATATATACACACAATGAGATATCTATATCAGTATATACATATGTATA
>CM053597.1:139866002-139920258 GCA_028646575.1 Pseudocheirus occidentalis | reverse complement strand
ATCTATCTATCTTTTTTGTTTTTTTTTTTGTTTTGGAGGGCAGTTGGGGTTAAGTGACTTGCCCCAGGTCACACAGCTAGTTTTTTGTATTACAAGTGTCTGAGGCCGCATTTGAACTCAGGTACTCCTGACTCCAGGGCCGGTGCTCTATTCACTGCACCACCTAGCTACCTCTCTCTCTTTCTCTCTTTCTCTCTCTCTCTCTCTTTCTCTCTCTCTCTCTCTCTCTCTCTCTCTCTCTCTAATCTGTGATCAAAATGTGTGTAGTCAGTCAACAAGTATTTATTAAGAACTTATTATGGACTAGGCATCCTATTAAGCATCTTAACTAAAAAGAAAGGCAAAAACGTGGCACGTACCCTCCAGCTGCTCATATTCTAACGAGGGGAGATAATGAGAGAAAAACAAAACTGAAACTTTGTACATACCCGACATAACCAGTTTTAAGTAAATTAAAGGTAACCTCAGAGGCAAAGCACTGTTAACTAGGTAGACTTCTTGTAAAAGGTGAAATTTGAGCTGAGTCTTGAAGGAAGCCAGGGAAACTTGGAGGCAGAGACAAGGAGGGAGAACATTGCAGGCGTGTGGGGCTCTATGCATGTGTATGCACATAAACACAGAGACACATATGATATTCACACACATGCACAAATATAAAGGATTTCTGCACACACATGTATTGTATGTGTGTATGCATGTACATATATCAGGACAACCCTTTGATATTGATAGTACAAGCATTATTATCCTAATCTCACATATTTCAAATGATATTCATACATATATACATACATACATATATATGTATACATATATTCAGTGTGTTTCAAAAGTCTTAATTTAGTTTTAAGTTTTAGTAGCTTACAACTGAATTAAGACTTTTGGGATGCCCTATGTTGGATATCTATTCATTTCATATTATACAGATATATATCAGTGCCTGTCATGGTAGTCTGTCTGGGAGATCAGTGAAATAAAAAGACTCAATTATGACCTACCTTGGGACAAAACAAAAGACAAACATGATCTAGGATGGTTTTAGTCTTAGCTATAATATGAATTAGATTTGTAACTATAGGTAAGTGATACATATGCATGTATGTATTTATATATATATATGTATGTATATGTATATGTTGTATATGTATAGATGTGTAGTCATTTTTGCTCATGTGTGACTCATCATGACCCCATTTGGAGTTTTCTTGGCAGAGATATGGGAGCAGTTTGCCATTTTCTTCTCCAGTTCATTTGAGAAATGAGAAAATTGAGGCAGAGTTAAGTGACTTGCCCAGGTTCACACAGCTAGGAAGTGTCTGAGATCAGATCTGACTCAGGAAGATGAGCCTTTCTGACTTTTGGCTTGTACTCTATCAGCACTGTGCCACCTGGCTGATTTTACATACATGTGTGTATGTACGTATGAAATCAGTCAACAAGTATTTATTAAGCGCTTACTATATACTAGATAGGCACCTTTATTAAGCAACAAGGATGCGAAGAAAGGCAAAAACAATTTTCTCAGCTTAAGACAGTGATAAAAATACTTAAATATATATTATGAAGACTAAGTTAAATACTAGCAATGATAGTGTTTTAAGCAAAATTTTGCATAGTATACACATAAAAATACATTATCAAAAAATTTACACCAGTGAAACCCAGGCTATTGTCATGCAGTGGAAGGAATCCTGGGGCTCAAAGTCAGGAGACCTGAGCTTGTAAACTCCAGCTCTAATGCTTACTAGCTGCGTGATGATAAAATAAGTCCTGTTTGTTCTCCAAGTCTCGATTTCCACATCTGTAAATTGAGGACAATAATATCTGCATTACCCACCACCTCTTGGGGATGCAGAGGGGGAAATGATTAGCTTTCTGAACCATAAGGAGAGACAGAAATGTGAGCTATTATTAAACAGGTAAAGCTGTGATGGAGAAATAGCATAACGTGATCTCCAGGAATTTCTGATAAGGAATGACAAGTAGCAAGAATATGATGATAGCTTATTGGAATGATTATAAATCACAAACATTTATAGAATTGAAAGTGAACTTAAAAATAATCTGTTCCAAACCTCTCGCCGTCAGAGATGAGGGGCTCGCAGAAGTGGCCTGATAGTTTTTCACCAGTGAAAAGTGTTTGGTAAAGAAATGTTTAAATTAAGTCACTTCCACTATAGTTAAGAACAAGTTTTGTTTGATGAATCTTTTATGTTATCTGGTGAATGTCCCAGAAAACAGTGCTTCCCATGGACCTCAGAACCTTCACATAAATGGAAGGTTCAGCTTGTCCAGAACAGAAATAAACTCCCTTATCTTCCCTGGACTGCTCTAGTTTCCTGCCTAAACCTTGTGGTTCTAAGCCAGAAAAGGGAAGTAGGGATGGTGGTGGGAGCAGGTGTACACATGTGTGCAAGCATGTGGGTGTATGTGTGCATGTATTATGGGGTGATTCTTAAATTCCTTTTCATTTTAGTGCCTTCCCTCTGTTGATTACTCCCAATTCATCCTTACATAGATTATTTGTACATAGTTGTTTGCATGTTGTCTCCCCCATTTGACAGGGAGTTTCCGGAGGGCATCAATGGTCTTTTGCCTTTTTTGTACCCCAAGTTCTTAGCACAGTGCCTGATACAGAGCAAGCACTCAATAAATGCTTACTGACTAACCGATCATAATCTCAGACTGGGACAAATCCCTTTGAGGTAGCAGGAACCTGTATACTTATGCTTAGTTTGGGGCTAAAAATGAATCAGAATTTCTGGATGCGGAGGTCAAGATAATGTTACTGGCCATTTGCTTGATTGTGGCATAATTATATAGATACAGTTAATAGCTTGTAGTGTAGAGAGATCTAGGATTTAAACCTATTCCTCTTTTTGGGTGGAAATAAACAGAAATGTGAACTCAATAGTATAAATAGACATGACTTATCTAAGCATCCTGATCACACATCTGTAAAAAATGATTTGTATCTATTCCTAAACAGTACTTCTGTGTCCTGGAAATGTATTTCTTTATTCTTCACTATGCCCTCCAAATCCTTTTTTTAAATTCTTTTTTTTTGGAGGGGGGAGGGACAATTGAGGTTAAATGACTTGCTCAAGGTCACACTGCTAGTAAATGTTAAGGGCCTGAGGCTGGATTTGAACTCAGGTCCTCCTGACTCCAGGGTTGGTGCTCTTTTCACCCTGCCACCTAGACGCTCCCCATTCTTCTTTCTTAATATGTCTACTTACTAAATGGCAACTTTTCTGTATTTTTCAGAATTCTATCTATTAGTCATGGTGACATTCATGAGACTCTCTCATGGATCATTCCAAAATGATATCTCTAGGCCCTTATTACCTGTGCTTCAATGAATTAGTCAGTCAACAGATAGTTAGTTATTGAGTGTCTACCATGTAGAAGCAAAGCATGGTGGTTGTTCTTGTGGAGGGACACAAATAAGATCCCTGTCCATAAGGATCTTGCTGTCTAATTAAGGAGATGCGGTACACAATATAAGGCAATATATTAGGAAAGTTCATAGAATTAGGGTTTGCTTACATTTAGGGGATGGGGGGAGGAAGTGAAGCCAATGGAGGAGAAAGAAGAAACAGTGAGAGATGATATCTTGAGCATCCTATCCTAGAAGTCAAGAGAGGATTTCAGGAAGACAGGAGTTTTCAGAAGTATCAAATGCTGCATAAAGGCAAATGAAACCGAGGAAAGAAAAAGGAACTGGATGTAGGTATGAGAAGACCATCAGTGGCTTTGATGAAATGAGTTTCAATAAAATAGCAGGGATGGAAGCTAGATTACAGCGAGTAGTGCCCAAAAGCATACCTTTTCGGGGACTTGGCAGAAGGAGATATAGGATGCTGGCTACAGATGTAGAAGATTCAAAAGCAAGGATTTCCCCCCTGGACAGAGGATTCCTAAGCATATTTAAGCATATATAAAGAGAAGAAGGAGCCAATGGAAAAGGAAAAATTGATGGCCCAGGGTTCTGGGTCAGGTAAGAGGCAGGAAGAAGAATGGAAACAAGAGGTAGAAAAAAATGGTTAGCTTTGAAAAAGAAGAAGAGCATGTGAGCCAGGAAGGAACAGAAGAGAAGATAATAATAATAATAATAATAATAATAATAATAATAATAATAATAAACATCTGACACTTTAAGTACTTACTGATCCTGACAAAACCTTTGTAAGTACTATAGGTCAGGTATCACTGTCATTTTGCAGATGAAAAAACTGGGATGTGCAGAGTAGGGAGGAAGCAGAGATTTTTGAGGCAGAAAGGGTAGATGAGGTAGGTCTTTTCCCTCGAGGTCATCTTCCAAGAACTAAGGAAGCAAGGAGCAGAGGGACTGGAAGGGAACAGGATAAGTTTGGAAGGACCACCTTGAAGAATATGTTAGTGAGTTAACTTGAGAGGAATAAGAGGGTTTCTGGGCATCAGCAGAAGCCTCAACTTAAGTCAAATGGCACATATGGATAGTGATCCCATTCAATATAGGTTTATGACTTTTTATAGCAACAGGCAAAACCGAGTGGGGGGCACATCTCTTGCCCTAGGATTAAGCACCATAGACACAGTGGAGTGTGGCCAGAGAACATATGTTACTAGTGAGGATAACATTGAAATGACTGCAACTAGCTAAGACTCTGTTGACATTATGAAGGGCAAAGTTGGAGGTCTTCAGCAACAGGAGGCTGATGAGGACAAGAGTAAGGTCGATAGAGGTAAAGTATGAGAACTCTGTGGTCAGAAAGGGGGAACTCTGACTTTGAGGTATTGAAAGTCAAGTTAGGACAAGATATCAATGTGGTTGTGGTTAGCTGTTGTGACACAGTGATGAAGGTCACTGGGATCTAGAGAAGGGAATGTGAGGTTAAGATGCCGATGGACCATTCATACGGATTCTAATGTTGAAAGGCAAGGGGGATGGTATGAGATAGGGTAGAGAAGTTTCCATATGTGACAACGGCAAGGAGGATGTGGAGAGGGTGATAGGAGAGGACATGGACTTTAGAAAAAGGCCCCAGAGCAATGGTCTGCAAGGATTAGGGAGAGAAGAAAAAGCTGAGACCTAATGTACTTTGAGATGAAAGTGGGAGAGGTTAAGTCTCCCACAGGAAAGAACTGTCATACTCTTTGTGGGTTATGTGGTATCATTTCATTACAGGTTCAATGTTTCAAAAACTATGTTCATCTTCCCCTGAAACGGGCTTCTCTTTCTAGCTACTTAATTTCTATCAGTGGTATTACTGTGTTTTCAAAGTAGAAATCTTGTAGACCTCTTTGATTCTCCCTTTTCTTTTATTGCCTGTGGCTAACCTGTCCCTGGTGGCTCAGTGGATAGTATGCTTGTCCTGAAATCTGAAAGATCTGAGTTCAGATCCAGTCTCACATACTCACAGATGGATGACCTTGGACAAGTCACTTAAGAGAAGTTAAGTTTGCTTTAATCCACCAGAGAAGGACATGGCAAGCCATCCTGGTAGCTCTGCCAAGAAAATCCCATATGGGCTCACAAAGAATTGGACACAATGGAACAAAAACAATCTGTCACCAAGTCATGTTGTTATGCTTTCCGATTTTCATTTTTCTTCATTTCTCTTGCTATCACACAAGTCTTGGCCCCCATCTCTTCACTCCTACATGATTTTTAACAATTTTATTGCTGGTTTCCCTATCTCCAGTATTCTCTATCTCTGTTCTAACCCTGACAATGATGACAGACTCTTAAAGCACACTTTAATTATGTCCCACCTCTGCTCAAAACTCATTAATGGTTTCCCAGTATCTTCTGAATCAGGTTCAAAGTCCTACGCCTTGCTTTCAAGTTTCTCTAAAAATTGTCCCCACTGAGCCTGTCTTCTTTTTACTTCCCAATAGGATCCAGAGGGTCAGCATCCTCACTGTATACTGCACATCTACAACCTTCATCCTCTTTGCCTAAAAACACTCTGCTTGTTCTTAGAAACAGTTTAAATCCCATTTCTGATAGGAACTTCTACACTCTACAATGCGCTCTCTCTTCTCTGAACTCCCTTTATAGTTACAGTCAGTATTATACTGTGCAATACTTGTTATTTAATTATCTTATTTGTCTCTCCCCCTCCCCCAAGAGTGTAAGCTGCTCTTACGTTTCAATTTAGCAAACAATGGATTGATTCCCTATCTCCACCCAAGGAGCGAGCATCCTGAGAGAAAGGACTGTATTAATTTTTCTATTTGTATCCCCAGTGGTTAGCACAGTACACTCTTGGTACATGTTGTTGTTGAATTCGGTCATGTCCAACTCTTCATGACTGCATTTGGGGTTTTCTTGGCAAGAATGGTTTGCCATTTCCTTCTCTAGCTCATTTTGTAGAGGAGGGAACTGAGGCAAACAGGGTTAAGTGACTTGTCCAGGGTCACACACATAATAAGCCTTGGAGGCTGGTTCTAACTCATGAAAATGAGTCATCCTGATTTCAGGTCCAGTGCTCTATCTACCGCACCACCTAGCTGCCTTTAATGGTTGCTTTTCCATTCATTCATTCATCTATGTTTGTTTCTCTCTCAGCACTTAAGACAAAGAAGGCAATATATCCTTATATCCAAGGACTTTGAACTTCAATAAGGGAGATGATATATGCACAAATAACTATGATAAAAATAAAGTAAGACAAATATATAAGATAGTTATAAGAAAAGGGGGAAGAATTTGGACAAGTAGTTTGCAGTGAGGCTGAGAAGACAGATGGGGGCCAGACTTTGGAAGGCTTTCAATGCTAAGGTAAGGAATTCCTACTTCACTCAAGAATCCCCAGAAAGTTCTTTAAGCAATGGAATGACTAACGAGAGCTTGTGAATTAGGAAGCTGGATCTGCTCTTATTGTAAAGGAAATTTTGAAGGTAAGGAAATGGGATAGAAATTTACTGAAATAGTGTAGAGGAAAGGTATTAATGAACCATATTGGGATATTGGGGGAATAGACAGGAGGGGATGAATTGGAGAACTATTGTAGAGACAGAACTGGTAGGATTTGGTGCCCACACCATTGAAATCCCACATCAAAATGAGGGTTGATGCTGGGGAAGGAATAAAAAAAAACATTCCAAGATATGAGCTCATGACTGGGAGAAAGTTGATTTCATTAATATGAATAAGGAAGGCAGGAGGTAGAGGGAGTTGATAAATTAGGTAAACTCAGAGTGTTTATTTGGAGATACTGACGAAACATTTAGGTTTAGAGACAGATGGAAAATTTAGGTGTGGATCTTCAGAGAGTTATCAGAGCTAGAAATAAAGATTTTTAAGTCATACATACGAAAGGGGTAGGTGAAACTGTAGGAGTAGATGAGATTGCCAAAGGAAAGACCCTAGAGAAAAGAACACAACTCAGGATCTAGCTTCAAGAAATGATTACATTTCAAAGGCAGGAGGAGGGTACTGCAGGAAAAACTTCTTTGTAACCCACCATGGTGCCTAGCACTGCAATAAATACTTTATACCAGCCACCCTCTATTCTCCATTTTTAGTATCACATGGCAAATTAGTATATGTTGAAAATATGCGTGAAAAACCACTAACTACAGCCTTGGGGATGCAGGTCCTACATTAACATCAATATACCAGTGACACAATTTTATCTGTGTGAAAACTCTGCCTAGAGAGCTGGCTGTTTGAGGTCCAGATACATTAAATGTCTTTCTCTTGGTCACGGAGTAGAAGTGTGAAAGGCAGGATTTGAATTCTTGTCTCCCTGATTCCAAGACCAACCCTCTGCCAACTATTCCTACTGCTTCTCTATATCTACATGAGAAAAATTAAAAAGAGATTCATTTTGAAAATGTTACTGGGCACGTACAATTAAGGTAAAGTTTTATGGGTTTTTTTTTCCCTTCTCACCTGCATTTGTTTCTCCATTCAAATGACAAATACAAGTTTCACTGTAGGAATATGAATATTCATGAAGCGGTTTCTTAAGAGAGAAATCTAAATTCTTTCCTAAAATAGCTTGCATTCAAATGATTTCTCAATTTACATAATGTTGCATTTTAAAGGAAGTGGTGAGAACAGTGTAGTTTTTCTCATGTTTGAAAAAGTTTCTTTTAAAATACACATATACACATACATTAATATGTTGGGACAGTAATTGAAATTTGTTTTTATTTATGGAAAGTTTTTCTGATTCCCCAAGCCAATATACATAAAATATTTTCAAAACATTATAATTATATGTGATTTATATTTAGATTGAAAGGGTGGAAAGCCTTAAATGATTTGTTTTATATTTTGATTTATTCAATAATAATAATAATGATTTTTATAGTAGTACTATATGCTAACACTGTGCTAAGTGCTTTACAATGATCTCATTGGTTCCTCAACAACAACCCTGCAAGATATGTGCTATTGTTACCCCTATTTTGGAGAAGAGGGAACTGAAGCTGAAGAGGTAAGTGACTTGCCCAAGGTCACATAGCTAATAAATGTCTGAAACCAGATTTGAACTCAGGTCCTCCTGATTCTAGGGCCAGCACTCTACCCACTGTGCCACCTAGACGCCCTATTTGAGACCTGCCAAAATTCAAGTTTCCTTTCTCTTTGAAAAAAAAAAGCAAAAAACAAAACAAAATTAGGAATGAATGGCATCTGATTACCATGGGAATATTCTCTCATACATTCCTAGGTTTAGGATACTATGAGATGTATTAGTTAATATGAGTACCTAGATACTCAGCACAAAAAAATATGCATGTACATGTGTGTATGTATATATATATGCATGTCTATATATATGTATATGTATATCTATATATGTACACACACACACACACACACACACACACACACACACACACACACACACATGAAAATAACCAGATGCCACAGAGGCAGCAAATGGCTGTGCACAATGTATATATAAATATGACTTTCATAATTCAAGCCTCTTTTTATACATGTAATTTAAATTCATGATAACATTTTGCATCATTGTTTTTTTTTAAATAGGGAATGATTAATATGACCCTGGATATGGTGGCAGACACAATTATAGAGCTGAAAGAGAACTTTAAAAATGGTCTCACTTTGGAGTTCTTAGCTTTTTGGGGTCATGGGTCCCTCTGGTGGTCTGGTGCAGCCTATGGATCCTTACAACGATGTTTTTAAATGCACAAAATAATATACATAGGAATATAAAGGAAGTAAAATCAGTCAGACAGTGAGAGAGAAGCCTGGGCTAAGCATTTTAGAGTTCTCTGGCAGTAAAAGTGGGTTATTGTAGCGACTGACAGTTCTATGTTCTGTGTTCCTTTTCTCTATTAAGTAAGTAAGTAAGTAAGTAAGGGATTAGTGAAAATAAAGATGTGATTCTTTTTCCTATCTAAGTTCAGACACTCCCTGAATCTAGCTACAACAGAGGTGCGGCTGTCATGTTAGCAACCCATGGTCTAATCTAACACCTTCATCATATAGGTGAGGAACCCTAGAATGAGAAGTTTATATGACTTGTCCAAGGCCACACAGCTACTTGGTCTTAGACCAGGGTTCTTCCCAGTTCAGAGCACACTCTATTAAACATAGATCATAGATTTAGCATTGGAATGGGCTAAGAAGTCACCTAGACCAGGCCCTACATTTTGCAGAAGAGGAACCGATGTGTGTGGCCCAAAGCCAGCCAGGGAGGGGCAGAGCCGCGATGTAAACTCTGGTCATACATCTCTGTGTCCTAGGCACTTCTACAATACTCCCAGTGATCAATGTCACTCAGATGCTCCCCCCTGCCTCTTAGGAATAAGCTCAGACGTTATGCCACGTCACCTTTATACAGATGACCTGTGCATCTGCATGTTCATACACACTTACTAGAAGCACATACTTTCACAGTTTTAGGATGGAGGATTTCAACCATGTGGGTACATCTGCAGTGAAGCTAATCTGTGTTCTTTAGGCTCCTTTGTAAATTGTTGTAATCCGGAAGAGGCAGTTAGGGGGTGCGGTGAATAGAGTGCTGGGTCTAGAGTGGACAGAGTAGCAGGCCTGGAGTCAGAAAGACCTGGGTTAAAATGACTGTCTAGCTGTGTGATCTTGGACAAGTCACTTGAGTATGGGCTGCCTCAGTTCCCTCATCTGTACAATGGGGTTAATAATAGCGCCTACCTCCCAAGGTAGTTTGAGGACCAAATAAGATAATAATTGTAAAGTGCTAAGCATAGCTCCTGGCACATAGTAGGCATTATATATATATATGTATAAAAGTATATAATATATATAATATATATCATATATATACATGCTAGCTGCTATTATTATTGTTCATAAAGCATTATCACCTGGTATCCTATTTGCTAGTATATACGTGTGTGTGTGTATGTGTATATATACATACATACATACATACATATATATATATATATATGTATCCAGACTAATGATAAAAGAAAGGGCCCTTCTGAATTAGAATTGGATTCAAAACAACCCTAAAAAATGGAATTAAAAGCATTGCTTACCCAGAGTCAGAAAACAAAAGAATGGTAGTAAAATATATATAGCCCATTACGCATGCAGCCCACAGAGCAGGTTCATCCATTCCAGCTATGAACAGCATCGGAGATGTCAACAGCGTGGAATGCTTTGGTATTTCCATTCCTAGCCCCATCCTTTTCCATCATTATAGACATTTCAAAAGGGCACACATGTGAAAAGACATGCCCTTCTCACCCCCAGATAGTAAGAAAAAATGTCACTTGCCACTCATTTCCAGAAAGTATCTTGCATTCATTAGCATGCGGCCTTGAGGTTTCAGCTCTAACTGGTTGAGAGAAAGAAAGAAAAATCAGTCAGACAGTGAGAGAGAAGCCTGGGCTATTGTAGAGTTCTCTGGCAGTAAAGGTGGGTTATTGTAGCAACTGACGATTCTGTATGTTGTCTATGTTCTTTCTCCCTATTAATTATTGCCATTAGAAGTAGCAATGGCCAGAAAGGCAGCCCTCCCCCACCAATGACACTTAGAACACTTTAAAATCCATGGCTCAGTTTTGGAAGTCAAAATCTAAAAGGAAGGGGTAAAGGAGTAAGCAGAAAGTATACCTTGTTTTTAAGAGAGATTCACAGTGGCTTGCTTTGTCTTGACTCAGATTTTTTTTTTTACTTACAAAAATTTTTATTTGATGAGAACTAACAAACAGGTCAGAAAATTCCCCACCCCCTGAGTTAGATCCCGGTCATAATGGAAGGATTACGAGGGAATAGATAAAGGGCATAGGCTTTAGTTTTTAATTTTTAGGCAAAAGGAAAGGGCATAAGGACAGATACATTCTGATTTTTATAAGTAGGTATACTCAACTTCCTTCACCACGGTTGGCCAATCCAGACAGGAAGAGTATTAGTGATCGTCAAAGAATCAGAAGAGTCTCCTTGACAAAGGACTAGGTAATTCAGTAGGGAACATTTTAAACTAGATTAGTTCAGGAAGTAATCAAAAAATTCCCCATAAAGAAATGATGCAGTGACCTAGCATACAGTAGTATTACTTCTAAGGAAGATGCAGGAAAACAGTAAGTCAGTTCAACAAACACTTAATGGCACATATAGAAATATGTTTTGCATGACTTCACATATATAATTGATTTATTGCTTGTCTTCTTGACGAGTAGGGGAAAGAGAGCCTGGAGTTCAAAATGTAAAAAGAAAGAATGCTAAAAATAAATGAATAACTGAAAATTCAACACATGTTTATTAAGCATCTACTATGTGTAAATTACGTCAGACAATGGAGATAATGCAAAGGCAAAAAACGAAGCATTTCCCACCTGCCTGGAGTTTACACACTATTTTGGGAAACGAACATATGAAAAGACAAGTAAATAGTCAATAAACATCTATTAAATGCTTCCTGCATGCCAGGAACTATGCTAAGTGCTGGGGATGTAAAGACAGGCAAAAGCTGCAAGGAACTCACAGGCCAGCGGCACTAGAAGGCAGGCTAGAGAAGGAAGAGAACGTTGACCACCAGTGAGGTCAAGGAAGCCTTAGCACAGTAGTTCTCAGCCTTCCTAATGCCACGACCCTTTAATACTTGTATGTGAGCGTACTGCATGTGGGCAGACCCTCCTGGAGGCGGACAGAGGAGCTGTGTCTTGGTTCAGAAATATGTTTTCTGATGGTCTTAGGTGACCCCCATGAAAGGGTCATTTGACCCCCAAAGGGGTCGCGACCCACAGGTTGAGAACCATTGCTCTAGGTCCTCAAGTACAGCCCTTTGACTGAATCCAAACTTGATTCAGGGCCACATCAGGACCTAGAGGGCCACATGCAGCCTTGAGCCAAAGGTTCCCCACCCCTGTAGCTAGGCAGAATACTTATGATTTATGAGAGAGGTAACGGAGTCACTGAAAATCCCTGAGTATGGTCATATCCGTGCTTAAGGAAGATTATTTGGTCAAAGCAAAGATAAAGAGAACCAGATTGTTTATATTCTAATTAATATTATTAACTAATTAATAATATTATTCTAATAATACAGATAACACAAATTTTTTTTAAGTTGAAAGTCTTGGTTCATGATCACAGTCAAGAGCTGTTTGAATAAAGAAAGGGTGAGGATGGATCTCTTCTCAGAATATGGAACTACACTAGCCTAGACTGTTAATGAATGAAAGTTAAATGTGTAAAAGAGTAAGTATCAATATATCATTGATATATAGATCACTCTTGATATATAACTCACTCTTGAGACAAGGCTAGCAGGCATTTTATTATTGCTGTTGCTGAGTCATTTCAGTGGTGACTGCCTCTCTGTGATCCCATTTGGGGTTTTCTTGGCAAAGATACTGGAGTGGTTTGCCATTCCCTTCTCCAGCTCATTTTACAGATGAGGAAACTGAGGCAAACAGGGTTAAGTGACTTGCCCAGGGTCACATAGTGCCTGAGGCTGGATTTTGAATTCAGGCACTCCTGATTCCAGGGCAGGCATTCTATCCACTGGGCTACCTAGTTGTTTTTATCAGGTGTAGACTGACAGAAAACAAAACAAAATAAAACAAAAACATATACCAAGAGTGAAAGGAATAACTTGCACCTAATGGATGCCCGGTAAATACCTGCTAATTACAAATGAAGTTTACAGTTATGGGCTTCATATCAAAATAAAGTAGTAAAAACAGCATTCTTTGAACATTTATGGTTTATGAGGGGATTTTCCAGCAGTTATTGCTGGAAAAACAATGCACTATTGGGTAGGAAGTGGGAGAAGGGACACTGGTTTTGCCTCCCTCTCCAACTGCCTCCCCCTCCAACCGCCTCCCCCTCCCCAAAAGAGGGGAGAACAGAAGGAAAGCCAGAAGGAATTACATACAATCAGGGAGGCTTTGAAAGTTACACACTGAATTTATGATGTACTTGAAGAGCAAAATCTACATAATAAAAATTCACAGTTTTATGTATAATCTCCTTTCCTTCTGTTCTACAGTATATATGGAAATGCTCATTGTATTGGATATTTAAGTTCAGAATAAAAAAAATTAAAAAAAGAAAAACATTGCATTGTATGTTAATGCATTATGTATGATGTCAATTTTTGTTACTACATAAAAGGTAGCATTTTGGTACAAAAGGTCAGGTAACTAGTAAAGATACTGGGTTTGATGCTTTGAACAGAAGAGCCAGTTGTAAGGCTTATAGGTGAATGACAAACTCTGGAAAAGGAACCACAAACACAAATTTAAGATTCCAAGAAAAGCAATGAGTAAATAGAAAAAATTAGTCTTAAGAAAGTAATTTTCATCATTACAGAGAGATGACATCAATAAATCATGGGTATTTTTTTAAGAGTCTGCTACGGCAGACAGTGCTAGGTACTGGGGTGTACAAAACAAAGGTCAGTCAGCTTACATTCTATTAGAGAAAACAACATGTACACATAGAAGTATCTACAAATCATTTACAAAGTAAATAGAAGGTAATGTGTTATGGGGGAGGAGTAAGGTACTAGTAATTTGGGGGCTCACAAAAGGCCTCAAGTAGGAGGTGGTGTTTGAGCTGATCTTTGAAAAAAATCTAGGAATTCTAGGGTGAGGTGAGGAGTATGGTCCATACAAAGACATCTGGAAATGGAATGTCCCCAGGTGGACCAGTCTGGCTGAACCATAGAGGGGAATGATGTGTAATAAAATAAGGCTGGAGTCAGATTGTGAAAAGCTTTAAATGGCACAAGAATTTGTGTATAATTCTAGAGATAATATGGAACCACTGAGTTTATTTTTTAAAAAATTTAATTAATTTAATTTATTAATTAATAAATACATTATTAAATAAATAAATTATTAAATAAATTAAAAAATTAATAATAATTTTTAAAATTGCTGTGCAGAACAAAGTTGCAAAAGATCACAAACTATGTAACTGGTTACATAAAGAGCTGAACACAACAAGGCATACAATTAATAAATTCCCAAAGAATAATACAAATCATCAGCAAAGACAGAGTTAGGAAGCAAGTAAAATTAATTTTTAGAGCTTTCACGTTTCCCAGCTTTTCCTTCCTAAATCCTCAATGCACAGAAGTCAACATATGTGTACCTCACTTGGGCTTGCTCTCTTCAGTCTCTGTCTCTGTTTGGTCACTACTTTCTCTCTCTACTCTGAATTTGCTGCTGCCATGTTTTTACTTTTATCCTCTGACCTCAATTCAGTCCTGATTCCTCCCTCTTTTACTTGGCTCTACCTCTCTCTGCTTCCCATGATTACAACTGGATAATGGGACAAACTCATTGCCTTAATGTGCTGATTGATGAAAGAAGACTCTCCAGTTCCTGTGCCCAATGTGCAGTATAGAAAAGACTTTTTTGGAAACAATAAAGAAGGATTATTTAGTGTATTATAGTGACGAGTAGACATTTAATTGAGCCACATAAACCAGTACAGATGAGATGTGTGTAAAACATCTGGCAAAAATTGAGTATTATCAATTCAGACATTTTCAGTTGTATCAAACTCTTTGTGATCGCATTTAGGTTTCTTGGCAAGCAAGGATACTGGACTATTTTGCAGCTCATTGTGGAAACTGAGGCAAACAGAGTTAAGTGACTTGCCCAGGGCGACACAGCTAGTAAGTGTCTGAGGCTAGACTTAAACTCAGAAAGATGAGTCTTTCTGACTCAGGCCTGGCATTCTTTCTGCTGAGACAGGTAACTAGTCCTGTTAAATTCAGTATACACATGTATAATCTTTTATGAATTGTAAGTTAAATTTTAAGTCCATTACAGAACAAGAGATTTCTCTCTTAAAAGTTGGCAGTTTCTCCACTTAATTCTCAAATGGAAAATTCTTCTAAAATTTCTGAGCCCCTAAATTTTTTTCATTTCATCATGGTCCATGCTCCACTCATCCTTTTAAAAAGCTTTTGTGGCATAGGAGACCAATGCAAAATCTCAACCTAAGCTTCCAAATAGCTGCTGGACAAACACCGGAGGTTAAGTGAAGTAATTATAGGATTATGGAACAAATGGTAGAATGGTTAATTAGTTAGGGGTAGACATAAAAAGATTAATTAAAAGTGAACTTAAAAAGTGACCTTCTTTTCCCATCCTTTATTTCTCTATTTTACCTGACCCTGTTCTATTCCTGTCTCCATCCCTTTAAAAAAGGGTGTCCTAAGGCCCCCAAACAACAAAAAACTCCAAAGGTTCCAGCTAGATAATATCCATGATTGGGTTACTGGTAGCACTTTCTAAGCCACCTTCATGAGATCACAGATTCAGAGCTGAAAGGGACCTTAGTACATATCTAGTACAGTCCCTACTTTTTTTTTGCTTTCTGGAGGGGGGAATGCAGGGCAACTGGGATTAAGTGACTCCCCCAAGGTCATATGGCTAATATGTGTTAAATGTCTGAGGCCAGATTTGAACTCAGGTCCTCCTGACTCCAGGGCTGGTGCTCTATTCACTGTGCCACCTAGCCGCCCCCACAGTCCCAACTTTTACAGATGAGTACACTGAGGACCAAAGAAGGGACACAACTTCCTCAAGGTCACACAGATGGGAAGTGACGGGAAGGACTGGAACTCAGATACTGACTCTAAATCCAAGACTCTTTCCAGGGCGTAGTCTTTGGAATGCTTCTTTCATTTTGGCCATCATCAAACCCCAGTATGCTCTTCAAATGCAGCTGGCACCATATGTCCAAGATTTCGTATTTTCTTATTCTATATCATACCTATTATCCTTACTTCATATTTATGGCTAAGAAATCACATTTAAAATATACCTGTGTGAAAATTTCAGAGAAGTTCTTCCCCTCCCCAAGCAGAGCCAGAGCCATCTTACCTTTAGGTGAGACAATAGACATTTTTTATCTCTATGCCAGTAATGACAATTTTAGTGTTACCAATATGAAAATTTAACATTATTCTTGGTGCTGGTGCCTTCCTCTGTTGATTAACTCAAGTTTTCTCTCTCTCTCTCTCTCCTTCTCATTTATGAATACATGTTTTCATGCTGTCCTCCCTAATAGACCATGAGCTTCCTGAAAGTATGAACTGTCTTTTGCCTGTCTTTGTATCTCTAGTACTTAATATACAGTAGGTGCTTATTAAATGCTTGACTGATTGACTTTACACACACAAACTTATTTACCCAGATTTCTGTCTTTCCATTGTTTTTCTTGCATCTCTCTGCCAACGAGTAGAGTTCTATAGTTGTTTCAGATATCAGGTCAATGTTTTTTCCCTTCACTATGATTTGCATCACTCTCCCCTTGTTGATGTGAGCATCAAAAGTGCTGTCCCAGGGTGGGTACATGGTAGGCTTCTTCTGGACATAGATTTGCCCGTTTTCTATGGAAAGAGAAACATTTATGCATTATTCCCTTAAACCAGATTACCATAACATCTGCTTAAATTAAACAAGGATTCACTGAGGGCCTGAGCCATGCTCAGCACGATTTGGAAGACAAAGTCCGTAACGTTGGGAAAATATCAAATCAGAGAGCCATAGGGCAGCATGTATGCAAGTACTAGATCCACAACAAAGCAATTCATCTGAATAATCAATTTGGTTAATTCTGGTCATAAAAATCTTGATATCTACTTTTCTTCCTCTTATATGGAGTAATCTCCTTTCCTACATGCAGGATTATCAGTGAATTGCTTCTCTTTTGGCATGAAGACCTGGCCTGAACTAAAGTTATATCTATTGGAAAAGTAATTCCCATTCTACCAACGACTTCATTTGTGACTTAGAATATATTACCAAAGCTCAATTTTTAGTTTCGGTTTCCTGATGCGTAATAGGGAGACCATGTGGCTGACCTTGCTCACTGACAACTGAGGAAGAATGACTAATCGAAAAAGATTATGTATCCATTTGAAAGACACAACAGCATACTTTTGAGCTCATCATAAGCACTCTTTTATTGTGGCTTTTAAAAAGTCTTTTACAACAAGGAAATCGCAAATGATTCCACAATCTCTACTTACTACACCATCTCTGGGCAACATCATTTAAACTTCTGGAGTATACTTTTCTTGGGTAAGATTTCTTTACATAACTGCCACCTAACCTTTGCATAATACTTCAGCACCATGATAGCAGAAGTTGATGAAATTAGCAGAGGGGACTATCGGACTACTTTTGAGATGGAGGTCCAAACCCAGGGAAAATTTAATTTAGCAAGCAAAACTCTGGGTGCTAGATTCTATTAAAGAATGCAGCTCAGGTGGGATTAGCTATCTAAAAGTATCCTTCTTAGGAAACATGTTCTATAATATAATTTTTATCAATTTTTAAAATTTAAAAAAAAATTTGAGTTCCAAATTCCTACAATGTCGTTTAAAGGTAGATTACTTATAATATTGCATTGTTTGCAAATATCTTTCAACCACTCTGGATATTCTCCAGTGCCTCCTCCCTCATGGAAGGAGACAATTAAATCAAAATGTAAATGATGATTCTGAGTCAACATGTCAATCGTTCAAAGACCTCTGATTTCATTATGTGGATAGTTCTTCCACTAGGGCAAACTGCAACCCCTCAAAGCCTTGATGGTATTCTCCTTGAATCTGTCACCTTACGGCCAATCTTCTGGTGCCAAATCTACCTGAACTTATCTATGCTGGTCCTTGTATAAAAGACACAGTCTGTCAGCTATGTGATACAGTAGATAGAGTGTGGAGATAGCCCGAAAGACCTGAGTTTGAATTCAGGCTTAGACATTTACTAGCTGTGTGGCCCTAGGCAAGTTACTTAACTTTTACCTCAGTTTTTTCAACTGTAAAATGGGGCTAATAATAGTACCTATCTCCCATATCTTTGCAAAGATCAAATGAAAAAAATAATTGTAAAGTACTTAGCAAGGTGCCTGGTATATTGTAGGCACTGAATAAAACCTTGTTTACTTCTCTTTCCCCCTCCCATACTCAAAGCCTTTTTAGCTTGTGCCATTAGGAGGCCCTGGTCTTCCTGAATTTGTCTTTGTTTAGCTATTTTAGTCATACCCAACACTTTGTGACCCTTCTTGGGGTTTTCTTGGTAGAGATAGTGGAGCGGTTTGTCATTTCCTTCTCCAGCTCATTTTACAGATGAAGAAGACTGAGGCAAACAGGGTTAAGTGACTTGCCCAGGGTCACACAGCTAGTAAGTGTCTGAGGCTGGATTTGAACTCATGAATATGAGTCTTCCTGATTGCAAGGCCAGTGCTCTATCTACTGCACACTTAGCTGCCCCACAACAGAACATAAATAATGTTAATATGGAATTTTCTAAGTCACTATGGAGCCTGAAGGGTTTAGTGACCCTTCCTCACCCCACTCCCACTTTCTACTTGAGTATGACACCAATGGATGAGGTGACCTCTGGAGGCCTTTTTCAGTTTTAAGCCTAGATTACCTTCTAGCTTCTCTCTTTCTTCTCAAACCATTCACCATCAAAACAACACCAACAAAAACGCTCCAAAGCAGAGTTTTATACTCATTCATTTTCTAAAAATATCTGACGCTAACCTGATATTAACCATTACCCAAGAAGGAGTAAGAGAATTCAGAAAGCTTTACCAATTTTTGGAAGCCTCATACCCTTAAGCCTAAATACCCGCCTGACTTCCACTCTCGGGTCCTTTCCTGGGACTTGTCAGTCAGCTTCTTCCCTGCCAGGACCTGACCTCTCATGAAAAATACGCTCCCATGGCCTGGGGGGTCTTGAGGTCAGTGAGTACTGCTTTAATCTCAGTGCAGTCTTGCAGCAGACCTTGAGAAAAAGGCCTTCAACAATTTCACAGGTTAACCTTTCAGAAAAGCAAAGTTTCCTTTTTTTCTGACAAGGTCTCTTGATTCATACCGCTGATTAGACCAAGTTCAAACACTCAGCCAAAAAGAAATTCCCCCCAGGAGGCAAATGTCAGTGAAACCTGTGGTTTTAAAGGGAACTACATCCAGGAGGCCCATTAGGTCAAAAGCTGATTTGCAAAAGGCAGGCATTTTCCATTTCAAAGACTTCAGTGACATCTGAAAGTTTTTCATTTGGGGGGAGCTAAATGCTCACTTCGGGGGTAGCTAGGTGGGTTTATCAAAGACCAGGCCAGAAGAAAATTCAACTGGGACTATGGGCAAGGGATGACCAACAACCCATTTCCTTCAGTTTAGATGGGCTGAGAGTGATTATCCTCTTCCATGAAGCAAGTAACTTTTAATTTTGGAGCATATGAGAAAACAAAGTCTTTCTAGAATTTGCACCTAGGGAATTCTGTCTAGGACATATTTAGCTAGAGTTTCTTAAAAACAAAGCTTAGAGTAGCACCATGTCAGCTCTGTCTGAAGAGTAATGGATTTGGAGTTAGAAGACAGGAGTTCAAATTCTGTTTCTGCTACTTACTACCTGGGTGATTTTAGGCAAGTCTCTTAATCTCAGAAAATGTCAGTTTCCCCATCGATAAAATTAGGGGGTCAGACCAGATGACCTCTAAGGCTTCTTCCTGATGTAAATTTGTGATTCTGTTGTAGAATCATGAAAGATTTATTATAGGTCGACACGAGTGAGTTCTTGGCAGCGTAACCTCCCAAAATCATGCCTGCTGATGTAAAAATAGTATAACACTGAAAAGAAGTTAATCTGCAAAAGACTAAGGCTTAGAGTTCATGGGATATTGCATTAGAAAGGATCTTAGGGATCTTAGATTTCAAAAACCGAATTTTATAAATGAAGAATCCAAAGCGTAGATTTACTCAAGTAAACCCAGCCTGCCTCAGACTCCAAACTCCATGCTCTTTCTGCTATGGCATGCTGCCTCCCCTTTCTGGCTCAAAAAACCCCACAAAATTTATTTTTGGATGAGAGTAGCAGAGACCTAATGGGAATGCAGACTGATAGATGTGACAATGAAGAGAATTCAGGTTTCATACAAGTAACCAGCCAGCATTTTGTAAAACTGTGTTATCCAATTAGAATGGAGGTTCCTTGGGAACAGAATTTGTTTTCTTGTTTGTACTTGGATCACCTGCACTTGGTACAGTTCTTGGCATTCAGCAGGCATTTAATGAATATTTCTTGATTAAATGTGCCCACAAAAGGAATCTTAAATCATAGTTACATTTTACACACACACACACACACACACACACACACATTTGAGGTTCAGGTCACACATGATCATATTTTTGTCAGAACTTATTTATCTGATAGATGAATATATCTATATAATACACCTGATAGATGAATACAAATTTAGGATTGGAAGTGACCACAGAGGCTGTCTAGTCCATCGAAATTTAAAGAAGTAGAAGCTGAGGCTAACGAGGTTATATAACATCCAGATATGAAAAAGTTCTTTCATTACTGATCTTCCCAAAGTCATACAATCTACTCAACAGAATGAGAGAGACTGGATTGGTGTAAATAGCAAGAATTAAGGTCACCAATCCCACCTCAACTTTTTTCTAAAAAGCAAGTCCTCCCCTACTTCTCCAACAGAATTTCTGCATACCAAATTTTCCTCTTGGCTTTGTCTGTACACAGTGTTAGAAAGATTACAAGGCAGAAAGAATTTACAACAAAGGGAGGCAGCGCGCCATATTTAAAAGAATCCCAGACTAGGAGTTGGACCAATTGATTTCTAGTCTTGACTGTCACTAATTAACCAAATGATTTTTGTTACTACTTTACCTCTTTGCACCTTGGCTTCCCCATCTATAAAAGCAAGTTGAACTCTGACATCACTTCTAGTTTTGAAATGCCATGATTCTATGAATGCCTATGCCCTGGTCATGCCCCACAGCTGGCCTCAAGAGCTCTCCTGCACCAGAGCCACGCCCTCTTCTTCCCTCCCCCTGAATAAGCTCTTCCAGTCGCTTACCTGATTCAATAGACTCTTTGACAAGCACAGCACAGTATGGGCTGACCACTTCTCCCTGACACGGCTGATAGGGCCCACTGTCAAAGTTGGACAAACCAATTCGAAGAAAAGGCGACATGACAGCTCCTTGAGAAAGGAAAAGACAAAGACTATTTCAGGGCTTTCAAACTTATTCCTACCCCCACCCACGGGGGGCCAGTGCCTTATCACTGACAGCCAGAGTCAAAGGGAGAGATAATCCTCTGAACAGGCAACTGCTTTTTATTTCCCCTTCTGCAAAATATATTTTGTTGGTCTAACACAAAGCCACAATACGACACACAGCTGGGGGCTAGTATTTCTTTGTCTAGCCCTGGATAACAGGCTAGTAGGAGGCTTCTGAAAGGACAATTTCAACTCAGTGGGGACAAGAACCTCATGGGATTATGGTTGTCCGTGATAAAAACAGCATCTCAGTGGCCGATCCACTTGGGATGTTGATTTTTTTTTGCCATGTCATTTCTTTCTTCAGTCAGTGTTCATGTATATAGTCAGGAAACAGACAGTAAGAAGACAATGAGTTTAGGAAGTACCAGCTGACTTGAACTACACATGTAAACATAACACCACATCATTTTTGCATGACCTATTTAGGTACTTGGGGGAACAGGTTCCAGGCATTCAGTGACTAATCATAGCTAGCTTTTATATAGCAACTTGAGATTTGCAAAGTGCTTTGCAAATATCTCCTTTAACCGGCACAACTAAACCTGGTGGGTTTAGATGCTATTATTATTATTCCCATTTCAGATAAGGAAACTGTGGCAGAGGTTAGAGGGACTTGCCCAGCAATATACAGCTACTAACTGTCTGAGGGCAGATCTGAACCCAGGTCTTCCTGACAGCAGGTGCCGTGCTTTATGTACTATGGTACCTGTTCATAATGGAAACGCTTTCTTCCCAATTCTTTATTCTTTTAAAATAAATACATTTTTAGTTTTCAACATTCACTTCCATAAGTTTTAAATTTTCTCCCCCTCCCTCACCTCCCCCCTCCCCAAGATGGCATGCAATCCAATATAGGCTCTATGTATACAATTTTATTAAACGTATTTTCACATAAGTCATGAAGGAAGAACTAGAATGAATTTCCCAAGTCTTTAAAATGGTGTTTCTCTAAGGACAGTGGGAAATACTTAAAGGGCATCATGAGATGAAACACCTGGAAATGGAGTCCATCATAAGAGTCCAAGGGCCATCAAAAGTTTCATAAATGTTAAGTGACCCAAAATATTCCTTTTTCAGGAATATAAATCAGTATATGGCTGTTGACTAGTACATGGACTCAAAGCAATTTGGTCCCAGATCGCTAAATACCTCCCTGCATGACCTTGTCAAGACACATGATTTCTTTGAACTTTCACCAGTTTTGGCCCTGCCTATTAGTTGAGCACATTTTTTCTGAATCCTCTCTAACCCTTGATGACCCCATTTGGGGTTTTCTTGGCAAATATACTGGATTGGTTTGCTATTTCCTTCTCCAGCTCATTTGACAGATGACGAAATTGAGGCAAAGAGTTAAGATTAAGTAAGGAATAAAGATTCATAAATAATAAATACATTAATTAATTAAATAAGGATTAATTGCCCAGGTCACATAGCTAGTAAGTGTCTGAGGCCAGATTTGAACTCAAGAAGATGAGTCTTCCTGACTCCAGACCTGGTAGTCTATCCACTGCACCACCTAGCTTGGCCTAAAAGTGCCAAAGAAATGCTAATTATTATTATTTACTTCCTGGGTTGATTGTAAGACAAGCATTTTTATAAACCTCAAAATGCTATAAAATGGGAGTTTTCACCAGCTGCCCTCTAATTCAGGGGTTACTTGAATAGTACCTTTATCTACAGAGCAAGAAAGAGGAGGCTGCTGGCAGGGGATGCCACTTGCCTGAGTAATACCTTCAAATAAGGAGCATATGCAGACTCTTTGAGAGCCACTTGGAGACGCTGTGAAGTTAAGCAAGTCATCTTACGTCATACAGGCAGTACCAATAAGAGGCAGCACATGAATTCAGGTCCTCCTTATTCCCAGGCAGCCCAGCAATTAGACTATTCTACAAATTTAGAGGGTTTCACTGAAGTAGGAATTGTAGGTAAGTGGAAGCTTTGGTGGCACAATACTTTCTGATTATACAAAGTTGAATGAGTAGTCCTGTGACTTCTGGGCTTGGTATTCATTCAGCTCATAAGCCGCTGGTTAGCTATTTGCCACTCTTGTAGCTAAAATAAATCCAAATTGATTCTTTTATCTTTTCCTTAAGGGAAAATTACACCAACCCTAGATAATGGTCTTTTAATCAGGCAGGTCATAACTCTACAGTTTAGCACAAACTGTTGGGTAGCAGCTCTCATCTTTTGCCGTATTTGACACTTTTAGGAAAAGTGTTTCTTTAATAAATCTTTGAAACAGACTCAAATACTGGAGTGGCTCTTTATTTGTAGGTCTTGGTATTACAGTGGTCTTTAAGCAAACTGTGCTTTGCCATTTCCTCATGTGCTCCTGATTGGGCAATCTTAGCTTATGATTGACATGGGGAAATCCTAGCCTTAGAATAGCAGGGAATGTCTAGGGTTACCAAGGGCTTAAGTTACTATGCTTTGGATCATGCTTCTGCTATCATCCCCCCTCCTCCCTGTGACTTGAATTGGCTGACTTACTTGACCCCCAATTCTATCTCCAGAGTTTACCAAGTTTACTCACCCATCAGTTCATCAAACTCACTGATAGCATTACTTGACCACTGCATAAACATTTTATTAATCTCATTTCTACATCTGTGCCATACTGTAGCACTTGTCTCTTTGTCTTCTTTAAATGTGGCATAGGATCTGACCTGCATTTTGAGATCTGAGAAGGTAGTGACCCAGTCTTTTCACTTTGCTTTGTAAGCTACTTAATAATGAATGCTTTTTGACGATAGATACGATACTCTGACAATTGTAATTGAATCAGCTGGGGGACCTTCCTTGACTGACAATGATCAAAACCCTTCTAGGACTCAGGAGATGATTATTGTATAATGGCACATTTATAAAGTCCTTGATGGTTTACAAAATTCTTTTCTTAAAACAGCTTTGTGAGTAGCTAGTACAAATGGCACTTTGATATGATATTGACTTTTCTTCTTTTGAGATTTTGCATCTTACATTGACAATTTTTACTTCTATTTTAAGAAAAATAATTTAACAAGACATTTAAGATTTTAAAACTCTCTTTTTAGTTGAAAGGAACCCAAAATATTGATTCTCAGACACTCAGCACCACAGAGAATTAAACTATAAGTAAAAATTTATATCTCTAGAAATTAATATCTAAAGTGGGAGCACATAACTATTTTGTGTCATTGTCTCCTTTGGATGAATGCATAAATAAAGCATGTGGTAAGAGCCTACTATGTGCAAAACCCTGGGCCAGCCACTGAGGATACAAACAGAAAAGTATGATGGTCATTACTTTCATGGAGCTCATATTCTAATGGTTGAGACACACATATGGAAAACTAGCTTTAAAGTCAGATGGAAACACCTCATGATGTTTAGGAGAAGCATCAAAGCAGATGGTAATGCCTCTTCTTTAAAGTCATTTCCACTGATAAAATCATACCAGTTTCTGATGTTGAACCACTTGACAGTGCCTAGGTCTTGATAACTTTCTTTTCTGTAATATCTGTAGGAACAGTAGCAAGGCAGCATCTCTACATAGGTGATAGTTGCCAAAACTGAGACGGAAGCATTGCCATTCCAAAGTTATTGGGTTCTGGGTCCTGGATGGTGTCCATCAGGGTCTGAGGTGAAAGGGTGGTCAAGGTGGTGGTAGCAGTTTGATTTTCCTGGCACTATGAATACCTTTGGCAGTGTGGTAGGGCTTATGAACTCCTCAAAATAATGTTTGTAACTGCAGAAAATATGTAGGGTTACAAAGGAAACCAATTACAAAGAAATAATGATCAAAATATATATAAACCAAACCAAGGTCACAGACCCTAGAACCTCTAATCTAAAGGGAAAGATAAGCTTATCAGAGATTTTATCAATAACAAAACTCCACTTTTATCTGTATAATGGAGATAAGAGTATGCATGCAATCAAGCATGCAAGATGCTTTGCCTGTATATCAGAACAATTCTTTGTCTTAGGAGGTTTAATTAGCTGGTGGTCAACCATCTGGTAGGGGCTTATAAAGGACGATCAGATGACTGACACAGATGATCACTAGGAGCATACTGAAAGCCTTCCAGCTATGGAGGACCTGCCAGAGCTTATGTTCTACTGCCAAAGACTTTGGGAACCCAGGATCACTCCAAGGCCACGATGTGACATTGGGGTATGATTTTGCTGGAGGTGACTAACCAAGGGCATACTGGTAAATGTTTAACAACTGGCTTCCTCCACCCTCCCCCACTAAGTATGCATGATACATTTAATTTTAATTAGTGTTAATATTTCCTTCATAACTTTTCTAAATCTAGACAATCAACAAATAAATCAATCCTTGATTTGCAGTGTTGATTTCTGAGGTGCAAATGCTAACACTGAAAATTTAACACTCATCTGTCCCATGCTGGTAGGAGTTGGCTGTGGCATACCACTCTAACAAATCAATGAACCTCTCTGAGCCTCAGTTTCCTCATCTGTAAAATTAGAGGGTTAGAGAAGAAAAACTGTGATGTCTTTTAGAGTTTTAAGTTCTGTGACTGTTTGATCTTTCTCCGCAGTCAGTTTTGCATAGAGTAGGGCTGAAGAGAAGGAAAAGAAGCAGATTTCCCTAAATAACAGAATCCTTTTGGCAGAGCAGCATAGATCAATCAAGGATAAAAGGTCCTTTTCACCAGGTTTCTAATCTTTGGAGGATCTCTGTCCTGTCTGTGAATGTGCTCAATTAATTCTTTCTGTAGTGGTATATATGAGAGGTGGGTGGGAGGGGGACAGTTAATGCTGTGGGTTCACCTTTACTTCTTCCCATTCACTGAAATCTGGGGTAGGTTCCCCAAACCCAAGTCCCATGTTAAGTGCCCTGTTTCATTCATTCCCAAATCTACCCCTCATTTTTTCTCCTCCTGAAAGTTAAAAATTCTTTACAAGATTATTTATTCTCACAAATTGAAAGGAAACCCCAAATCTGTGTTTTGCTCTGCATACTCACAGAATCACAAAATCACTGAGATGGAAGGCACCTCAGAGGTCAGCTAGAATGACCTCACAGATGAATAGGAATCTTTTCTAACAAGTGGCCATTCAGCTTTTACTTGGAGATTTTCAATGAATAAAGAATCCACCAAGGTCTCCTGAGTCGTCCATTACACATTTAGACAGTTCTAATTTTCTGGAAGCATTTACTTATATATTAAGGTGAAATCTACCTCTCAAAGTTCAACTCAACACTTATTAGTACCTACTATATGTATTTTCAGTGTCTCCAAAACACTGGAAATACAATGGCAAACAAAACAAAACAATCCCTTCCCCACCCCACCCCCAATCTCCCCATCCCTGCAAAAATACCAGAACACCAAAACAAAACTTACATTCTATTTGTGAAGGCCAACATAAATATCTAAGAAAGTACAAAACAATTTGAGGAGAAGGAGAGTGACATGGACAGAATGATATCTTTTTTTTTTTTTTTTTTTCTTTTTGGAGGGCAATTGGGGTTAAGCGACTTGCCCAAGGTCACATGGCTGGTTTTTGTGTTAAGTGTCTGAGGTCGGATTTGAACTCAGGTCCTCCTGACTCCAGGACCAGTGCTCTACTCACTGTGCCACCTAGCCGCCCCCAGAATGATAGCTTAACAAAGATAATTTTATTGACTCTGGAGGGTGGATTAGATACCTGAGTCGGTTCTTAACCAATTACAGAGTTATTATGATAGCCAAGGGAAGAACTGTCAAAGATCTGAATTAGCATGGCGGATGATCACTTGTTTAAGATGCTGGAGAAGGGATTCTTATATAGGTATGGATTGTCTTAGGTGGACTATGAGGACTCTCTCAACTCTGTGATTCTGTGTGTAAGGAATGAGAAGGGGACAGATAACAAGAGATAGTATTGGAGGTTGGAAATGTAGGACTTGGCAAATGATAAGATTTGGGGAGTAAAGGAAAGAGAAGAGTAGAGGAGATTCTGAGGCTACAAATGATGAATGATGAAGACCGGGGGAGGGGGTCATCAGTAATTTGGAGGAGGCACAGTGGGAAAGAGGGAAAAGAGTCAGCTCCGTTTTGTGTATATTGAGTTTGAAATGTTTATAGGAAAACCCAGAGGTTCAAAGCAGTCACTGTAAGGGAGCAGAACAAAATTAATTAGGGAAGAACAAATGGATCTCTGGACAGCAGTGGGAATCCAATTTAGACTGGACAACATAACTGCATAGTGAACTTAGTGCAAAGCATTGCATGACTTCAAACAGGAAGCAACCATGACATGGAAGCACCAACCCAGGTCTTGCCCTTAACAAGTTACATAGCCTTCACCAAGGGTATAGAAGTGACTCCTTTGGGTCTGAATGCTCTTCTAGGTTAGTGGTATAAATTAAGATGATAGTATAGGTTCTGGGTGATGTGGAATTCATTAGACAGGTGAGTTGCTTGACCGTTTAGAAATGTTAAATGCTTCCCTTTTCATGGGGAAGCAGAAACCATTAAGTCCTGGGGTAAGAAGAATATCTGAGGTGACATGGGAGTTATATAAGTTGTCTTGGCTATATATGCATTCAAGGGTCAGTTATTTGTGTCTTGAATTTCTTTTGGTCAGTTGAAGTAAAAAAAAAACCCAAAATTTAACATTTTGTTAGCCCATTTGCTAGCATGAGAATTATAGACTCTTCTTTTGCTATGGAGACCTAGATGCTAGTCAGATCCTAATATTAACAGAAACTACCCAGTTCAAATTCCAGTGGACTCAGGGGAAACTCAGGATAGGGACATGTACCAAAATAAAATAACGTAATAGATGCTACATGGCCCATTTGAGGGGGAAAGATAAGGCGATTTGTTTTACTTGAATTTGAGATGTCTATGGGACATCGTATAAGAAACATACAATAGGCAATTGGTGATTCAGAAGTAGACTGACTGTAAGTCACAGTAAAGAAAAATGACTAGTTTAGGAAGGCCAAGGCAGAGAGAGACATGAAGATACAGGTGGTTATACTCAGAGGAATTTCAGAGTTCTGGACCACAGAGATAGTGAGATCCAGAGTTTGAGTCAACCATTTCTATGCGTGGCTGTGGTAGAGTAGAAGTGTAGGCAAGGAAAATGATCTGAGTGGTCAAGAATTTTGAGAGGACATCAACATACATAATCCAATTTATCTAAAATACAAAGTGTGTGAATGGGTATAGAGGGAATGAGTCTGGGAAAGTAGACTAAAAGCATATTATGATGAGTGTTAAATGGCTAGTTGAAACATAAGTATTCAGGTATCAAAACTAGTACTTACTGTCTTCAAGTCACTTAAGCAACCTAGACTGGAGTATCCTTAGCTATAAAATGAGTAGATTAGACAGAATGGCCTTGGAGATTCCATTAAGTCAATCAAATCTATTATTCTATAGCTAATAGGAGCCATTAAAGGTAGGGACAAGGTCAGACCTATATTTTAGGGATGATATTTTAACACTTTAGGACAGATTAGAAAAAAGAGAGACAGGAAGCAGGATAAGTAATTAAGAAGCAATTAAAACAGCCCAGGAAAGAAGTGTTGAAGGCCTTAATCAGTGTGTTTGGCCATAAGAATACAGAGGAGGGGATGTGTGTGAGAGATGTAGCAGAAACAGGACTTATGGGACTTGGCTACTGATTGGATATGGTGGAGGAGAAAGAGCTGAAGATAACTCTTGTAAGCTTGTTAAGAAGAGGTAATTTTCATTCTTTGTGTCTGAATCCCAGTGCCTAGCATAGTGTCTGGTCCAAAATAGATTCTTTTAAAAATACGTTCCCCAGAATGATTAAACCAGTTTACTTCTCCACCAGCAGCTCATTAGTGTATCTACTTCCCCTCATCTCCTCCAGCATTTGTCATTTCTGATAGATGTGAAGTGGTACGCCATTGTTGTTTTAATTTCCTCTTCTCTAATTAATAGTGATTTAGAGCATTTTCAGATGACTATAGATAGCTTTGATGTCTTCTGAAAACTGCCTGGTCGTATCCTTTAACCATTTATCACTTGGGAAATGGCTGTTATTTTTTAGCTTTATTTATTTATTTTGCAAATTTGACTCTGTTCCCTATATATTTGAGAAATGAGGCCTTTACTAGAGAAATTTACTATAAATTTTTTTGATATTACTTCATTGTCCAAATTTTAGCAAAATGTGGTTTTCCTAATTATCTCTTTTGATTAGGTCTAATTTTGCTTTTGCTTTGTCTGAATTCATGACTGCTATCCTTTACCTTCATCACTTTAGCTATAGCATAATAGAGTCCAACAATCCTTACATCATCTCTCCTTGATCTATTTCCCAGGTCAGTTGTTTTTCCAATGAAATATTCCATATTTTCTTTTTTCATCCTTTTGAATTTATTGTTTCTCAAAGTCTCATGGAGTCATTAATTTTCACTAGTCCAATTCTAATTTTTAAGGAATTATGTTCTTCAGTGAGCTTTTGTACCTCTTTTTTCTTGGTCAGTTCTGCTTTTTAGAGCTCTTTTCTTCAGAGAATTTTTAGACTTCCTTTTCCACTTGGCTTTTATTCTACTTTTAAAGGAGTTTTTTTCTTCTATGAATTTTTGTGCCCTCCTTCCCCATTTTAACCATTTGACCGATTCTATTTTTTCCTTTTTTTTCAATTCTATTTTTAAAGAAACTTTCTTCAGTATTTTTTGTGCTTATTTTGACCAAGTGGTTAATTATCTTCTCATAATTTTCTCACATTATTCATTTCTTTCCCCAATTTTTCCTGTAACCACTCTTTAATCTTTCTTCTAGGAATTCTTATTGGCCTTGAGTCTAATTAGCATTTTCCTTTGAGGCTTTGCTTATAGATATTTTCACATTGTTGTCTTCTAAGTTTATGTCTTGGTCTTCCTTGCCACCCTTGTAGCTTTAATGGTCAGGATCTTCTTTGTTTGTTTCCCTAGCCTATTTCTTCATTTTGAACTTTATGTTAAAATTGGACTCTGCTCACCCTGAGGTGGAGAGGCACTGTCCCAAACTTAAAAATTTTTTGATACTGCTGTTTTCAGAGCTAATTCTGCGGTATTGAAAGTTTTTTGTTCCTCCAAGATGGTGTTATCCTGGTAGAGAGGTCTTCATTATTCTACCGGTAGCCTCTCTGGTCTTTACTCAAGAAGAGCCCCTGCTCCCCTGCATCAGTACTAATGCTCCTTTTGTCCCTGCAACCATGACTGGGTCTCTTGTTCGCCTAACAGCCACAAGTGGAACTGTGACCAGCACCCTGGCTCCCTTGTAACCAACCATAAGCACTCCACTCCACTCTGGAACTACAGTCCAGAACTGCTTATGGTCAACAGAGCTGCCAATCAGCACCACTTGCACCCAGTGCCAGCAACAGGTTCCCAGTAATTTCTTTCTGACCAGTTGTCTGTCTCCCTTATCATCTCTGGACTGAGAATTCCAAAAGCTGCGACTGCTGCTGCTGTCCTGGTTGCTTGAAGGCTTACCGCTGATACTTCTGCTGTGCCCCAGACCTGTGCCCACCCTGGTGTTGTCTTGGGCTGGAAAAATGTCTCCCTCTGACCTTTAGTTGCTTCTGCCACTCCAAAATTTCATCTGAGTAATTATTTTAAAATTGTTTGAAGGGCAATGTAGGGAGAAGGTTCATTTGGGTCCCAGTCTATACTTTGCCATCTTATCTTCACCCCTCCATTTGGCATTTAAAGCCTGGCTCCAACAAGCTTATTATATATCACTTCCCTAAAAACTGTGGTTTACCTAAACTGGCCTTCCAACTGTTCCTCACATACAACATTCCACTTCCCTCCTACATGCCTTTGAACAAGCTGTCTGTCCCTTTTGTAACGCACTCCTTTTTCACCTCTGCTTCTCAGAATCCTTTAAAGTTTAGCTCAGAACAATCTGCAACCCAAGGCTTCTCCTGATGCTTCCAGTTGCCTCTTTCTTCCACCATAGTGGGAGACAGTATTTATTTGTATTTGTTTTGTTTTGTTTATGCTTGTAGGTGCACCTGTTTTTTCATCCACTACAGTGTTGAGGGCAGGGACTTATTCTGATTTTCACTCTGTGTCTCCAGCACCTAGAATGACGCCTGTAACATAGGAGATGCTTAATAAGTGTTTGCTGATTGATCATTTGATTGACAGGACATCTTCTGGCTCTTAGGGGCTAACATGTTCTGGTGTTGATTATTACTAATTTTCATTATTTTACTATATAATTATAATTAAATATTATGTAACAATGTTCCCCTAATATTCTCTGATCTCTTTTGAAGCTAAGAGTAGGACCTAACATTTATTTCTATTAAAGTTCATCTTGTTAGATTCTCACACCATCACTCTAGTTGGCTGAGCTCCTAAGTGATACAGCAGAGTGTTGGACCTGGAGTAAGGAAGACCCAAGTTCAAATTCTGCTTCAGACGCTTACTGGTTTTGTGATTCTAGACAAATAACTTAATGTCCCTCAGTCTCAGTTTCTTCATCTGTAAAATGGCATAATAAGAGCACCTGCCTTACAAAGTTGTTGTGATATGCAAGTAAGGAACTTGTAAAGTGTTTTGCAAATCTTGAAGTACTATACAAGTGTTTTCTCTTATTAGGTAATTAGCAAACGGTTAACATACTAATAATACTACCAATCATCTACATTTATATGAAGTTTTATAATTTGCAGAGAAAGAAATATGTGAAGGCTTTCATTCAATTGCCTCTTCCTTCAGCCAACTTGATATTTCAGATAACACGCCTTTACAATATCTTTAAAAGACAGTTTGAATCTGAAATGTTTTAAAGAGGTCTAGGGCTTGTGATGAAATACCTCTTTTCTCACTGCACCTGGAATGTCAATGTCATTATCACACAATTACTATATCATGATATTATGATGTTGACGGAAGTAGTATGGTAAAGTTGATAGAGTACTGAATTTGCAAGTCAGGAGAGACGTGGGTTACTATCTTGTGACTGACGCCCACTAGCAATGTAACTATGGGGAAATTACATGTTCTCTCAGAATTTATAGAACCGATCTCAGGACTTTGTGAAGAGGAAATATAATTCGTGTGAAATGTTTTGTAAACCTTAAATAACTATATAGCATCGTTATATATACATAAATTTATATAGCATATATAAATATACATTTAAATTTATACACAATATACACACATACATAAATTTATATAGCATCTTCAGATTTTCAAAGCATTTTACAAATACTATTTCAATTTATCCTTATAACTATCCTAGAAGGTATGCCTTATTATCATTTTACAGATGTAGAAACTGAACTAGACAAAGGTTAAATGACTTGTCCAGGGCCATGCAATCTGTAAATATAAGAGACTGGATTTGAATTCAGGTCTTTTGAACTCCAGGTCCAGAGCTTTAACCACTGCCTAATTATCTATATAAATGCTCATTTGTCAGCTTTGGTAAAAAGAAGATGAGAATTTGGGGGTGGGGTTAGGGAAGAGGAAAGTAAGGATTTAATTAGCAGTTGCCCACTCCCTTTAGGACATAAAGTAGCAGATTAATCTGGTAGCTTGAGTTCTTGGAAAAGGTGAATGCCAACCACACCCAGGGATGTATCTTATTTCAGTTCTGCCAGAGGGACCCAGAATGTGGTAGGAGGTGCAATGAGTGAGGAGTAGCTTTTCTTTGAATCCCAAAAGAAAGGCATGGTTCTAAATGGTAGAGAAAAAATGACTGTCTGGAAATTTATAATGCTACAGTACCATTTGGAGCCTGTGGATAGGGTTGTGATTAGTTTTCATCTCAAGAAGAAACTAGCCTTAACCATTTTTTAAAAAATGAAGATTTATTTTGTATCCCGCTACTTTACTGAAACTGTTAATTGTCTTTGTCACTATGGGTCTCTTTATATAAAACATCATGTCATTTGCAAATTGTTATCTTGGACATACAAACCCTTATCTGTATGTACATGTGATACAAAGATTTTTCCCCTAGTCAATCACTTCCCTTCTTATCCAAAATGTATTAATTTTGTTTAGACAAAAGCCTTTTAATTTCATGTAATCAAAACTATTATTTTTGCCCTTCACAATTGTTTCCATCCCTTGTTTAAGAATTCAAATCCTATCCATAGTTATCAAATGTAAATGATCTGCTTCTCTTCTAATTTTACAGTATAATTTTTAATACTCAGCCTGTTATATCCATTTTGTATTTTTTGTCGTATATGACGTTGTGGTATTATTTCTTATTTTGCCAAGGTACAGTATTTCTATAAATTATCCATTTGGAAATCAAATTGTTATAGTTACGTCTATAGAATAATCGGACAAAATTATCACGCTTACTCTGTTGATGAGAAGTGGTGATGGACATTACAATCTTGAAAATTTCTTCTTTTATAGCTGTAAAAGTGTTTTGTGGTTGCTCGATATCTTGGTTATGTCCCAGGTATTTAATACATTTTGTTACCTTAAATAGAATTTCTTTTTTAATAAGTATTTCTTTTTGGTTTTTATTGGCAATAAAAAGTTGATTTTTTAGTATAAATTTATTTTGTATTCTGCTATTTTGCCAAAGCTCTGCTATCTTGACTTTTTTCCATTGTTACTCTGGGGAGGGAGAAGTTCTTTAAGTAGATGATCATATAATTTATAACTAGAAACCATTTTGCTTCCTTAGCAAACATTAGCCATGCGTTTCTAATATCATATTAAATAACAGTGGAGACAATAAGTATCTTTTTTTTCCTTTCTAAATTCCCAGTCTGACTGGGAATTTTTCAGGTATTTTTCCATTACAACTAATGCTATAGTAAAGATAAATATTTTAAAACTACTGCTTTTTAAAGTTTATTTTTAAACATTAGTATATATTTTATTTGACCAAAAGCTTTTATATCTCTTAGTATGTTGAGATTTTATTATTTTTTATTGTTATGACTTATTATGTTTGCAGTTTTCCTTATTCCTTGCCTTCCTGGTATAAATTAAACCTAATCTCAAAGATGAATTATTTAACATATTGTTGTGACTTCACTGCTCATACTTAATATTATGGCAATGTTAATGAATGATATTGGTCCTTTTTTTCTTTTAGGAAAAAAATGTCCCCCATGGGGATTTCTGTGCAAAAGACAGTTTGTTTTTGCTATTATTTTGGCATGCTTCCAGTTGTTTTGAGTGGATAAGAAGGAGCTCAGCCATCTTAGCCGGAATCTGGGGCACAGTATTCCAGTTAAATGTGGAACAAATAGGCTTCTGAATACTGACCTCAAAAACTAATTACCATTGACAACATTGCTTCTATGGGGAAATATCATTCAAATGCCATACAACTTACTTATTTTTGCAACATCTCTCTCCCCTTTTTAAAAACATGGTGATGATCTGAAATATATCTAATAACACCAACATTAATTAAATGTGATGATTTAAACAACAGAAACTTGTAAAATGAATGATCATCTATATCCTATGTTACCTTGCAGCTATTACTGTGGGATGGGAGGTATCTATAAATAGAAGAATGAAGAGCTATGTTATCATCCTGTTACTATCGTGTTACTAATTTTGTATTCTGCAAAAACCTTCTAGGGGTGGCTTTTATGATGTAGATCTTGAAAACAAAAGCACAACACAGATATTCAAACATCTTTTCATACAAAAATCCACAAGCAAGCTGCAAATGATGACACTTTGGAGCTTCCTACTCTTCTGTGTCTGGCCATGTCCAGTAGAGATCCCTCCTCCTAGCCTTCTAAACAAATTCCAGTGTCTCCCTGTTACCTTCAGGATCAAATATAAACTCCTTTGCTGGCCAGTTTAAAGCCTTTCATAACATGGTCCCTTTCTACCTTTCTTGTCTTCTTGAACCTTACTCCTCTTCAGATACTCTATGATCCAGCTACAGTTTGCTTGCTACTCCATGTCTCATCTCCATGCTTTTGCCCTGGCTGTCCCCTCATACCTGGAATGTTCTCCCTTCTTACCCTTGTTGCTTAGCTTCCCTGGCTTCTTTTAAAACTCAGTTCAAAACTCCCTTTCTAAATAAGGTCCTTTCTGACCATTCCCAACACCCTGGTGCTTGTGCTTTCCCCTCTAGGATTACCTTCCACCTATTCTGAATAAATTTTGCATATACTAGCTTATTTATATGTTATTTCCTCCATTAGAATGTAAGCTCCTTGAGGGCAGGGGCTGTTTTTTTGCCTCTTTTTTTCTTGCTTAATATGTGCTTTTTGACATAACTTGATTCTTTCAACAAAGAGAATGGTCATCCAATTTTGTTGTCTTAGAATGTCTCATACAGAGGCCATTTTCATGAAATTATCCAAGGTTGTAAATGTCAAGGTGGCAGGCCTAAGTCACTAGTTCAACATTTAGTAAATGCTTAAAATGGCACTGAGAAAGAAAGTTTAGAAAAGACGCCTCTACTCTCCTGACGGTGCTTACATTTGGGTTGGAAGAACCAAAACAGACATGGGCAGCTAGGTGGCAAGCACAGTGGACAGAGGGCTGGAATAAGGAAGATTCATCTTCTTGAGTTAAAATCTAGCCTCAGACGCTTCCTAGCTGTGTGACCCCGGGCAAGTCATTTAATTCTGTTTGCCTCAGTTCCTCATCTGTAAAATGAGCGGGAGAAGGAAATGGCAAACCAGTCCTGTATCTTTGCCAAGAAAGTCCCAAAGAGGATCACAGTCAGATATGACTGAGAAACAATAAGGATATAATACACAGTATTTTGCAATACCTATATTAGAAGGCTGCAAGCAAAGTACTATTTGAGATCTGAAGGAGAGGTCTTTATCAACAAGGGTCAGGGAAAGATATTTTATAGAAAGCTTCATGGAGGAGATGGCATTTGATGTAGGAATTCTACTGATCCAGAGCTGAAGGGGAGAAATACCAAGGATAGGGAAGAGCATGAACAGAGGAATGGAATCAGGAAAGCAAAGGGTGTATTCAAACGATAGAAAGTAGTCCAGTTTATCTAGGACACAGCATGGAAAACAGGAGATAAAGCTGGAAAAAGCAGCAGCATCAGATTGCAAAGGGTTCTGAATGCCAGGGAAAGTAGCTTGAACTTTACTCAGTAGGCAATTGGCAGACGCTGAAGTTTTTTGATCAGAGGAGTAACATGTCATATACATGTAATAATGTGAAGGATTGGAGTGACGTGGCTTCTTAAACTTTCAAGGTGCTTTCCCAACATTTTTCTTATTTATCCCCTTCTGCTCTTAAAGAACTGATGTGAGGGGCGGCTAGGTGGCGCAGTGAATAGAGCACCAGCCCTGGAGTCAGGAGTACCTGAGTTCAAATCTGGCCTCAGACACTTAACACAAAAACTAGCCATGTGACCTTGGGCAAGTCACTTAACCCCAACTGCCCTCCAAAAAGCAAAAAAAAAAAAAAAAAAAAAAAGAATTGATGTGAAATGATAATCACAGCATTCTGCATGGCAAAGGAAATGGTGGTACCTGCCAGACGATGTATATATAGTTGTGGGTTTCTTGAAACGAGGGAGAACTTGGGAGGAGGAAATGGTGTAGGAGGCTCAAGAGAGAAAGTATTAAGATTCATTAAAATTTACATATATATAGAGAGAAATGTAAGCACAAAAGAACGGGATGATTTCACTTTCAAAAGTAAAAAACTTGGAGAATGATTCTCTTATTTGCGAATGCGCATCTAGTAGCTTAAAAGTCTTGGCCCCCAAGGAGAGATGAATTTGTCAATTGAACCAATGACCAGTCAATGAACCAATGAACAAATGTTTATTAAGTGCTTAATATATGCCAGACATCGTGCTAAGCATTGGGGATACGAAGAAAAGCAAAAACATGGTCTCTTTGACACTTGCTTTCCAACAAGTATGAGATCTCCATTGGGTGACCCTAGGCACCCCACTTAACCACTCAGTCTCCTCAACTGCCAAATTGGAGGGTGTTGGACTCAACTGTTTTTTAAGATTCATTTCGGTTTTAAATCTATAATGTTTTCAGTATTATACACACAAGCACACACATCCATCCGTCCGTCCGTCCGTCCGCCCGTCCGTCCGTCCGTCCATCCATCCGTCCGTCCGTCCATCCATCCATCCATCCATCCACTGATCTATCGTCTGACCTACTTACCTACCTAATTATCATAAGGAATGGAACTATCTGGGTTGCTTTAGAAGGAGAAGAAAAAATAGGTGCCTGGAATGAAATCTGAGGCAGGATCACACAGTTGGTAACTGTGTGAAGTCATATTTGAACTCAGATACTCTTGACTTCAGGGCTGGTACTCTTTCCGCTGTGCCATCTAGCCACCCCACCATGAATTCCTAAATGGGGTAAATGTATCCCTATCTGGTACCTTATTTCTAGCTGCCTTTTGTTTCATTCATTGCAATTGTAGCTTCAGGCCTCAACACAGTGTCCAACACATAGTGGGTGAGAAATAAATAATTTCTGCTTGGATGGTTTTCTGCTGATTCCTCCTTACTGAAAACTTCCCTAAGAAATCTGCCCCATAGAGACAAGTTTTGACAGGAGAGGATGTGAAATTACAGGTTAAAGTTGAGTAAGGAAGATAGTCCTACAGAAGGAAGAAAACTTGATCTTCCTATGATCAGCACAATGTACCAATCATTGGGTACAGAGCTTTTTTGGAACTTAGAGGATATCAACTCTGAGATCTTTTTGTGTAGTGTAACTTCTCCTGATCCATCTGCACACAGTCTGCTTCCTTAATCGTTAATGTTAAAATTCAAGTTGTATACAGGTTTTATGAAAAAAAAAGTCTCACAAAGGACATGAGGACAGCTCTGTTTAAGGTCTCTATATTACCCTATGGACCCAAGTTGAATGACTAAGTGTGTCACATTCTTTCCGACCATTGAAAACATCAATGGAAGATTTTTCAAAAAATGCTTGCAATCCAAGACTTTACTGCTAAATGACCTGCTAATTGAGGGCAAATACAGGAGAAACATACAGGAAATGGTTTTTGGAAAGTAAGATTTGATTCACAAAGCTGAATGACTAATAATTTCAAGTTCGGTTCAGCAAAATTAAGCACCCATGCTTGAAGAAAAAAAATGTTTAAACAGATAAAACTTTAGAAAAGTACCTTATACCTAAACCTTGAACACCAACAGATAACAAAACTGAACCCTGAGAAGATCTGGGGTAACTTCCAGGCTCTACTTTCTGTACATATGATCACAGACAAGTCACTTATGGCACTGAAAGAATTAGAGATAGATTGCCTTGTCCAATCTTCTCATTTTGCTGAAGAGAGAAGCTCAGTGAAATAAGAGTAACAACTCACCTTTACATAGAACTTCTAAGATTTTCAAAAAGGGGCAGCTAGGTGGTGCAGTGAATACAGCACTGGCCCTGGAGTCAGGAGTACCTGAGTTCAAATCCGGACTCAGACACTTAACACACAAAAAAACTAGCTGTGTGACCTTGGGCAAGTCACTTAACTTAACCCAATTGCCTTCCAAAAAGCAAAAAAAAAAAAAAAAAGATTTGCAAAACACTTTTCTTAGGAAGACTGAGGTGTATGGTGTAGGTATTATTACCTTCATTTTACTGATGAGGAAAAGGAGAGTCTGAGAAGTTAAGAGGTTTGCACATTCGTGATGGTAGGTCAGCAGACTTGAAATCCATTGCGCTAACCACTAAGCAACACTGCTTTCATCTTTTCTAAATCCCACAGGTGGTGAGTAGTAGAGTCAGGATTTGAACTGAGGCCTTCAGACTCTAAAAATCAGGGGCCTTTTCTATTCATTGCACCACAGCTGTCTCCCCCAGCTGTAAAATGGGGAGCAGTAATATATACTGGTGAAGCCTGCCACACAAGGTTGTTTGAAGATAAAACAAGATCAGCGTAAAAATCTTTGCAAATGTAAGTCACTGCTATCATTACTATGCCACACGCACAGTTTAATACAATGATCCTTGGGGGTCAATCAGTTTTCATAATCCAGCCAATGGTCACCTAGTTTGTAGCTTATTCCAGCCTATCCATCTCCTTCTACCTCAGCTTACCCATTTTGGTTTGCTGACGCCAGGCAGAATGAGAAGGGAAACTTCCACTAGTCATTTCCTTATGGAAGATTATTAGGAGAGAAGAGGTTCAAATGATTGGCTAAAATAAGGTCTGATAACTGTCTACATTTTATCCTAGTTCCTAAACAGATCTTACTACAGACAGATAGCTACTTCATGGACTTAATATTACCCAATTAATATTATATAACATTTAAATATTCTTAACTATAGCTGTTTCAAATCTTCCTTCCTTCCTTCCTTCCTTCCTTCCTTCCTTCCTTCCTTCCTTCCTTCCTTCCTCCTTTTATTTCTTCCTTTCTTCTTTCCCTCCCTCCCTCCCTCCTTTCCTTCCTTCTCTCCCTCCCTCCCTTCCTCCTTCTTCACAAATAGATATTAAACAAAATAGGTATCAATTTGGGAATGGGAGAACACACTATTATATGTAACAGAATGGACTGTCATTGTGCCACGAGAAATGATACATGCAAAGAATTCAGAGACACGTTGGAAGACTAATAGGAAATGATATAAAATAAGCAGAACCAGGAAAACACTCTATACAATAACTACAATAATGTAAATTGAACCTCCCATTTCCCCAGTAAAATGAAGTTAATTCCTAGCTTATTGTAATGACCAGTCTTGGCCCTTGAGAAGAGGTAAAGAAATGTACATTCCTCTTTTCTTTAAGAAAGTGGGGGACTACAGGTACAGAAGGCTGAAAACATTACCAAATATGATCACCATATTAAATTGCTTTTGTTGTTGTTTATTCACTTTCAGTCATGTCTAAGCCTTCATAACCCCTTTTTGGGTTTTCCTGGCAAAGATACTAGACCATTTTCCTGGCAAAGATACTAAACCATTTCCTCCTTCAGCTCACTTTTCAGATGAGGAGACTGAAGCAAACAGGGTTAAGTGACTTGCCCAGGGTAACACAGCTAGTAAGTGTCTAAGGCCTGATTTGGACTCATTAAGATGAGCCTTCCTGATTCCAGTCCTGGAACTCCATCTATGGAGCCACCTAGCTACCCTTAATTGCTTTTAATTAACCACTTTTCTTTGTCACAAGAGAAGGTTTACTAGATAAGTATGTGGCAGGGGTATATTCAGAAATAACTGTAATGTGAAAACAAAAAAGCATTAATAAAATGTTCATTTAAAATATTTTAAAATGGGAAATTGTATTTGTTAGTTATCAATTAACCTTCCATTTTCCTTTATACCACTTACTTAAATACTTCATGGAGGAACACTTTCAAGGGGAGAGGAAACTGCTCCATCAATTCAGATCCCAGACACATTTGTCAGAGGTTCTTCCTGAATTGCTATTCACCAAAACATTTGTCACCAGAAGGGGGCCAGCCTTCTGGAGACCAGCATCTCCTAATTTACCTAGTCTAGTCCTTGAGAAATAGGCACATACATGTTCACCATTAATCTTGTGCTCAAGGCGTCACCAAAGTTTGTGTTCCCACCAGTAAAGCCTTCCAGAACCCAGGTCCTCTTCCATGCCACCATGAGCATGAGAGGAGTCCTTTTTTGTTGGCTTTCTATCATGTCAAAAGTCTTTTTGAGAGGTGGTAAGTCAATGAATCAAGATAACTTTGGGCTTCTTAGAATAAAATGTTCTCCTGCTAAATGATTTGCCCAGGAACATAACAGCTGGCAAATGAGATATTTTTGCAGAAGAACATCAGCAAGGCCAAGAGAATGCTACAAAAACACAAGATATCATTCATTAAGTAACACACATTTTCTATCTGCCATTTTAATGCTTTTGATGTTACATGATTTTGAAGTGTTTTTTTCACATTTAATATTTTGTTTAAACCCCGCGGCAATTTCTGCAATAAACCATTCTTATTAAGACCGAGCCCATCACAACCAAAAATCACAACTTGTTCAGTGATCTTAGAAAGACATGGAAAGACTTGCATGAAAAAATGAAGAGAGGAAGGGGCAGAGAAGCAAGAGATCATTGTATATAGCAACGGCAATATTGTTTTAAGAATGACTGAGAGAATAAGCCATTTTGACTGTTATAAATATCCAAATTAATTATACAGGGCATATGAAGAAAGACTCATCTGCATTTAGAGAAAGAATTAATAAACAGAAATTTGTATACAATAATTTTACATATAATACATATACATACATGTGTGTGCATACATATACATATACATATACATACACACACCTGCACATCCCTGTTTGTGGCTAATGACAGCCATCTCCAGGGTGGTGGGGGAGAGAAGAAAAAAAAAGGAATTTACATCATAACTATTATATATTTAAAAGGAATAGCAAGTTGCACATAACAGATTTGCAATTTCACATGCAATCATCTTTTAAAAAATTATACTATGTCATGGAAATGCTTGTTTTATTCTGCAAATTAAAAATAAAATAAATATCTAAAAAAAGACCAAGCCCATTAATACACATTAACAGAGTTTAGAAGAACAGTAGTTTGTCAAAATTTTGATAAATACAAATGAACTTCAAAAAAACTGGAGAATAGTATGGTCTTTCTTTTCTTTTCTTTTTTTTTGGAGGGGGGAGGAGGCAAGGCAATCAGGGTTAAGTGACTTACCCAAGCTTGCAAAGCTAGTAAGTATCAAGTGTCTCAGGTCACATTTGAACTCAGATCCCCCTGACTCCAGGGCCAGTGCTCTATTCACTGCATCGCTTAGCTGCCCCTTCCTTTTCAATATGAAGTTGATACTATTGACTTGGCCAGGGGATGTGCTGTTTTTTTTTTTTCCTTTAGTCATGGGCTGTGGATTTGAACTAACCTATCTGTCCTCTCTTGCTCATTCCCTGTGGCCAGGAGCACAAAGATATGAAATGGCTGGTGGAGGTGAGCAGGGCAGACTATCACCATGCAACAGAACCAAGCTAACTGCTCTGTAATGTGACTGAAATTTGCTGAATCCATTAACCTTGGCCTCATTAGCATGGTTTTTTTAAACCATGGTTATTTAGTTCAATCGTCCACAGGTTATGAAGGCCATGTAAACATACTGTTTAATTATTTGGTTATTTGCAAAGAAATTGGCTTTTAAAAAGCCATCTTTTTTAGAAGACAAGACCTCAAGAGTTCTTTCAAGGAAGTTATTGGCAAAACAATTTTCCTTAAGCACTCAGGTTTCTGAAACCTGGGAAAGCATCCTTACAAAATTGACACCAACCACTTAAGGTTTATGTCAATCTATTCTGAATTAACCTAATGGCTTCAACGGAAGCTCTCCGGGGTCTTTACATTTTTTATACTGCATTTATAATTAACCACGAATCTGATCTTCTTGGTCTGCCAGGATTAATGCACTTATCTCTGTGAATAAATTACTCAATTAGGAAAAGTAAACTAACGTCTGAAACAGATACACCCATTGAGAACCAGGGTACAAAATGGATCTTTGGGCTTTTCCAGGTCTAAAAAGGGATGTTGAAGTACTGGTGCTAGGACACTGAGGTCTACCATTGCTCCTTTTCCTAAAACTTCTTGTAGGCTCTCCTGTACTTGTGGGATATCTTCACTCCTCTGAATTTTCTTTGAAGCTCTTAAGTTAAAGGAAATTTGCTTATTGGATTACATTAGATAGGTTGGTAGACTGGTACCCTCTGTTGGAAGACACCTAAATTGCAGGCTAAATAGAACTTTCCCCATATTTATTCTTAAAATCCTTTGTCTTGTCTCTACTCCATGATTAAGTTGAGTTGGTTAATGTTTTCTCAGTTTTTCCATCTGTAAAGTGAAATAATGGTATTTTGACTAGTCATCTATATTTCATAGGTAAACTAGGAGCAGAATAGGTCACATAATCCTGGACTGCTGCTCTAACCATTGAACCTTCCCTTCCTTCTGATGATGAATAATGATTTGCACATGAAACAACTGTTGTTGCTGTTTTTCCTCTGAAAAGAACCAATGAACCAATCAGGAAGGTGATGCCATGACTTGCAAGTGAATTGGATTTAAGTGAGGCAGGGCTGTGCAAAGTCACCAGCCTCACTGTTTCCTCAGGAGTCATTTGGGACCAGTAGCAAGATATAGATCAGCATGATGGGAGATGACCCTGCATGCAGGGGGAGACCTAGGTCTCTTTAAGCTAAAGCAGGGATAGGGAACCTGCAGCCTTGACCCACATGTGGCCCTCTAGATCCTCCAGTGTGGCCTTTTGGCTGAATCCAAACTTCACAGAACAAATCCTCTTCATATAAGGATTTGTTCTGTAAAACTTGGACTCAGTCAAAAGGCCACGCCCAAGGACGGAGAAGGACACGTGTGACCTCAATGTAGGTTCCCTATCCCTGAGCTAATCCTTCCCAGATCTCAGTTTGTCTGAGGTAACACCCATTCGGTAACTTTTAAGCAATCTCGCAACAAAAACAAACAAAAAAACAAAACCAACCCCCAAAAGACCCAGAAACATTCGGTCCACAAATGAACAGTTAACTGAACACAGAAAATAACAAGCTTTCTATTAGACAGAAAATATGTCTGGATGAACACATCTCCATGTGAAGAGAGGCAGAGACAAATAGGGGCAGAGGGACTAAATGGCAGAAAGGAAGGCAGAGGCTGCTGGAGGGATCATAGATGAAGTCTGGAGCCACCTGATTACACACCCTCATTTTGCAGGCAAGGCAACTGAGGCCCAGAGAGGCTCAGCAACTTCTCCAAGTCACACAGCTGGTACAGATTTGCCCAAGTTTTATAACCCATAAGTGGCAAATCAGGACTAGGACCCAGGTTTTGAGATTCATTTTTGTGCTCTTTCTAATGGACTGTGTTGGCATCACTGGTGGAGAACCAAGAAAACTTGCAAGTCATAGGACCAAGACTGTCTCTACAATTAGCTCATAAGTCTACATGACTTCAACCAATTGATAAACCCTTTATTAGATACCTACCATATTCCAGGCCCTGTCACTGGGCCTGTGGGGGAAACAAATGCAAATTCTAGCACAAAAGGATGTATGAAAATTTTAAGAGGTGGGAGTGTAAAGAGGGCAAGTTTGAAGAGAATAGGGTAGGGTTGTGCATATAATGTCAAGATTCAGGGCACTAGGGTTGCCAGAATTTCGTCCCACTGTTTGAAGAATGAGGGCTCTTTTCCAAGTAATCAGATAAATTTGAATTTTAAGTGTTGAAATCTAAGGGAAAATTTTGGTTCTTCAGAAGTCACGTCTCATTTCCTGCCACACATCACACCATGCACTATAGGAGTCTGCTGGGAGACTTATGAGGCCAGTGGTAAAAGGCCAAGGGAAGCAAGGGGAACAACACTGGGTTGTGGGGAAAGGGCTTTGTAAACCATAATGGGCTCGCGAAATGTCACTTAACATAATGCCATTCAATTATTGGCTCTAATTGGTCCCTCTGACCAATGACGAGTCACTTAAGCCCTTGGAGTCTCAGTTTTCTAGGTATTGTTCATCATATAATTATAACCACACACTTAAGAAAGGCAGCACAGCATAGTAGATAGTGAGCAGCCTTAAAGCCAAGAAGACCTAAGTTCAAATCCTTACTGTGACATGTCCTGGCTATGTGACCCTGGGCAAGTCATTTAACCTCTGAACTCTCTAAGGTATATCTAGGTGGCACAATGGATAGAGTACTGGAGTCAGGAAGACTCATCTTCCTCAGTTCAAATCTGGCCTCAGACACTTCCTATCTATGTGACCCTGGGCAAGTCACTTAACCCTGTTTGACTCAGTTTCCTTATCTGTAAAATGAGCTGGAAAAGGAAATGACAAACTTCTCCAGTATCATTGCCAAGAAAACCCCAAATGAGGTCATAAAGAGCCAGACATGACTGAAAAATGGCTGAACAATGATAAAAAGACTGAGTTTCAGAGCAGCATCATGGTGTTCACTGGTAAAAAGCATCTCTTCACCCAAGGGTTTCCAATCCCAATGAAATCACAAGACTAGTACCCATCCCTAATTATCAGTAAGACATTCATGAAAACTTAGCACAAAAGGAGGCCTTAAGGTTTATCTAATCTAGCCTCTTTATTTTATAGAGGAAGAAAATGAGGCCTTAGAGAATTTAAGTGATTCGGGTAAGGTCAACTATAGAGCAAGCAATAGCCCCAGGATCCAGAGCCATGCAATAACACGCTGTATTCAAAGAGTACATTATAGTGTTCAAAGCCACTTCAAACATTTTCATTTGATTCTCATCATCCTATGAGCTATATTGTTTTGGCAGGCAGTATCTATTAGGTATAACCATCAAGGATATTATAGGTTATGTAACCTTTTGTGGATTTTCCCAAGAATTTAACTAGTAAGCATAAGAGATTTTAAAAATCATTCCCCGTTGGTAAATTGGGAATGGCCTGTACTACTCAATTTTAAGCTGCTTTACTGCAGGACTGTAGATTTAGAGCCAGAAGGGATCTTGGAGGTGATTTAGTTCAACCCCTTTATTTTACAGAGAAAAAATGGAGGTCCAGCTCATTTAAGTGACTTGGACAGCAGGGGATTCCAATGCTCTGATTTCAAATCTAGAATTCTACTGCACAATTCAGATTGGAGTTCTCCTTAATTCCTACAGTGCTACAGGGGCTAGTAAATCTTTAATACTGGTTCTCCACTAGATTGTAAACTCCATGAGGGCAGGGAGTGTCTTTTGCCTCTCTTTGTATCCCCAACACTTAGCATATAGTAAGCACTTAATAAATGTTTGCTGATTGACAGAAATATACACATACATACACACTTATACAAGACTCTAGTTTAAAGTTTTATCCGGATTACTACCATTTTCTCCATTACTTTAGGCCTAGACAATCAGCAAAATAATAAATCAAGCCCTGATTCAAAGCATTTACTGTTTTTTTTTTGAGCTGTATATGCTCACACTGAAAATTTAACAATCAGCCTTCAAGAGGATAAGCTTGGCTCCAGCACATCTCGGCTACATCATCACACCTTGCCCTCAGTAAATATTTGTTGAATAAATGGATGAAGGAACGAATGAGTTGGCATAGTAGAAAGACCACTGGACTTGGAATCAGCAGACTCTGCTTCTAACATTTACTAGCTGTACTGCCTTGGACAAGTCACTTGACTGTTCTCAGCTTCAGTTTTCTCCTCTCTAAAATAGGGATACTAAAGTTTGTACTACTCACCTGAGAGTGGTTTTGTGAGAAAAGCATTAAGATGAGTTTTTATAAAGTTATTATTTTGAGGTTGTTTTAATTTAATGTGCATTTCTATAATCAATCAGTAATGATTTAGAACATTTTTTCATATTACTATACATTGCTCATTGAACTGTCTGTTAATATTCTTTGACCACTTATCAACTCAGCAATGACTCATATTTTTAAATAGATTTTATGACGTTCTTTATATATTTGAGATACGAGGCCTTTATCTTAGAAACTATCTACAAATTCCCCTCCTCCCCAATTTTCTGTTTACTTTCTGAGCTTTGCTACATTTGTTTAATTTGTATTAAACCTTAATTTAATATAATCAAAATTATCCATTTTACACTTCACTGTGTTATGTCTTGTTTACTCATAAGTTGTTCATCTATTCATAAGTCTGATAAGTATATTACATGTCCTTCAAATCTCTCATGCCCAGGACATGTATCCATTTTGACCATATCTTGGTAAATGGTGTAAGATATTGGTCCATGTCCAATTTGCACCGTACTACTTTTCCAACAATTTTTAACAAATTGTTATTCTAAATGTGGAGAAAAGAAAAAAAAAATGTAACTTTATTATATATGTAAAAGGAATAGCTGATTATACATAAGAGATACACAGTTTCATGTGCAATCATCTTTTTAAAGTTATACTATGTTATGGAAATGCTTGTTTTATTCCATAAATTAAAAAAATAAAAATAAATATAGCAAAAATAAAATAAATAAAAATAGTTATTACTTCTTCTGCAAAAATTTGTTTTAATTTAGGTACAGGGTAGAAAGGCAGTCTATATAACCTTTGATGGCTAGATGTTTGTGCTAGATGCACACTATCAGTACTAAACCATTTTCTCCCATTGATAACAGGCAATGGTGATTCAAGACCTCCAGGAAGTAACTGGTTTATCCTTATTAAATCTTGCTCTCCATCCAAAACTCTAGGCCTGTAGTTTATAAAATATCCCGGAAAATAGCATTTAAAAAAATTCATCTGTTTACAAAATGTCTTACCAGCTCACCAACCTTTTAAAAAATTTATTTGATTTTTAATTTATGGAATAAAACAAGCCATAACATAGCTTGTGCCATTCTATGCCATAATGTAGTATGATTTTTAAAAATTATTGCACATGAAACTGCAAATCTATTGTGTACAACTTGTTATTCCTTTTAAATATGTAATAAAGTTGTCATGTACATTTCTTTTTCTTTTCTCCTTATTTCTGCTCCTCTCCGCCACCCTAGAGATAGCTACTATTAGATATATACACACACACACTTCTATTTTTTTACATATTTCTATTTTTCAATTATTTCTCAGGATCCAGATAGCATTTCTCTTCACATGTCCTTTATAGTTAATTTTGGTATTTATAATAATCAAAATGCCTTATTTAACATTTTAAGAGGAAACAGAAGATTCTGGGTTACTTAAAAAAACAAAAACAAAAACCCAAAATTTCCTCTTAGAGAAAATTAGGGATTGGTAGGATCACTCTCTGGACAAGCCAAAATCAAAGTGAAATGACATCATTAAATGATTCTTGCACAGTGCCACAGAGGAGATGAATGTCATTCTCAACAATGAGTTCCATTCATTCCTTCAGTTCCTAACACTGGCAGTGAAATGAGAAGCTGGAGGTTCAAACCCCACTTCTGATGCTTACCATACGTGTGACTTTAGGCAAGTCATTTACTATTCTTGACCTTAGTTTCTTCTTTTGTAAAATAAAAGGGTTGGACTAGATGGGTTTGTGAGAGAGCTTCCGGCTCCAGGATACTATGATCCCATGACCAAACTTCTATATAAGTATGCATATAAACTGGCCATGCTGCAGCTGGAAGATGAATGAACATCAATTGTATTTCCTTATTGCCAAGAAACCGGGGGCTACTGTGGTCAGTGACAGACTTCTGACCCTACTGCATTCACTTCTCTTTGCCTGGTAGTCAGCCACTGCAGCTATGATTAAGGGTAAAAAAGTGTTCCCTAAGTGACTATATTTCCTATTCTCACAAATACCATGGAAAAAATATTGGTGTTCTCTTCCCCTCCCCCCCCCAAGAGACATTATCAGTAGTTTTTAGAGCCCTAGAATGGCACTCAGAAACCTGTTTAAGCCATAAAGGAGGGGGTTATGGGATGAAAAAGTCTGTGAAAGTGCAGGAATGCTTGAGCTATCTGCATCCAGAGAAAGAAGGGATGAACAAAAATACGTATAGAATAATTGTACATACATATGCAAACACACAAACACCTACTTGTGTCTAATGGTAGCTGTCTCGGGCAGGGGAGAGAAGAAAAAAAAAGAAACTGACATAATAATTTTGTTGTATATGTGAAAGGAATAGCAAGTTGTTTATAGTAGATTTGAAGGTTTGGGTTCAATCATCTTTTTTTAATTGTACTATGTTATGGAAATGCTTGTTTTATTCCATAAATGAAAAATAAAAAAGCATTTAGTTAATTTTGACTAAAAATAATAGTAATAATAATTTTGTTTAGTGATATCTGTTTTGTCATGATCCCATTTGAGATTTTCTTGGTGAAGACACTGCAGTTATTTGCCATTTTCTTCTCCAGATTATTTTACAGTAAGGGTTAAGTGACTTGCCCAGGGTCACTCAGCTAGTAAATGTCTGAGGTCAATAAATCAGGAAGACGAGTCTTTGTGATTCCAGGTGGCACTCTATCCACTGCTCTATCTAGCTGCCTTGGTAATAATAATAACAATAGCTAGCATTTATGTAACATATTGAGGACAGCTAGGTGATATGGTAGATAGAACACCAGCCCTGGAAGGGAGGTTTGAGGAAGATTTGAGTCCAAATATGGCCACAGACCATTAGCTGTGTAATCCTGGGCAAGTCACTGTGCTGCCTAGTTCCCTCCAACCAATCATTTACCTCAACTATAGGTTTCTGGTTTTATTATTATCTTTAGACCTATCAATAAATAATAATATGTTGGAATATTGTAAAAAGCACTATAATGGAGATGGGGAGCATGAGACCAGAATCTCGTGGTGACTCAATTGTTAAGCAGTTGTGTGATCTTGTATGACTCTATCTAGGTCTCAGTTTCCCTATCTGTGAAATGAGAGAGTTATTTGGTGTCTTAGGTTCCCCTTCTAGCACTAACACTTTATGGCTTCATGATTACTTCCTAGCATGTTCCAGTTAAATCCAATACCACATCTAAGGCTAATGAGTGTATCTATAAAACGTCCAATGTAACAGTAGAAACTTATGTTAGAATCAACAGCTCTGATTCCAAGGACAACTGTAGACTTTGGGTAATACTTCTGCTACTGGCTTGGCACATGGGTATCTCATCTCTCAGCTAAGATGCTACGAGGGAAGCATATTTTGGTAGCAAGCCCACAACAGGGATGCAGGGAGATCTGCCTCGATGTGAGAGCGAGCTAGTTGTCCGCTGTCATGGATTCCTCAACTAGAAATCAATCAATTTAATCAACAAGTATTACTTCAGGGCCGATTGTACGCTGGGCTCTGTGCTAGGTGTTCAGGATATAAAGAATTAAAACTACGTCTCATCTTAAGAAGTTTATACTCATACAACTGTGGACTTATGGAGTCCAATACTGTTGTTTTACAGATGGGGAAGCTGAGGCACAGAGATTTTAAAAAGTGAACTGTCACATGGCTGGTAAATGTCTGAGTTGAGATTTTAACCCATGTCTTCCTGACTTTGTTTTCCATCCATTTACACCCAAATATAAGTGTGTATCTCTGTGTGTATGTATATGTGTGTATAAATGTATATATGTGTATACACGTATATGCATATATGTGTATGGGTATATGTACATATCTGTATGTGTGAATAGACACATATAGGTATACTAGATATATAATATGTGTACATGCATGTATACATACACCACAGTGTGTGTGTGTGTGTCTGTGTATGTGTGTTTGTGCAGCGTAAAAGAAGGAGAAACTTGTAGCTTGTGAGCACACAGAGAGGGAAAGGCTCCATTCAGGAGCGGAATGCCAGCTCCAATATATCCAGCAGGATTGGTCTCAAGATTAAATTGAGTGAAACCTTATTGCACTTGGTACCATGTAAAAATCAAAGTGCCACCATTTTGTTGTTTCTGCTTTAAAAAAAGGAAAAATGATGAATGTTCCTACTTCATTTTTATTCCTCTGCCCTTTTTCAGGCACCAAAGCTACTGGAAAAAAAGTGATCTCAACCCATTGACCTTTAACTCATTTGGAAGGCATCATTGAGGCAAGGAATAGTTCAATAGAGCCTTTTAAGTGTCGCCATCCCCCATGTCAGGATGGCCTGGCTGTGAGCTAGACAGCTCTTCAGCTCGCCCCCTTTGAAGTGATGTTCGTTAGCCCAGCAGTTCCTGTATTTCTGTACACTTGGTAATTGGTTAGCAGACTTCCTGCTGGGTTTCCTTTTAAAAAGAGAATTTTTAAAAAATCACACAGGTGGAGCCTCGGCATTTGAAAATACCTAACACCCTGTAGCCAGCAAGCTTGGGCTTCCTGTGACTTTCTGCAGGAGCCCTGAGCAGCTCCTTCCTCTGTAACAAGAGAAAAAAGGAAAAAAAAAGAGAAAGAAGGAAGAAGAAAAAGGGAAAAGAGAAAAAGGTTTAAAAGAAAGAACACGTCTGATTTCACTTTTCACAATGAGACTGTGTCCATCATCTCAACACCTTGAACAATCTATGACGTCAGACTGTAACCCTGCTTTTGTGGTTACTTTTTCCAAAACAAAAACAAGGCCCCTGATAGGCCCAAAGCACAGTCATCCCTGGCTCAAACAAATCAACTCTTAATATGCTAATAGTCTGTTTACAACAGCCTCCTCTAAACTCCATTTACTTTGCATATGCTTAAATTAAAAAAATATATATTTTTTGTAACATTTAAAAAGATTTTGAACTCTAAATTCTTTCCTTCCCTCCCCTTACCCATTGAGAAGGCAAGCAATATAACATCAATTATATACACAAAGTTATTTGCATATGCTTTACATATGTACAGAGGCTACATGATATAGTGCTCCAACACTGAGTTCAGTATGACTCAGATTAAAATGTAATTGGAAAATATTTAACAAAACAATAGAAATATCATGCAACATAGATGTTAATATGTGATTTTCTAAGTCAATATGAAGTCAGCAGAGATCCTTATAGCTCCATTTCTATTTGATTCTGACCCCACTGTTGGAATGCATTGAGAGCCGGCCTCAAAATTAGGAAAACCCAAACTAGCACTTTCTGGCTGAGTGACCCTAGGGGGAAGTCACTTAACTTCTCAGTGACCCAAGCAACCCTCTCAACCAGAAATTGAAGAGAAGGTGATAACTTGCCTTGGTGGAGAAAGCTTCCTCATCTAGCACTTCCCGGCATCATTGAAATGCCTGGTCCAGTCCCTATCCCTATGCCTTACAGCTACTTATTATCTATATATTAGCTGGTTACTTATACCTGTATACTTATATAAGCTGGCTACTTGTACCTGTGTACAAGCCGTTTGCCCCAATAGACTGCAAGCTCATCGAGTAGTGAGACTTTCATTCCTATTTTTTGGTCCTCACTGCCTAGTGCTGGCACATAGTAGGCACTTAGTGAATGTCTGTTGATTCATTATTGCACTGTACTCAGTGAGACCTAATAAGTTTACAGTTATTCCTTCCACATGGTGACTTTCCCCATTGTGGTTTTGATATATTGTGGGCTGCCTTGAGAAACTAAATGGGATTTTTTTTTGGGGGGAATTCTACGGGAGCTGTGACATGCAAAGGTCAGCAGATGACACAGAAAAACACTTAATCCAAATTTTACAATAAGGTATTATAAATACCCCATAAAAGAAAGAGAAAAAAATCCAATGTCTTCTCTGGTACAAAAGGAGGACCAAAAAATTTTATGAGGATTTTACAGATTGCAGGGGCACAGAGTCTCTAAGCCCCCCAAATAGGGAAGGGATGTCATTCAGTATACCTTGGTTTCCTCAAATAGATCTCTCATTTCAGGACAAGGGGTCAACTGGAAAAGTTGATGGTAGGGTGAATTGTCCGCAGTAGGGTTCTTAATTCCTCTGTGGCCAAGATTTACCTCTACTTTGTTTAATTATTGGATATGTCAACAGGTAGTGTCCAATCTCCCTGTCTTGGGAAGAGAAGACTCTTTAAGGTATCTAGCTATGAAGCTTGCAGGATTATAAAATGAAAAGGCTGTCTTTATATAACTTCATAAAATACAGCCAATTTTTATCTGCTCAAGTGATAAAACCTCTAAACAGAGCAAATGGCTCTACAGAAGTAATTCTGATATTCTGATACCCTGATATCAAGTTACAGATTAGCTAATGATAAAGCAGGGGCAGCCGGATGGCACAGCAGATAGAGCGCTAGGTCAGAAGTCAAGAACACTCATCTTCCTGAGTTCAAATCTGGCCTCAGGTACATCCTAGCTATGTGACCCTGGGCAAGTTACTTACCCCTGTCTGCCTCAGTTTCCTCACCTGTAAAATGAGCCTGAGAAAGAAATGGCAAAACACTCCAGTATCTTTGTCAAGAACACCCCAGAAAGGGTCACGGGGAGTTGGACATGATTGAAAAATTACTGAACAAAATTATAATAGCAAGCATTTATGCAGCACTTTAGGTATTGTAAAGCACTTTGCATGTGCTTTATCTCATTTGATCCTCTTGACAAACCTATGACCTTGGTGCTATTATTATCACCCCCATTATACAGATGAAGAAACTGAGGGACTTGCCCAGAGTCACACAGCTATTCAGTATCTGAAGCAGGATATGAACTTTCATCTTTCTTAATTCTTTTTTTTTTTTGGCTTTTTGGAGGGGGGAAGGCTCAGCAATTGGGGTTAAGTGACTTGTCCATGGTCACACTGCTTTAAGTGTTAAGTATCTGAGGCCACATTTGAACTCAGGTCCTCCTGACTCCAGGGCCCATACTCCATTCACTGGGCCACCCAGCCACCCCTCATCTTTCTAACTTTAAGACTTGCATTCTATTCATTGTGTCAACTAGTTGCATCAGACATCATTCTTATCTATTTCTTAAATTCACGACACCTTGTTATTAGGAAGCTGTGGGTCAAAATAAGGAACTGCTAAATCAGATTATTAATTTGGGGGATTGTTATGCTTTACATATGTACTAGCTAATAGTCCAACTTTTACAGGGAGGCTTTCCTAACACCTCTTATTTCTAGGGCCTTCCCTCTGCTAGTTATATCCTGATTATCCTGTATATAGCTTGCTTTGTATATATTTGTTTTCTCCCCATCTTTCCCCTACCCCACCCCACCCCCAAAACAGCGATCCCACTGTGGAACCCCTCCCCTGGTCTGCTCTCTTATTTTCTGGTAGGGCAGGGAGGGTCTCCCTACCCCAGCCCCTGTATATCTTAATTCCTAGTTGCAGGTATTGCAGAGCTTTATATGCTAGATTCTTTCGATTCCTCCCTTGTCACCCCCGCTGGAAGGACAACCAATTCAATACAGGCAGTGTAGGTGTGATTATACAGGA
>CM053597.1:139837264-139865502 GCA_028646575.1 Pseudocheirus occidentalis | reverse complement strand
CCTCAGAATTTGCCTTTTAAAGTATGATCCCTTCATATTCAATTGATCCTATGCCCTCTACAAACCCATATATACACATGCTCAGATATGTATTCATATGCATATATAGCCTCCTATATAGACATATATATATATATACATTTGTATTCCTTTCACCTATCCTCATACTAAGAAAAGTTTCATAAGTTATTATTATCATTTTTCCATATTGGCATGTAAATAATTCAAATTTGATAAGTTCCTTATGATTTCTTTCAAATATTTACCTTCTCATGCTTCTTGTGTTTGATTGTCAAATATGATATTTCAAAGATTAAGGGAGCTGGGATTAAAACCAAGAATCAACTACCCAGCAAAATTGAGCATATTATTCCAGGGGAAATATGGTCATTCAATGAGGTGGAGGATTTTCAAGCATTCTTGCTGAAAAAACCAGAACTGAACAGAAAATTTATCAATACTAATTGAGAATAATAGCATGGAAGACCGAAACCCATTGTTTAACATCTTCATCATCACAAGACCCAACTCAAATCGTTTGTTAATAGTTGTGTGATCTTATACCAGTGGTTCTCAAAGAGTGAGCCAGGACCCTTGGGGATCCTCAAGACCCTTTCAGAGTGTCCACAAGATCAAAACTACTTTTGTAATATACTAAGATGTTTAAATTTTTAATATTGTACATACCAATAGATACAACCCTTTGTATAAAAACTCTTTGGGGGTGCTCGGGGTACCAACATCAAAAAGTTTGAGAAATGTTGCCTTAGATTTCTGAGCCTTGGTTTTGCCATCTGTGAAACTATCAATAATACTTCTTCAACCTCCCTCACAGAGGATTACATGAGATAATGTATGTAAAGTGCTTTGTAACCTTTATGCTATAAATGTATTCTATCTTAGCATATATATGTTATGTTTGTAGATGTTATGTTATATTATATAAAGTTAATAGATCTATTATTTTTTAAGCTATCAGCTTTGAATTTCTTCCAAGGAAGACCTCCTTAGTATGTAACTAGACTAGTTAACTTCATTTACTCTACATATCAGTGGTTCTCAACCTTCCTAATGCTGCCACCCTTTAATACAGTTCCTCATGTTGTGGTGACCCCCAAACATAAAATTATTTTTGCTGCTACTTCATAACTGTAATTTTGCTATTGTTGTGAATCACAGTGTAAATATCTGATATGCAGGATGTACTTTCATTGTTACAAATTGAACATAACCCACAGGTTGAGAACCGCTGCTATAGATGGAAGCGTGTTTTTTTGTCTCTTCATAGATAGGTTAATTACAAGTTAAGTCAATTAGCATTCATTAAGCAACTTCTATGTGGTTTGTACTGTGCTAAGTGCTAAGGATACAACAAAAAATAAAAATAATCCTAGCCTTCAAGGAACTCACAATGTAATAGGGAAGATGACATTCAAATAATTATGTACAAACACACTCTCTCTCCTTCTCCCTCTCCCTCTCCCTCTCCCTCTCCCTCTCCTTCTCTCTCTCTCTCTCTCTCTCTCTCTCTCTCTCTCTCTCTCTCTCTCTCTCTATCTATGTGAGAGATAACTGTATGTATCAGATAAAAGCAAGAATAAGAGGTAGGACATTTTGAGAATAGGTTTCAAGTATGAAATCCCACATTAATGAGAGGAATGTTTCAATTCAATTCCACAAATATTCATTCTATGTTTAATATGAACATCACACTATTCTATGTCCAAAAAACCCCAACAAAAACCTGACAGAAGTCCCTGCCCTCAAGAAGCTTACATTCAATGTTTGTTAAGTCTTAGTTCTTTGCTAGGAGTTTGTGTGAGGAAATGTTATATTGCATAATTTCTTACCTGTTTGGGCAACATTACATAGCTGGTTCTAGAAATGTTCAGCAAGTCCTCATAGAACTAAGAGATCTTGCCTTGACAATTGAAGGACAGATTTTCTACTATATAAATATGTCCTGTTTTTAATAATTAAAAAACCCCATATATAAAAATCCAACTTTACCAAATAGCAAAATTATGAGCTATAAATGAACATCTCCAAAGAATTAATTAGTAGGTTGATTTAGAACTACTATTAAGGACCTTGAAACATGGTTTGATATAGAAAATGTTAATTTATATGGTTTAAAAAAATTGCACAAAATTACAGTATAATTTTTTTTCCTAACAGGTTTGAGGTATTTCCCCCAATATGTTCTTTGTTTTTTTTAATTTCTTCACCCATCATTATAAGACCACTTTGCTTTTTTCTTAGTTATGAAACTGGAAGCCAAGAATTTAATCTTGGAGTCATACATTTGTTGTTATTGTTCAGCTGTGCTCAACTCTTCATGATTCAATGGCCCAACTATCCATAAGGTTTTCTTAGTGAAGATAATGGAGTCATTTGCTATTTCCTTCTCCAGCAGTCTTGTGCAGGCAGAGGTTAAGTGATTTTCCCAGGGTCACACACCTAGTTAGTGTCCAAGGTCACATGAGAACTCTGGTCTTCGCTCATGTCTACCGTGCTACCTAGCGGTCCCCAGAAATTTCTGGCTGTGGCCTAAATTTCCCTCTATTCCCCTTGGTGCTAGACTAGCGGTTCTCAACCTGTGGGTTATGTTCAATTTGTAACAATGAAAATATATCCTGCATATGAGATATTTACATTACAATTCATAACAGTAGCAAAATTACAGTTATGAAGTAGCAACGAAAATAATTTTATGGCTGGGAGTCACCACAACATGAGGAACTGTATTAAAGGGTGGCAGCATTAGGAAGGTTGAGAACCACTGTGCTAGAGGCAAGTGGTAACACTATTCATGTTTTACTAGAAAGAAACACTCAAACGAACTCTAGGAGTCAGTCAACCATATCAAGTGACTACTACGTGCCTACATCATGCTAAGTTCTGGGAACATGAAGAAAACCAACAAACAAAAAATATCCAACAGGAATTCAAAAAGTATTTCTTAGGCTGGCTAGCCACAAAGGAAGTGCTTTCCTTGATCAGACCTGTGACTGGATTGGATGGTTACTGTTATGAGCATCTCAATAGTCTATATTCCAATCTTTTCAAAACAGCTATTTAATGCTATTTATCTTTACATAACAGTATTTTCTCATCTCACCCTCCAGACTGAACCTTCCTTGTGAAAAAGAAAAAAAACAAGTGAAAAAAGCCAATACAGAGGTTGTCTGTCATGGTATATGTAATATTCTGTACTAGGGGACCACCACCTGTCTCTGCTTGTGGGGGTATGCATATGTTTCATTGTTTCTTTTTCAGGTCATATTCTATTCTTTGACTATCTATTTAAAACTTAAGATTCTTTGGAAATTGCACATTTCAAATCAACCAAAACACAACTCTCAATAATTGTTTTATTATCTCTGGTGTGTTCATAGCAACGAAACCACGTCCTTGAGATATAGATGTATTGACAGTCAAAGGGGCTAAGTCACAAATGCCTCAAACTCAATGTTTTGAAAACAAACCTCATCATAGTTCATACAAGAGGTATGATCAGGCATGTCCAGTCCAAAGGGTGGAGGACCTGGAGAGCCCCAGCTCACAAATAGTGGGAAAGAGGAATTGGCCCTAAGGGACCAAGCAAAGCAGAAATTCTGGGTTCCTTTATGCAGGGTGGGTGGGGTGTCAGACCAGGAGTGGGGGAAGGGAAATAAGAATTGCTAGGAAATTCAAGGAAGAAAGGCATACTGAGAAGCTTGTTCTGTTGAGGACTTTTCAATCCAGGGTGAGTCTGGGTGGCTTAGGGTAAATAAAGGAAGATAGAAATATTTGTGAAAGGAAGGCTTCTTGGGATAAAGAGGACTAGAATGAAGGTATGCATGTATGCATGGGGTGTATTTGAGTGAAAGTTCAAAGAAGAGACAGAATGAAGAGAAGAGCAAGAAGAATGGGGGTGATTGGAAGAAAAGGAAGTGTGGGAGGAAATGGAGTGATTTGAACACACAGGAAGGAAAAAGAATAGATTTGGGAGTGAAGTGGAGGGAAAGGTTAGAGGGTTATGATCAAAGGGGAATTTCCAAATTCAGGACCACGGAAGAAGAACATTAATGGGTGATGTTAAGAGCAACTGTGGGTGGCTAAGATGGAGTGAAGGTATAGGTAATAGGAAAAGAAGAGGGTGATGAAATGGGAAGCCAGGGTACTGAAGGGACATCACGGTTATGAGAGCAGGGCTATTGGTTGAAAGGAAGAGTGTAAAACAGTTTCTGAGCTCCTTGATAAAGGAGAGACTGACCCATACACTAGAAGATGGTTTCAGTGAGGACAGATCAACATAGATGTAATGGCTATCCAAGAGGAAAAGGCTGTTGCATGGTGGCAGAAGGATGGTTTTTAAATAGTGGTGGGAAACATGAATATGTATACTTCTCTTGTCCCAATATGGAGTAGTGTGTGGAAGAAGTTAAAGCATCATCTGGTATTGATGAGAGTGGGGAAGAATGTGCCTTGAAGAACCCAGTCACCTCTAGACCACAACCAGGCATGAAAGCAGTTTCCTATGGATGGAATGTCAAGAGTAGGAAGATGATTAGCAGGTGTTCTCTCCTTGCTGGACCACATCTCCAGTACTGTGTCCAGGACTGTATATCATGCGTTAGAAGGTATATTAGTAAACTGGAACATGTATAAAGGAAATGAGGTAAGGTGGAAAACATGCTATGTATACACAAGGAGATACTGAAAGTACTTGGTTTGTTTATATAGCCTTGAGAAGAAAAGACTTATGGCAGAACATGATAGCTTTCTTCAACATAAGGTAGGAGTTCTTAACCTTTTTTGTGTATGTGTAATGGACTTTTGAAGTCTGGTGAAGCTTATGAGCTCCTTTCTCAGAATAATGTTTTTAAATGCATAAAATATAATAAACGAGATTACAAAGGAAACTAATCACATTGAAAGAAAGATGCTTTAAAGTTTATGGAGGTCTGTGGACCTAGATGACTAATTGCTGATGTCAGAGAAAACTTCCTGATAAAAGGACCAGTCAGAGCTAAAACTGAATGTCTTTGGGGATGCTAAGTTTTTTGGAAGTGTTCAAGAAGAAGCTACATGACCAACTGGTGGGATGCTGCAGATAGGATTCATGGTTTAGGCAGATATGTGATGATGTGACCTTTGAGGTCAACATACTTTTGAGGTCTACTTTAAGTCTATAATTTGATATAATATGAAATGTCTTCTACAGAGAGCCAGGTCTCCTTAGAGGCAAGAAGATGGAAAGCCTGGGAGAAGAAGAGCTGTAGGATGAAGAGGAGTTGGTTGATGATAGAAAGGGAGTTCCAAGGGATGCTTCTGAAGAAAGCTGGGGTGAAGGAGGAATAAAGCAGAAGTGGTTGGAAATAAGTAAGTGGGAAGTAGTAACATGGGAAGGGGACGTTTGCCTCAGCTGGCAATGACTCTGAATCACAGGTACAAGGGGAGTGTGTGAGACCATGATCCTAAGATAAGCTAGTACTTAAATCATTACAATGATTAGTAAACCATAAGATCAAATAATCATAGGACTATTAATTCAGAGCTGGAAGGGACCTTTATGGCCTCCTAGTCCAATCTCTTCATTTTATAGCCTAGTTGAAACAACAAGGCACCCTGGGAACAAGACAGGAGGAAGCATGTGTCAGCCAAGTCAAACCACCTCCACCACCATGTTTATCATCAGTCCCTGATGGAGACAGCCCAGGACCCTGACTCTGAGAACCTTGGGAATAGCAATGCTGCCAGCCTAGCACCCATAGCCATGATCTAGGGAAGTAACTATTGTGGACATGCAACCTGGCAACTGCACCTGCAGTCACTAAATCTATAGCTACTGAAAACCTGTGGGGGGTGGGGAGGAAGGTCTTGCCATCAAAGTCCTCAGAACTGTCAAAGAGTTCAGTATCAGAAACTGAAATGATTTTATCAGTGGAAATGACAAAAAGATGAGGCATTACCACCTGCTTTGCTCCTGTACCCTGAGGACTATGAGGTGTTTCCATCCGACTTGCAACTCAAACCCACATAATGTGTTATCTCTTTCATTAGAACACGAGCTACTTGAGAAGAGGGACTATCTTCCTTTTCTATTTTTATCCTCTGCTCTTGGTACTGTGCTTTGCACATAGCAAGCACTTAGTCAGCTTTTTTTCATTCTTTGATTCAAATGAGAAAATTGAGGCCTAAGAGGTCCACGGAAACATAGAAGTGGAAGAGCTAGGATTGAAATTCATGTCATCTGACTCCACATCCACTGTTCCTTATTGACCTGTCTACTCTAATAGGTACCATGGGGGATAACATGGAAGCAAATCTGGCTTTTGGATAGAAAGAGTATTAGATCAGGAACCAGGAGAATCAAGTGCTTGTCCCAGTTATTCCAATAATTCAAAGGTTCTTAACCTGGGGTTCATGAACATGTTTTTAAAAAAGTTTGATAACTGTATTTCACTATAACTGGCCTCCTTTGTAATCTTATGTATTTTATTAACTTAAAACCATTATTCTAAGAAGGGGTCTATAGGCTTCAAAAGACTATCAAAGAGGTCCATGATTCAAAAAGGGTGAAGAATTCCTGCACTAACATGTGTGTGATTTTGGGAACATCCCTTTAATTCCCTGGCACTCAGTTTTTTCCTGTAAAAAATGAGGGGATCAGGAAAGATAATCCCAAAGATCCTCTCTAGCTCAAACATTCTATAAATCTACACAGACAATACTAAATAAAATTCTGTGATCACATACATGCTTGAAACATGTTTCCTTCCCTAAGGAATGTAGTTGAATGTGCATTAATAATACCATCACACTATGGAGAACTGCATCTAAGCCAGTGCCAAAGGTTTTAGTACTCAGAACACAACCAGCATTTCTGAGATGATTAAAGCTGTCTAGGAAAGCTGCATGGGAGATGCAGAAACCTTGAGCTGGGACTTGGATAGGATGGATAAGATGGATAAAATGGGGTTCAGCAGAAGAAAGGTTGGCTGCTACAAACTTTTGACTGCAAAGTGTTGGTTGTCCCATATATCAGAGATGGCTGTAACCCTGTAAAGACTGAGAAGGGTTTAATGTGAATTCTGTGGTTGCTGACAGTCATTTCCCTTAGTGCCCTTTAAGGCAGAGAGGGAAGGCCTCAAGTGAGCCCACATCCGCTGCAGAATGAAGCACAACTCCCTAGGACCCTAGCTACGCCTGTCAGTGCTGGTCAGAGTGGCAAGATCCCAGCCCTTCATACTTGGTTATGGTGAGCTCATTAGGTATTTTCCTGTCTCCTACCAGCACATATTTTCATTGTGAAGCAAAACCATCAGCATCTAGTGTCCATCACTTTACTCTTATTAACATCCCACTTTTCTCTTCACCTCCGTAGTAGGATCTGTCAGCATCATCTTCCTGGCAGAAGGTAGAACTTTTATTTGTTTGCATCTCTTTTTGGTGAAATCCCTTACTTTAAAAAGATGAATATGTGTGCTATTTTTAGGAACAGCCACTTCAGACAACAAAACCTCACCAGATGAGTAAACTGATCATTTGAATCAGACTGCTAAACAGAAAAAGATAGTACAATGGTGGATTTGAGTTCAAATACTAGGTCAGCAGCTGCAAAATCACAGCTAATATAATCAGCTCATGAGACCTGGGCAGGGCCCTTGTCTCTACTCTTTCACGTCCTCATTCATAAAAAGGAAGTTGTCCTAAGTGAGCTTTGCTGTCCTTTCCAGCTCTCATTCCCGTGACCTTGTGTCACCTTTCGTGACACCAGAAAAAAAAAAGGATCCCATCTAACTTCACAGAGTTGTTTCAAAGGAAGCACTTTATATATCTACCAGAATGTAGATTATTATGAATGATACATGGTCCACCATGAATGGTCCTTAGAGGATGACTGGAAATATTCTAAGGACTGTGCCTTCTATCTATTGTACACAATGAAAATTCATTTGAATGCAACTCCCTGAGAGGAGGTGTTCATTCTTCATATGTGTATCCTCAGTGGTCAGTACAGTGCTTGGCATATCGTAAGGACATTATGAAGATAGTTGTTCATGGATTGATGAAAACTTCAAGAACCAACACACACTTATGGTATATGTTATGGATAAAAAAATATGGACTATGTAAAGTATTCTTTAGTTGTAAGGCACTGCATCAAGGATTACTATTTTCTGGTCAGGTCTATCTTTCCTGCCTTGTTCTTTTAGTCCAGTGGTTCTCAACCTGTGGGTCATGCTCAATTTGTAACAATGAAAATACATCCTGCATATCAGATATTTATATTACGATTCATAACAGTAGCAAAATTACAGTTATGAGGTAGCAACGAAAATAATGTTATGGTTCGGGGTCACTACAACATGAGGAATTGTATTAAAAGGTCGCGGCATTAGGAGGGTTGAAAACCACTGCTTTAGTTGGTAAAGTCCTGTCAGAAGAGTACTGGGATTTGCAAGTGGGAGACCTGGACAGTTTTGAGTCTCTGTTCATAAATGACAAATGGACAAATCCCTCTTTGAGCTAGGTTTCGTATCTGTACAATGGGAACAATGATAATTGTATTCTGTGTCACAGGTTTGAAGAAAGCATTTTGTAAATCATAAATAGTAATAAAAATGGAATTATTATTATTTCTACTCCTTTCCCTTCACTGCATACTAAATAATGTAAGAATGTGCTCCACTCTTGGTCCCATTTGTTAATGAATTTACCAAACATTTTATTTTATTTTAATGATAGCAGATGTATTGTCTATCATGGAAAAGTCCTACTCAGATAGACCTCAATGTTATGATATTTAGCAAGAAGGTAGAACTTAATAGCAATAGTAACAATAATTAGATTATGAATTCCTTGAGTACAGTGACTGAATTTTGCCTTGCTCTGTCTCTGCAGCTCTGAGCACATTGCCTGATGCATAGCAGGCCATTTAACAAATATTTACTAAATAACCAAGTAATAAGAGTTAGGATTTATATAGCATTTGAAGGTTTAGAAGGTGCTTTATACATATTATTCATTATCTTAGTTGTTGTTAAGTTATTTCAATACTGTCCAATTCTCTGTAACCCCTTTTGGGATTTTCTTGGCAAAGATACTGTGGTGGTTTGTCATTTCCTTCTCCAGATCTTTTTCCAGAGGAGGAAAACAGGCAAACAGGGTTAAATGACTTGCCCAGGGTCACACAGATAGCTAATGTCTGTGCCTATGTATTGCAGTGCATAAGTTTTTTTTTTTTTGTCTCTTTGGAGAGAAGGCAGGGCAGTTGGGATTAAGTGACTTGCCCAAGGTTACAGAACTAGTAAGTGTTAGGTGTCTGAGGCTGGATTTGAACTTAGGTATTCCTGATTCTAGGGTCGGTGCTCTACTCACTGTGCCACCCAGCCACCCCAACATATGCAATTTCAATGTCAGTATTCTCTCCATCAGTGTGGATCACAACCAAGCCATACCTTCTCGTCCCTTGTGATTCCTATCCACATTCTTCCATAGATTCTCTGAGTTGATCTGTAAATTGGACTACACGGCCCTTGAGTCCTTCCAGCATGGAGCCTATGATTCTATGGTCTGTTAGTGTCCAACCTCACCTCTGCATGACTCATTCTCCTTTCCTGATCATTCATTTTCTCAACAACCCATTTCCCCATTTGTAAAATGAAGGTGTTTGGCAGAATGATCTTGGTTCCCTTCCAGCTCTAAACTTTCGTGATTATTCAGGCCTTGACCTTTAGGCCTAAAGTTAGGTTTCTGAGTAGTTCATCAGCCACTGTGGTTAAACTACTTTGAAAATGTTAAGGAAATTACACTATGGTTAAAATTGTAGTTAAAGTCCTCCAGATTCATAAGAATTTTCCAGTGGGATTATTTTCTTTTTTTTTTTTTCTCATCCCAGCTTTTTTTTTTTTGGTTACATGTACTTATAAACAGCTTTGGATTTGGCTGAGAGCTTTTGAAAAAAATCTGTCTTCATCCAGCTGTGCAGAGACAGTCATTCCAATGATAAGAGGAAGAAAGTGGGCACATAAGGCTAATTACAATAACATTTACTAAACATATGGAAGTGAGTCATGCAAAAACCCTACAACAGAGATAACTCCCAGAACACTGGTTTGACCAAACAGGGCCAGGGTCTGAACCTGTGATTTAATTGATATAGCAAAGTCACAGATGAGGTAAGTCCCCTCACCAGTGCAGGACAGCACTCTGTTTGCAGGTTATAGTCTTAGAGCGTTGTCTAGAGCCCTTAGAGCTTAAGATGATTTGCTCAGGAGAACTCAGAATACAAACTTTAATTCAAGTCTTCCTGGTTTCAACACTAGGGCTCTAATTCTACCACGTTGCTTTTATTGGTTACCTTCCCCATCACACCCACCTTCCCCCCACCCCTCCACTCAACCCATACCCCTTCCCCCCAAACCACACACACAGAGCAAAACAAAACAAAAAACCAAAACCCAGGCACTTGTGAAATACAATCTGATAACAGAAGCTAAAAGAAAGCAGATGATTATTTCTATTTAAGATGAAGACTGATAGATACAGAATGAAAATTAGAGAAATACTTTAGAAGAATGGCTAATCTCCATTTGGAGAACCCATAACTTGGAAGTAATTCTCAACCATCACATCCTTATTCCTGGGTAACCACAACCGCACAGTTTCTCTACTAATGTTCCAGGGCTACTGAGTATTAATGATAACAGAAAAAATTCACAAAGCTACGCCAACTTTGCCGAAACCATATTTTTAAAATATAACTTCACATAGATTCTTACTGCTCCTTCACAAGCATTTTTATTGTTATGTCATGTCCAGCTCTGTGACTCCATTTGGGGTTTTCTTGGCAAAGATACTAGAAGGGTTTGCTCTCTCCTTTTCCAGCTCATTTCACAGATGAGGAAATTAAGGCAAACAGGGTTAAATGACTTGTCCAGGGTCATACTGTAAGTGTCTGAGCCTAGATTTGACTCAAGAAGGTGAGTTTTCCTGATTGTATACCAGGAGATCTACCCCTTGTGCCAGCTAGCTGCCTGCAAAGTATTCTTCAATTCTACCCCTAACTGACCTGTCTATCTCATTCCCTTCAATGTCTGTTCCAAAATTTCTCTTTCTCTTCTTCCTCAATTGCTCCACTTGTATCAGTGACTTTGCCTCTGTACTTTACTAGAGATCATCTGATAGGAGTTCTTTTAACCCCTATCCTCTCAAAAACTCAGCATCACCACTTCCTATTTTTTATGCAAGAGATATCCCCACTCTTCACTAAGGCTAATCTCTCTCTCTCCCATTTCCTAAAAACTGGTGCCGAGAACTGCACACAAAACTCCAGAGATAGTCTGATCAGGGCTGAATAAAGTCCGGGGACTGGGTGAAGGAACTGGAGAAGAGAAGGCTTAGGAAGGGGCACGAAAACTTAAAATGATGTCATATGGAAGAAGGATTAGACTTCTTTTTGGCCACATGAGACAATGGGTAGAAACTGCAAAGGGGTAGATTTAGACTTGAGATATGAGTTCCCAACAGAGGTAATACAAAGTAGAATGTGCTTGGCAATGAGTTTTCCTTTATTAGACATCTTCAAGGAATGGCCCAGTACAGTATAGTGGGGATTCTTAAGATATAGATTGGACTAGGGAGCCTCTGAGGTCTCCACCAACTCTTTTCTTTCACTCTTTCCTTTTATTTCCTTTATATTGCTTCTAAATTTCTAAACTGGAAAATCTGTCTATATGCAATGCTTCCATTTCCTCACTACCCATGTTGCCCTAAATCTGGATTCCACCCACTCTACTCAATCTACCCTCACAAAGGTCATTTAATTACCTCCAAATTGTCAAATTCAGTTGTGTTCTTTTTTCTTGATTTCTTTTCCATTTTCTGTTACCTTAAGGTATATTTCTTTCAGGGTCTGTCCTTCCTCTCTCCTCTCTTTATATCTTTTTCTTGGAAATTTTGTTCACACCCATGGCTTCAACCATTTATACAGAGTGAATTTCAATCAACATCTACAGTCCTGACCTCTCTTTTGAGTTTCAGATCCCTATTTCCAAACGCCTTCAGGATACCTCCATTGCTACCTAAAACTCATATGTCAAAAGCCAAGCATATTATCTCGACTCCTAAATCTCTTCCTCCTTCTGACTTCATTATTTCTTTCCAAAGAACAACCCATTCACTTTGTCTACCAAATCCACAATGTTGGAGTTTTCTTGGACTATTTTCTTTCTTTGATCTTTCATATGGAATCAACTATTGAGACCCATTGATTCCAGCTCCACATCTCCCACATACATCTGTCTCTTTCTACTGTGATTACCTCTTCCCCCTGCAATTTTTCCTATAAGCTGCTGTCAGAATAATCTTTCTTACAGGTAGATCTTGTCATATCACTTCTATACTCAAACTACTTTATGATGAGTGAATTGTTTGATGTGTGTATGGTACATCTATCTCTTCAGCTTGATTTAAAATTTCCTGGAGTCAAAGACCGTGTCTTACTTCTTTTAAATGTTTAAAGTACTTTGTACGGGGCTGATCACAGAGCTGTCACTCAATAAATGCTTGATAAAGGGTAAAAAAAAAACCCAAATCCTCTTCCAGGCTTCCAGTTGCTTCTGTAGTAAAATTGAAACTCCTTTGTCTAGCTTTTGAATGAAAGCTCCTTGAGGGCAAAGACTTTCATTTTTATTTTTTTATACCCAGTGCCTGGCACTTTTTCTGTTAAGGTACTTAATATAAACACTTGAATAAATGAAAGAAGTTTATAGCCCTATAGAATTTGGTGCCAATTTCTTTTTCTTATCATACTCCAAACTGCTCTCCTTTCAAGATTCTATGCTCCAGCAAAACCTGTCTACTCTCTGTCCAAATGGGCCACACACACTAACTCGTCTCCATTCATTTGATTATGCTGTCTGACATACATGGAAAAGTCATTCTTTTTTTTTCTTTGCCTCTTGAATCCTAGCTGTTCTTCAAAGCACTACTCAAATGCTATCTCTTCCAGGAAGTTTTTGCTTTCCTCACTTTTTTGTTAATAACCTTCTTCTTCAGTCCTTAGATACCACTTTATTTCAAAACTCAATAATGCACTCATCAAACAATTCTCCTCATTATAACTATCTGTAGCTCCTCTCTCTATTGGAATGTAAATACCATAATGGCATAAGTAGTCATTTAAATTCCACATCTCCGAGGACTTAGCACAGTATTCTGCTAGCAAAAGATGCTTAATAAATGTTTATTGAATAAATGAAGGAATGATAAACTCTCCATTTGTTCACCATAATATTTACTTTCAGTCTGGTTTTAATAGGTGTCCTTTCCCATTTGTGAGAATTTTGTGACTGAATTTTACTGTTATTATTGTTATTTGGTCATTTCATTTCCGACTCTTTGTGACCCCATCAGGAGTTTTCTTGGCAAAGATACTAGAGTACTTTGTCATTTCCTTCTCCAGCTTATCTTATTGAGAAGGATGTTGGGGCAAACAGAGTTAAGTGACTTGCCCAGGGGTCACACAGCTAGTGAGTGTCTGAAGTCACATTTGAACTCAGGTCTTCCTAACTCCAGGCCCAGTGCTCTACTGCACTACCTAGCCACCCAATTGAGTTTTAGAGATACAAATTCAATATTTGAACACTAAGCCAAAGAATGTTGAGGTGAGCCAGAGATGCCATGAGAATCAATAGGATTTCTCTCTAGCACTTTGAAGATAGTCTTATTGGAGAATGTATGGGGAAAATATTTGTGAAATGGGGATAATTCCTGCATTACCTCACAGAATAAGGAGAAGAGGATACATTGAGAATATATGTATATATGTACATATATACATCTGTGTATTACATATATGTAAAGTAGTAGAAGCAATCTATAACCATGAAAACTAGCAAAAGGCAGTTTTGAACTGATTTCTGGAGAATTTTAATTCAGAGATTACTTGGTCTATTGGTAGCTCATACTACAAAGAATAATTTTTAATTATTCCATTAAAAAATTAAATTCAGTCTGTTGGGTATGAAATAAGTTTGAAGTGGGATTTGGCATTGAGTAATTAAGAATCAAGTCTAATTTGACTTTTCAGACTAGAATTTGTGGTTTCTTTGAGATAGTTCAAGTAGAGTCAGGGCATGAACCCAGGTCTCTTTTTTTCCCCCAATAAAGACATATTTCCATATTTGCCATGTTACAAAATAAAAATAAAACAACCCATTAAATAATAAAAAGGAAGAAATAAAAATAAACTGGAAAATATACTTCAATTTGCACTTAGACTTTATTAGACTCTCTCTGGAGATGGGTAGTATTTTTCATTATGAGTCCTTTGGAGCTGTCTTGGATCAACTGTATTGATCACAATAGCTAAATCTTTCCACAGTTAGTCATCACTACAATACTGCTGTTACTGTGTACAATGGTCTGATTCTGCTGACTTCACTCTGCATCAGTTAATATGTCTTCTTAGTTTTTTCTGAAACCATTCTGCTCATCATTTCTTAAAGCACAATAGTATTTCATCATAATCACATATCACAACTTGTTTAGTCATTCTACAGTTGATGGGCATTTCTTCAATTTCCAATTCTCTGCCACCACAAAAAAAGCTTTTTTAATTTTTGCACATATAGATCCTCTTCCTTTTTTTTTATGATCTCTTTGGGATACAGACCTAGCAGTGGCATTGCTGGGTCAAAGGGTAAGTGCAGTTTTAGAACCCTTTGGAATCCAAGTCTTATGACTTCAAATCCAGTGTTCTTTTCTCTATAATAGAGTTGCCTCTTTAGACAGGAGCTAGCTAAATGAATAAATCTTTTTCTTCTTAGTACTGAAAGCTTCTTTTTTCTTACTAAAGAGGATTGCAATTTCTCTCTTACAAATCTGACTTGTTCTCTTGGCTGCAGTTACAATTGGCTAAATAATTTGAAAAATAGCGTCATCTCTGGATAGACATGGCACTGGAAAATCTGGAACACTTTGTCAACAGAAAAGATCATTGATTTGATATATTTAAATGCATACATGCCAGGCCTATACTGAGCACCCTTGTAGCTTTTAATTTGATTAATGAACATTTTAATAGAGTCTTTCAGTCTCTTTTTCACACTTGGTTTCTATTCTTTCAGCTTTGTGAACTAACAAGAATTTTACAGAGTGGGAAGAATTTTATCACAGATTTGGAGCTTGAAGGGTGCTTAGAGATATAAAATCAAACACCTTCATTTTACAGATGAGGAAACTGAGATACAGAGAGCATATGTGACCCTCCCAGGGTCAAACAGCTGATAACTATCTGAGGCAGGATTGGATACCAGTTCTTGTAGATGCCAAGTACAGTGTCCTATGTCAGTTTAGAGACCCCAGTTTGGGCCCAGGCTCCACTGAGCCCAGTCCCCTATTTCTTGATGCTCTTTCCAGTTGTCTTCTCAGCATTGTTTATGATTTTTTAAATCATCTTGTTCTTGTTTGTCTTCTCTCTTAATAAAACGATCTCATGTTAGCTCAGTGTTATATAGTGACTGCTGAATTCTGAACTGCAAATATAATATTATATTAAGCAATGGAAATCTTCCTGTCTCAGGCACTTTTCTCTATCCTAGAGTACTCTTGTCCAAAGATTTCAAGTGTTCTATAAATATTATATGAATCTCAGTGCACATTGATAAAAGAAGGGGTTATGGTATTAAAAATTCTTTTTAAAAATAAGAGGGAAGAACTGAACTAAAAGTCTGAGTATCTTTGGTAAACATTTAATACTTCTTAAACTTCCCAGCAGTGCTCTTACCTTCCCTTGACCATTAAGTCCCTAGGTAGAATTATGCAATTTCTTACTCTGTTTCTGCAATTATAAAATTGACTCTCTTCCCCTTGCCCTCCACCCCTACCCAAACCACTCACCACATAATTTAGTTACTTCTAGATAGGTCAAGGACCTACTTCTGATTTTCCTGAAGACTCCCTCTACGTAAACATTTAGGGACTGCCTGCCTTTAGCAGATGTTCTTAAACTGGGGTCTATGAACTTAAAAAAAAGTTTGGATTACTCTATTTCAGCATAACTGATTTCCAATGTAATCTTATTATTTGACTCCGTATATTTAAAAATATCCTGAGGAGTTCTTAGACTTTCCCAGGTTGCTGAATGGGTGCCTGACATAAAAATGGTTAAGAATACTTGACTTAGAGGGTTTCAGGTTCAGGGAGAGAAATTACTTACTGCAGAGTCAAAAAGTTTTAGAGGAGACTCTTGAACCCAGGTCCATCTCTACTCTAAATCCAGGGCTGTATCCACTATATAGCATTTTTCTACAGTCATTGGTAGGTCATAAAAGTGAATAAGACAGCTCATTGGAGTGTATGAGTTTGCCTGAAAAGTTCTTCAACTTCAACAAAAAAGTTCTGCAACTAGGGTAAGACAAGTGAGGTAAAGTAGAAAATGGCTTGTCTTTAGGACAGAGGGAGAAGAATTTTATATTCTTGCCTCAGATACAAAATTAGGTAGTTATGGTGCTGTCACTTTTATAGACATAAAAGTCATTGCTATGGCGGCTAATACTGTATTTTCTAAATATTATCAGATTTATTCTGTGGCAGCATGGAATAATAAATAGAGATCTGGCCTTGAAGTCATGAAAATAATTGAGGTTCAAGTCCTTTTGCTGAGATATAACTGGCTTTGTGATCTTGGGCAAATCATTTCAAATTAGTCCTGTCCAGGCAACTCAAAGAAAGCATCGGCAAGAACTGGCAGAGTAAAATGTCCTCTCCTCAGAGTTCCCTATACTAATGAAATCATATATTTGGTACCTATCCTCTATTCTATTCTAAATAATTATTATTCTCTACAGAAGAATAAAAGGTCCCCACAAAATAAAAATATGATTCCCATTTAGCTATTTCATTGTGTTCTCCTCTTTTAGGCACCGAAGTCCTTGGTACCGCTGGAGGGCTCAACATTGGAAACTGGGATGTTTTTAATGAATGGAAATAACACTACAGAAGATTCCATTTGACTTGTGGCTGAACCCTCCAGTATAAGCTGGTTGCCCCAATTAGAACATGAGCTTCCTGAAGGCAGGCAGCACCCATTTCACCTTTTTATCTGTATACCCAGCACTTAGCACATTGCTTGGCACATGGTAAGCATTTAATGACAGCCTTTTCATTCAGGCACATAATCTATGTATACATAAATAGATATTAATTCATAATTCATATAATAGACATTAACTCATGCAAAGAGAAGGAAGCAGAGCCACCCAGACAACACGTGCCATGACTATAATATAAATGGAACAAAGAAGAGCAACTAAACAAAGAAAACTGGATCCTGTAAAAATATAATGTCAAGTCTGACCCTCAAGAGAAGGCATACGTAGACACTTCTACTTCCCTCCCTGCTACCTTCATGCCTTTGCAGGGGTCTCACAGCTGGGGGGCATTTTATATCATGTCAAAACTTTCCGATGTATCAGCAGCTCTTGCTGAATTTATTTCTCTTCTTTTTAAAAAATTCTTTGTTATGAGGGCTGGTTCTCTGGGAAGGTGATAGGAAGATTTAAAAACAGAAGATATAAATAAATATCTGCTTGAAAAATAATATTCCTTCTCAGGAAACAATTGATTTCAAGAACTAGAATACTTCTTATATCATTCTGAATATTACTGACATGATTAGGGCATGGAGAGAGCTCTGAGATTTTATATATATAATTTTTCTTTTGCTTTTTGGAGGGGAGAAGGCAGGGCAATTAAGGTTAAGTGACTTGCCCAAGGTCACACAACTGGTTAGTATTAAGTGTCTGAGGCCGGATTTGAACTCAGGTCCTCCTGACTCCAGGGCCAGTGCTCTATTCACTCTGCTACCTAGCTGCCCAGTGGGCTCTGAGATCTTAAAGGCTATGGTTGCAAAGTATAAGCTTTGGCAGATAACACCGATCTGAAAATAATAGCACATATCTAATATTTATATAGCACTTACTATCTTCCAGGTACTGTGTTAACCTCTTTATAATTATTACCTCAGTTGATACTTACAACAACCCTTGAAGGTAGGTATTATCATCCACATTTTACAGATGGAGAAACTGAGGCAAACAGAGGTTAAGTGACTTGCCCAGGGTCACACAGCTAGTAAATGTCTGAGGACAAATCTGAACTTTGGTCTTCCTGACTCCAGGCCCAGCTCTCTATTCACTGTGGCACTTAGTGGCTCCATCATTTGAAAAGGTCCACTGCATGTGCCTAGGGATGTCATCTGGGAATCAGTTTGAGTTTGGAAAGGTCCATCACTGGAAGGCTGGTCACTTGGAGAAAAATTTTTCTGGACACAACAATTCATGAAGGCATTTTGCTTCCTAATGCATAAGACCCACCTTTCACAATTACTTCTGATTCATTGTTTATAGTATTATTCTCAATACCTCAAAAGATAATGTAACCTCTCTACACTCATAGTGAGGAAATTTCAGATACCCTGAGAGATGAAAAGAATACAAGGAACCCTAATCAGCAATAGTTTTTCAAAGGTATCTATGTTTGTTATTTGTTATCAGATTTTTGTTTCTCTTTCTTCTTCAATGGTGCTGGGCTGGAAGAGAGGGAAGGACAGATAGGGTGTAATCTTTAAGATGGCAATCACAGACAGCTAATGTTGGAAAGTACCATTGAGATCACCTAGTCCACCCTTTCTGCCAACTTTAAGGGGAGAATATTGAGACAGTAAGAGATAAAATGAATTACCCAAAGTTTAAAAAAGAGCTAGCAAATGACAAAACCAGAACTTAAAACCTGGTAGTCTGACTCCAAGTCCAGGCTCCTGTCATGATAAAGAACTAAAAATAAATGAATTAGAAATTGTTATCAATGCTGGTCAGATGATCACGCCCCTGCCCAAACTGCTTTGGTGTGATGGACAGAGCTGGCCTTGAAGCCATAAATACAGTTCAGGTCCCACTTCTGACACATGCTAACTGTGGCCTTTCCCAAAACTCTGAAAACATCAGGGTACAAGGCAATTATCTAAGTGAAAACTGAAAAAAGGTGCCAGCACACATTGGAAGAAGGAATTTCCTTAGCAGGAATTCCCTACTATGCTAATGAAATCATAGCCCTATTTGCATATGCACACACACACACACAAGGGTGGGGGAGCAGGGAGAGAGAGGGAAGGGAGGATGGCAAAGGGGGAGAGAATTTCCCTAATAGATTCTGTAAGGTCGGGGAGGTTTTCATTTCTGTATTTGCATCTCCAACATTACCCCAATTTGTACATGCCTAATATATACTAGTTGAACAATAGAAGATTGAAATAGTACTATTCCTCAACTACATTACAAGTCAAATAGGCTTCTGTGACACTATGGGGACTGTAACCTCCATTTTTGACACTCTTTCCATGCAAAAATGGGTTCCCATTCTCCAAGTCACTGACTTACAGACTCATCATCCTTTTGTAGGCTGAGGTCTGTGATTAGGTCCATAAAGAAGTGGTACAGACAGGATGCACTAACCAGGAAATCAGCTTTGGGAGAAACTGCAGAGCCCTCCCAAAATGTGTGGAGCTTGAATGTGACATGGTTTTTGCATGTGTTGTTGTTTGTCCTTTACTCTGAAAGACAACCAGTGACATCATGAGTGTGATATTTTGACTTGCATGTGAAGAATATTTAAGTGAGGCAGAGCTGCGCAAAGTCAGCAGCCTCACTATCTCCTCTAGTCACTGAAGTCCAGCATCAGGACAACAGTCAAGATGACCGACGATTCCAGGAATGCAATACATAAGGAGGCCAGCCACCAAATGGAAAAGGATAAAAAGCAGTGTCTTCAAATAACAAAGTAACTGATACGTGGCATCTCTGAACATACAGTGAAGATGAACCTCTCCCTAGCCATAAGAAGGTCGATCTTTCAGTTTGTTTTCTGAAGAAGAGTATATTGTCGTTCAGTTGTTTCAGTCATACCTGAGTCTCTGTGACCCCTTTCAGGGTTTTCTTGGCAAAGATAATGGAATGATTTTCCATTTCCTTTTCTAACTCATTTTACAGATGAGGAAACTGAGGCAAGGGTCACATAGCTAGTAAGTGTCTGAGGCTAGATTTTAACTCAGAAAGATGAGTCTTCCTAACTCCAGGTCCTGCACTCTATCCATTATACCACCTAGCTGCACCTCCCTTATCCAGGCTGTTTGGCGTTGATTTACCCAAAACACTAACTGCATATACCTTTGCTTTTCCTAGAGAACTCTCCTGATATAATTTTCTTGGTTAGTTACTTACAAGGCACATATATAAGTGAGAGAAATGACTATTTAGCTCTTGATTAATAACTCATTATTGAAGTATGACAAAGGTTTTTTCCCCTTTTTTTCTTCCTCAACCAGTGTGGGAAATCTCTCTCAAAGACTTACCCAACTGAGATCTAATCAAAGACGGTAAAAGAAATTAAGTTTAGACACAGGTGCATTTCTGCTCATTGTATTTGCTCAGAGAGGTCTGGAAAAAATGTGGGTTCTCCCTTTTGTCACACAAGTGATATGAAATTGATAAATCTCTTGGACCAAAATTTATATGACATACTACAAGACCTTCATTGTAACATAGCCCACCTCCCATTATAATATTCATTCTCTCATTAATTGTTAATCAGTCAGAGTTGTTTGACCCCCCTCAGAAACACCTCTCCCAATAGTATATAAACTGTGAGCCCACCTCTATGAAGGGTCTTTAATCTAATAGAGACATAACCAAATGACCATCCTTTTATTAATAAGCATGCTGGCATTATTAATAAAATGATTAAATAACCCAGAACTTATGTCTCTTTAACTTTTTAAACATCACATAAGTATATATTCAAGGAGCTTAATTGTATTTTTTTGTATAGTACAGGTCTGACCATATTACTTCCCTATTTAATAATCTTCATTGGTTCTCTGTTACATCTAGGATTCAGTTACAACCTGGCTCCAACATACCTTTCCAGCTTTATTGTACATTTCTCCTGTTCACATATTCTATGGTCCAATCAAACTAACTTTGCTATTTACCACCCATGACTTTCTATCTTTTGAAACTGAACCTTCACTGACCATTCTCTTTTCCTGGAAGGCACTCCATCCTCTGCCTCTCAGCATCCTTTTTACATGCAGCTCTTCATCCCCCTAGCTGGCAGTGCCTTTTCCATGATTCCCCATCTGTTCCTTAGGACTAAAACAAAAAGTCAAAAATCTTGTATTTCTTTTGTATATTTTTTTATATGTAGGTGTTGTCTCACACTTCAACAGAATGTAAACATTTTACGGAAAAGAACTGTTTCCTTTTTGTCTTTGTACTTCCATTGCATATTAGGGTCTGGATCATAACAGGTATTTAATAAATGCTTGACTTATAATTCTTGTCAAGTACATAAAAACCCAATATTTGTGCATATCTTTAGGTTTTTTCTTTAAAATTTTTTCATTTTATCTTTTGATTCACAAACATTTGTTTTCTCTCCCTACTACCCCTTTAGAAATGATAAAACCTATAATGAATATGCATAGTCAAGCAAAACAAATCCTCAAATTGTCCATGTCCAAAGATGTGTCTCATTCTACATCCTGAATTCATCACCTAGCCCCCTGTCAGGACAGCTCAGCTCATCCTCACTCTTCTAAAATCTGGTTGGTCATGACATTGATCCAAGTTCTTTAAGTCCATCAAAGGTGTCTGTCATTATTATATGAATTGTTCTCCTTGCTCTGTCCACTTCACTCTGGATCAGTTCATGCAGGTCTTCCTAGGTGTCTCTAGATCCATCCTTTTCATAATTTCTTATGACACAGTAAGTATTCCATTACATTTATATAAAGAACATAATTTGTTTATCTATTCTACAACGGATGAGTACCTTCTTTGTTTCTAGCTTTTTGTCACAGAGCTGCTATGAATATTTTTGCATATAATGTAACAATAATAATTGCTAGTGTTTACATGGCACCTTAAGGTTTACAAAACACATTATAAATATTACCTAATTTTATCCTTGGGTGGTAGGTGCTACTGTTGTCCCCATTTTACAGCTTAGGAAACTGAGGCAGGGTCACACAGCTAGTAAGTGTTGGAGGCCTGGCACTTGATTTTCCTGACTCCAGGTCCAATGCTTTTCTCTTTCTTTGATCTCTTTGCACATAGGCCTAAATAGAGCCATCACTATGTCATAGGGTATGAACAATTTAAAGGCTCGCTTATCCTGTCTTGAGGATGGTGCCTACCACACAGCAGAAAGGTCCGAATGAATGTCTTTCCATTTATGAATCTCCCTAATGTCTAAACAGCTAAAAGCAGCGTACCTCCTCTCCTTTTGTCCTTTCCCTTTGCAGACCAGAGCTGCACATTTTAACACTAAAGAGCTGATTTTCAACAAGTTAATAAGGCTGTATAACTATCCCTTCCACATCATGACTTTCTCCATTGTGGTTTTGACATATTACGGGTCAGGATAAGAAATTAAAAGGAAATTTTGGAGGGAGTTTTGTGGAAGCAAGAGATGATACATGAAGAACAGCAGATGACAGAGTAAAAGTTTAGAAACTCAGAAATGTATAAAATATGTGTAGTATTGAATAATATCACTCAAATTTTACAATAAAGTGTCATGAACATTCCATAAAGGAAAAAAAATTGAGACTTCTTCTCTGGTACAAAGGGAGGGCCCCCAAATTTTCCAGATCACAGGATGGCACCCCGAACCCCTGTGATGTGGAAGGGATAACTATATTCTTGGCTGGAGCCTTGGAAGTTTATGATAACATTCTATCCCCTTTCAAATGACTGCAGTCTTCAAGCCTGTGTTCCTGTTTCTGGATTCCTAAGTCTATGAGTAGGAGCCATGCTAATAACTAAGAACCAGAATGAAAACATAAATGATAATGCAGGAAACTCAAATTTACCTGGCACTGAACTGAGCACTACATGAGTAGGTCAAACAACCTTGGTCTCTACACTCTGGAAATTTATCATCAAACAGCTAGAAAAATCCTCTGTGTATCTATCTTAAATTCCCCCTAATTTATCTACTTTGTAAATTCAGATCTTTTTTTTTCTTTTTGGAGGGCAATTGGGGTTAAGCAACTTGCCCAAAGTCACACGGCTAGTAAGTGTGTCAAGTATCTGAGGCCGAATTTGAACTCAGGTTCTCCTGACTCCAGGGCTGGTACTCTATTCACTGTGCCACCTTGCCGCCCCATAAATTCAGATCTTTAGATGTCTGGTTTGCTAAAATGAATTATGCCAACTAATGCAAAGGCTAATTACCAAGGGGAGTGTCTTGGATTAATGGGTCTGCAGTAAGTCCTTGCACCCAGCTTGGCCCAGAAGAATCCAACAGAGGTTCTGGCATGAAGGTTCATAGTCCATGACTGCAAGAATCAAAGCCCCAGGCTTCAATGGGCACCAGAAGCAGTCAATATGGTAGAAAGGCCATAAGACTAGGGTTCAAGTGGTGGGAATTTTAGTGTCACCTCTGCCAATACTGACCATGTGACTTTAAACAAGTTACTTTACCTTTCTGGGCTTTTAACACTCAGCTATATTATGGGATAGGATGGGAAGATTTCCTTGAGCCCTTTCTACTCCAACATTCTAAGATCAACCTTGATTGGTCTGAGGAAGGATGTATATACAAAGCGAACAGTGGAAAGTCTCTGTTTACTCAAAGCAGAGATTGTGTGCTTCGGGACTGGGAATCTGACATTCAGATTTTCACAAGTAGAGAGCATTTTATGGGCTGCCAGTCCACTCTAAGGTAAACATTATCTTTTGCCCTTCTCCTGATGTCAGTCTACAAATGCCTATGGCTTTCCCCCACCTCCATTCTCCTTATCATCCTATAATCATGTATGGTTGCTCATTCACATGAAATAACGAATCAGCTCCTTAAACAAAGCAAGAGAGATTTCAGTACAACTTAGAATCTCTTAAGTCCCACTGCTAATTCAGCATCTCTTTTCTTTTTTCAACCAAAGTCATTCGTCATTCTTGTAAATCATTGGATGGATATGGGAAAGAAAAACTGGATGTAATTCTCTTTGTATGTCACTCATGTAATCAAGGACGTTTGAAATGGGAGATTTTAAATTTTAAAATAAAAGTTGCAGGAAGGAGACTGTGATTTTCAAGGCCTTAAATGAAGTAATTTTCCTTGTTTTCAAGTATAGATTTGATTTTGGGCAAAGCCAAGAGAAAATAAATGTGGAACTACACACTGCCTGCCTACAGTTCTCTTCTGAATTTTCATAATCAAACCACACCCTAAAAATGCATTTGGGGAAACTGCTGGAAATAAAATAACTTAAAGTTGACCACAACCATGGAGAAGTCACCTGAAGTCAAATAAAGCTTGAGTTAAGGATGGGGCTGTCATCTAAGATTGACTAATGCATTGAAAAGCTTTTAGAGAAGTCTTTACAAATGTACCTTTTCAGATTTATAGGAGGAGTTTTAAACCAGAGGATATTAATCCTTAATTTAAAAGCAGGAATATTCTATTATAAAAAGTTTATTGTGAAATATTATAAGCCAATAGTTTTGCTTAAGGAATGCTTTTAGGATCAAAACATCTAGCATTCCTGAATCCCAGTTACAGACTTGTACCCTAAGCCTCAGACTTTGGACCAGATCCATAGAGGATTTTAGGGAAAACAGCTGCTTTATTGCTGGGTAAGGAAGTATTTGACCTTTTAATATATTAGCAGTAGAGAAGGAGAATACTGGACTCTCATAGAACACAGGGCCAGAAGAAGTGAGATAGGGGTGAGAATTGTCCGCAAATAGCTGACCCAAATGAAAAGAATTCAAAGGCATGTACTTTCAATATAATATAATATAATATAATATAATATAATATAATATAATATAATATAATATAATATAATATAATATAATATAATATAATATAATATAATATAATATAATATAATATAATATATCTCAAAGTAAACAGAAGATCTGCTTTCTGCATAGATAAGCAAAGAACTGACTCTGGAAACAAAAGGTTCTGGGTTCAAATTCTACTTTTGGTGCTTGTTACCTATGTAGGCAAGTCATTTAACTTCTAGTTTGTTAGGGTGACTCATAGGGGGTGGAAAAGCAGATGGCCTAGAACACTGACAGGGTAAGTAACTTGCCCAGAGCCAGGCAACGAGTGTGTGCCAAAGGCAGGACAGGAACCTAAGTCTTTCTCGATTTGAATCTAGCTCTCTATGCTAAGGAAATTTCAGGTATAGTTTTTATTCCCATCCCTATACCCTTCCTTATACGAATGGTAAGAAATTGGGAAATTTGGAGTCAGAGAAAAAGGTTTTTAGATGACATGGATATGAGTTTCCACATCTGTAAAATAAAGGTATCGGACTAAATTACCTTCTATATCTTCTCCAGCTCCAAATCTACAATCCTTTGTAGGAATAGGACTAGAAAACATGACTTGTTTGGTGCCTTGTAAAAACTGCCATTTCAAAATAATGGGATGGAAATGAAAACAGCAACAGCGAAATGTACCCAAAAAACCATCCTGCAGGATTTTTTCAGTTTGAAAATCGGTAGAAAAACCCTAGCTTGTCTGAAGCAAATCAAAGGGAGGAGCAAGCCCATGTTACTGTTTATCTCAGATAAATGTTTTCAAGACCAAAAAAAAAAATCTTCAATGCAAAGCATAATTACTAACTTGAAGGAGGAGCTTCACAGCTGAGGTTTTGGGTGTAAGATCTCTGAAAACTTTTCCATCCTGTCTTTAAAAGGCTTCACACAAAATCAGCAAAATAAAAGAATTGACAAGATAATTAGGCAGCCAACACCTGCTTGCAAACAATGGAACTAATAAACGAGCATTGGCGGAAACTACAGAGCTCCAACAGCTGTGGATAACCCTAAATGCATTTTGCTACTGTATCAGCAAATATTACCTTCCCTCCTGTTTGATACAGCATTTTACAATGGTAGACTGTGCCTCCACAGTAGGCCAGGAAAATGACTAGATTTAAGTCTGGCAAGAAGCTTGGTCCTGGAGAAGAGCTGAGAAACTGTACCTCATTCCTTTCTTTGCAGAGGAAGAGAACTATGGATATGGAACACTGTATATACTCGAGAGCTAAGTGGTGCAGGCAAAAGAACACTGGGCTTGGAATCAGGAAGATTCATTTTCATGAGTTCAAATCTGGCCTCTGACACTTACTAGCTATGTGACCCTGGGCAAGTCATTTAATCCTGTTTGCCTTGGTTTCTTCACCTGTAGAACGGGCTGGAGAAGGAAATGGCAAACCACCATGGTATCTTTGCCAAGAAAACCCCAAATGGGGTCATGAAGAGTCGGACAGGACTGAAACCACTCAAAGACAATATCTGTCAGACTCTACTAAAGTGTAGGTTGGTTTTGTTGTACTATTTTTTAAAAGTTCTTTAAAAAATTCTTAGTTATAAAGGATAGGAAATAGGGGAAGGGTATATTTAGAAATGAAGGTAATGTAAAAATAAAAATATGTATTACAAAGAAAAGTTGGAGAATATAGAAAACCATGATGGAATAGCACACTTCAGTACAATGGGGGTGGTACAGGGCATTCACTGGACTTGGAGAAGGAAGCCCAGGATAAGTCCTCTTGACTCTACAGTCAATCAACATTTATTAAAGATTTGCTAGGTGCTGTGCTAAGTTCTAGGGAGACAAAAACATGGTCCCTGCCCTCATGGAGCTAATTTTTTAATGAGAGGGAAACAACATCCAAACAATTGTACGTATAAGATGTATGTATTTATATTTAATTTATATTGAAGAGGTAAGGCACCGGGATCTGGGGACAAGGTAACAAAGACACCTAGGAATACCTACCTCTTTTAGTCTCAATTTCCCCAGCTATCAGATAATGTTTTTACCATCTATCTCAAAGGGATGTCCATGGGAAAAGTGTTTTGTAAATTGCAGCTATGGAATTGAATTATTATTATCATCAGAACAAAGTGAATAATGAGAGTCTTAAAGTTTAGTGTGACCCAGGAATTTCTGCAAATTGATGAGGTTGGTCTCCAAAATATTCCCTGTAGAGAATAACACACACACACACACACACACACACACACACACACACACATACACACACACACCATGGCATTACAGACTTCTAGAGAATGGAGGAAAGGTAGCAAATATAGGCAGTTACTATGCCCCTAGCTTCCTTCAAGGCAGTTTCAAAATCACTAAGATTAGAGTGTAAAAACTGTTCCACTCTTGGCACAGACAGAACAGTTAAAGAAATATGCTACATGGCCCATCTCTGACACTCTGAGGAGCAGAAAGACAGTAAAAAGTCAGTTAAGTTACATCTTGCTAAGTACTTAGAAAAGTAACAGTCTTGGGGTCAGCAAGGTGACCCTGGATTATTCTTCCTCATTGCTATGTTGGCAAAATCCCATCATTCTCTGCTTTTCATTTAGCCTCAATTCTCCCCTTTAGTTGGTGACATTCCTCAATAATCTCTTAGACCCACAACTGTTAGCTGACTCAGCTTTTCTGGGGACAACATGCTTCTGGGGAGATGTCCTTGCAGACACCTCCTGGTGGGACTGTTTCCCAGGAAAATGACCACAACATATCATCCTGTCATCTTTCAGATGGGATGAAGACAATCTTCACTACACAATCTCAGAGGCTTATTTATATTATCTGCTAATCTCTTGGGCACAAAATGTGATCCTGGCTGTAGAAAGAGGCTCATTTTCTAAACATTCGGCAATACAGGCTTAAAAATAGTGACTGAGTTGGATGCATCCGAGCAGGCAACCTGGCTTGGTTGTGGTGTTTTCAAAGACCCCACCTCACGCCCCCACCCCAGTTTATCAGTCGAAATGGAAATTAATTTGGTTTAGAGGGGGAAGGATGGTTGTGGTCAAGGGGTGTTGGCTGCCCCAGTGAATTCTGACAGAACGAAGTGTATCTCGATTTTCTTCCCTACTCTGAATTCTTCTTCTCACAAATACTTTTAAAGACGTACAAAACTCCTCCAGGACATAACCCAACCACGAAACAAGATCAAATGAGACAGTGGGGAGGATAAGAGGGAAGAGAAGGCGATCCCTACAAGGGATCTTTCCCAGATCCAAGAGTCATCCCAAGATGACTTTCCCAGAGTTTCACAATTAGTAAATTGCAGAGCCAAGATTTAAGCCCAGGTTTTCAGACTCTAAACCTAGCTTCCACACACCTCCCCC
>CM053597.1:139773063-139836764 GCA_028646575.1 Pseudocheirus occidentalis | reverse complement strand
GCCCCCTTTCCCTTAACACTCCCCTAGGCCCCTGAAGCTTTTTTTTCCCCCCCAAAGCCAGTCCTCAGGACTCAGCGAACCGACCGCCCAGCAGGGCGCACAGAACAACCCGAGCCCTCACGGCCACATCACTCCCCACCCGGACGGACCTTCTACATTGGCAGAAAAAAGTTGGAGCCACCGCACCTCTCTATTCTTCCCTTCGCCTTCCTTCTCCTGGGAAAAGAGTGATCTCACCTGCCCCGGCTGGCTAGCAGAGAGCTGGAGTGCGCTAGAGACCTGTCCTGTTAGATGGCTGGCTGCTGGCCGGCTGCGCGTCTTCCTCAGTGCGCTCTATGAGAGCCCTTCTGAATGGTGCGGCTTGTGCGCCCTTCGGGGCGGACAACAAGCTCAGTGCTGCTCCCCCGGCGGCCAAGCTCAGACTGGCAGCTCCGGCTCAAGCAAAGCTCGCTGCGCTCTGTGTGGGCTGCGCACCGCCTCTGAGACTGAGGGGAGGGAGGTCGCAGGGATGGGAGTTACCACTGTTTCCACATTCCCCTCCCCCCACCCGCCCCCTGCCCCTCGTCCCCGGACCTAAAGTCCTCTCCTGCTCCACCTGGGATCATCGTCTTCCTAAGAATAGAAAGGGTAGGGTCTGAGGTTCTCCAGAGAACGGGCTGCAAACTGTTTCCTCTTTTCAAGTGTTGAGTGACTGTCCCCCCTAAGAGTCCCCTTTCTCCCATTCCCTCTTTCTTCACGCTCTACGTATTGGTCTCTCCCAGCTAGGGATGTTATAGGCATAAAGAAATAAAACCCGCGACAGAAGTAGATCAACTTCAAAAGGGAATTGGCTATGAGATGCGGCGAGGTAGGAAATGCAATTTAGGATGCTGTCTATGGTGACGAAGAACCGAGGCTTTGTTTGGAGTGACGTCCGAGTCTGGCTGGGCTTCGTTACTAGTTACAAGTCACTAGTTATCTGAGTGACTTGGACATGGCTTTTAATCCGTGAGGCTCAGTTTCCTCATTTGTGATAAGAGGAGGTTGGACACGAAACCATTCCAAAGGCAGAGCTTTCAGCTCCAAATCGGACACCAGATGTTCTTCATTATCAATACAATTTTAAAATAAAAGACATTTAATTGCAGTGTGAAGATTTAAGGTTTGACAGAAGAGTTCTTATCTGTATGAGGTGTTAGACTCTTTCTAGCGCCATGAATATATTTTTACAACTTTTAATGAGCCACCTTTCAAGAAATAAATCCTAGAATCATAAGTTTAAAGGTGCAAGGAAGCTTGGAGGTCATTTAATCTACCACTGCAAGGGAGATGACTTTCCCAGAGTTTCACAATTAGTAAAGTGCAGAGGCAGGATTTAAGCCCAAGTTTCCTGACTCTAAACCAACGGTTCTCAACCTGTGGGTTATGTTCAATTTGTAACAATGAAAATACGTCCTGCATATCAGATATTTACATTATGATTCATAACAGTAGCAAAATTACAGTTATGTAGTACCAATGAACTGGATTAAAGGGTCACGACACTAGAAAGGTTGAGAACCACTGCTTTAAACACAGCTTTGTTTCATTGTACCACCCTGCTTCTGATTACAGGCAATTCTTTCTTCTAGGGTAATGTCTTGGATGCTGCTTCTCACCCTTACATTTAATGACTGATTTTTTAAAAAGAGTTTACAGATTTATTGACTGTGGAACTGTTTTAGCACCTCTGCTTGGATCCTGTTGTTTCTTCATCACTGACTTTATTATGTCTGAATACTTTGAGGACAACATCAATGGAGGAATAATTTTTGTATATATCAATAGAAAGAGCGGATTCAGGAGGTAGTATTTCTGGCTATTTGTCACATAGAAAGGCTTTTTTTTGGAAGCACCATAATTGATGTTCTTCATGTTACTATTGTTTTTAGAATGTGCTTATGCTAGACTAATCTGAGAAACAAAAATGAGAATCCCTTTTCAGAGCTAACAACACAGGTTATAGTGTTGTAATGTTAATAACTAGCATTTTTATATTATGTCAAGGTTTGCAAATATCTTTTGGACCTCACAATTCCCCTGCCTGTAGGTGCTAGCTATTGTTATCTCCATTGAAAGATGAGAGGGGCGGCTAGGTGGTACAGTGAATAGAGCACTGGCCCTGCAGTCGGGAGGACCTGAGTTCAAATCAGGCCTCAGACACTTGACAGTAGCGGTGTGACCTTGGGCAAGTCATTTAGCCCCAATTGCCCTAAAAAAAATAAAAAAAGAAAGATGAGGTAACTGATGACAGGTTAAAGTGATTTATCCAGGGTCACACAGCTACTAAGTGCTGATTCAAGATCTGAACTGAGTTCTTCCTAAATCCAAGTTGAGAATTTTAACCATTTTGAATATTCAGACCTCTACTTAGTGAACTTAAAAAAATACAGATAAAATCATTAAGGCCTAGAGAAGGTAAAGGAGTTATTCCCTGTCCCACAGAACTGGCATCAATTCCAGTGTTTTTTCTACCTCATTAAATGAAACAGATAAATTAGAAAGTATAAAAATGTTATGGATGGTTGTTATTCAGTTCAAATTAAACTCTCCTTTTAGACATTCAAGAGTGTTGTTGAGGTGCCTATCAGTGTGTGGAGAAGAGGATGTTAAAGTTGTAAGGAACATGATGAAAAGCTTCGACTGAAAATAGGGTGTGTGTGAATAGAAAAATATAGCAGAACCAGTGTTGTGGACATGTCCCTGAAGGCAAACCCTGACTTCGCACCACTGACCACAAACAGAAGGTTCACTCTCTTGCTAGAAGAAACATCCTCCTCCTCCCCAAATTGAAGAAAATATGCAAGTGTGGATAGCAGTAGGCAGCTGATTGGCATCCACCCACATTCTAGTGGTTCTACAATTCATTGTCATTCAGTTGTGTCCTATTCTTTGTGAGCCCGTTTGGGGTTTTCTTGGTTTGGCATTTACTTCTCCATCTCATTTTACAAACGAGGAAACTGAGGCAAACGGGATTAAGTGACTTCCTCAGGGTCCCACAGTTAGTAGGTATCTGAGGCTGGATTTGAACTCATGAAGATGTATGTGTGTACCTGACTTCAGGCTTGGCACTTTATTTACTGTGCCACTTAGCTACCCTACAACAGGGTTTTCCTTTTAGGGAATTATTTTTTTCAGTGAATTTTTGTGCCTCTTTTCCTATTTGGCCAATTCTGCTTTCCAAGGAATTCTTCTCTTCATTGGATTTTTGTGTCTCTTTTACCTGTTTTATTTGGCCTCTTTTGTTTTTTAAGGTGTTATTTTCTTCAGTACTTTTTTGTACCTTCTTTACTAAGCTTTTAACTCTTTTTTGTGATTTTCTTGCATCAATCTCATTTCTCTTTCCAATTTTTCCTCTACTTATCTAACTTGATATTTAAAATCCCTTTTGAACTTTCATGGCCTGAGACCAATTTATATTTTTCTTTGAGGCTTTGAATGTAGGGAATTTTGACTTTATTATCTTCTGAGTCTATTTTGATCTTCTTTGTCACCATAGTAACTTTCCATGGTTAGAATTTTTTCTGTTGTTTGCTCATTTTTCAACCTATTTCTTGACTTTAAACTCTATACTAAAGTAGGGCTCTGGTTCCCAAGTGGAGGAGGCATAGTCCCAAGCTTTAGTTTTTTTGTGCATCTATTTTCAAAGGTAACTCTAGGGAGCTGTAAGTTTTTGGTTCTTCCAAGGTGCTATGATCTAGGGAGAGGTGTGTTTGCTACTCTCCTGTACTGTGCCCTGGTTTGTGAGTGACCACAAGCACTCTTTTCAACCCTGGAACTGTGACCAGGGTCCCTGCTCCTCTGTGGCTGCAAGTCCTACTATGACAGGGCTCCTCCTCTCTCTGGGACTAAGGCCCAGGACTGATACCCAGTAAATCCCCTTCTGATCCATTGTCTGATCCCCTTACCCTCTGTGGGTCGAGAGGTCTGGAAATCACCACTGGTCACCCTGAGGCCTGCTCTTTGTTTGTTGGGGCCTCGTCTGTGCTGGTGCGGCCTGCACTGCCCTGTGCTTCTTTCTCACTCTGGTACAGCAGACCTTTCCTGCCTTCCCTCTAAGTTAACTTGGGCTGGAAAATTGTTTCCCTCTATCTTTTTTGTAGGTTTCTGTCACTCTAGAATTTGTTTAGAGTCATTATTTAAAGTATTTGGAGAGGTGTGGGAGAGAGCTCAGGGGAGTCACTTCCCTTACCCTGTCAGCTTGGCTCCACTTTCTACAGTTGAGTTTTTCAATGGGTTCATGAATGGTCTTAGTTGTCCAGAGTAGTGATGGGTTAACTAACCTGCTTAGGATCACAAAGCCATAACGTGTCAGATGCAGGTCTTAAACCCAGATCTTCCTGTCTTTTTGGCAGTAATGAAACTGCAGGCTCAGTCCTTATCCCTATTCCTATATCAGTGGCAGAAATTTGGGCAGGGTAGGCCACATTTGAGGCTGGAAAAAAGATCATATGCTGTTTTCTTAATCATTTCAAAATCCTCGTGATGTTTTTTAAGCTGCAGGATTTTTTTAGCTGTCACATACAAAGCACCATCCTTCTATATCTCTTATAATTCTCCTTTGTGCCATTTTAAAATGAGCCCCAGACCCTATTTGAACATCCTGAAAGTCTAGCCACCAACCTCCTCTCCCTCACTCCACCCACCTCCAAGAAATGCTTCTGTTTTTGTATTTAATATTTTCTCATGGCTTTACATTAATGACATTCATAAGGTGATGACAGAATACTCATAGTGGGTAGGAACTGTTGCTGCTCAGAAGTAGAGGCACTTTTGTTTCCTGGAAGAGGAAACGGCATTTCCTGGAGGAGACCAAATATGGGTGGTTAGATTCTACTGACATTGTAAACACACTGTGAGTTTTCAGTCATGTTCTGTTTCACTCTTTGCTTTTTTCTGTCCTAAAGACTCTTGAAGTGGTAGGTTGGGCTGTTGAGCAGCTATTGCATATTATTTCAGCAGTGTGTAAATTGATTCTTGTTTTATGACCTCATAGGACATCCATTGGGCTTAGATGGCTTATTCTTTGAGTTCCAGGTTTTTAGAGGCCATCTGAGGACATTTTCTTTGGCTCATTAAGCTTGGAATTCAGAAACACAAATGAAGGATGTTACGTTATTTTTGACAGGGGCTTACAAACTTGAATCTAATGCCAGTTGGAGATGTCAGATCTGCCACTCCCTTACCCTAACAAGGCCCTTTTCTGTGAGACTGCTCTAGCTTGGGAACTTTATGGATCAGAAGGGAACCTGACCTTGTTGCTTGGAATCATGTCAGAGTTGCAAATAGTGATAAGGTGGGGAGAAGAAATCGAAGTAAGAAATGTCCCAAACAGCCAAGAAGACACAACATTTACAATAGTCACCTGAGAAAGTCATCTTGAAATGTGGCTATTTTTTTCTTTTTAAAATATTTTATTTTATTTTTTCAATTTTAAATTAACTTTTGCTTATTTTTAGTTTACATCATTCATTTCCACAAGATTTTGAGTTACAAATTTTCTTCTTGTCTTTCCCCTACCCACCACCCCAAAACAGCAATCCCACTGTATGCCCCCTTCCCCAATCTTCTCTCTCCTATATCCTCCACCATCACCCCTCTGACTTTCCTGTAGGGCAGGATGGATCTCCCAACCCCAGTTCCTGTATATCTTTTTTCTCAGTTACATATACATGTACATGTACATCATCATCATCATCACATATATAATATATATTTAAAAAAACATTTGATTTTAAAACTTTAAATTCTAGATTCTTTCCCTTCCTCCCTCATCCACTGCCTCCACTAGGAAGACAAGCAATTCAATACAGACCGTATATGTGCAGTTACGCAAAACATCTCTGCAATAGACACATTGTGAAAGACTGACTATATTTCCCTCCATCCTATCCCGCCCCCCACTTGTTCTACTCTCTACTTTGTACCTTTCCCTTTACAAAAGAGTGTGCTTCTAACAAGCCTCCCCCCTCAATTTGCCCTCCCCTCTATCGTCCCCTCTCTCATCCCCTTCACCCCTACTCTCCTGTAGGGCAAGATACCCAATTTAGAGTGTATGTCATTCCCTCCCTAAGTGAAATTCAATGAGAGTAAGGTTGACCCTTTCCCTTTTGCCTTCCTGTTCTTCCCTTCCTTTGTAACAGTTATCCCTTGCCTCTTCCATATGAGATGGTTAAGCCCATTCTGTCTCTCCCTGTCTCCTCTCATTATATTCCTCTCCTACCTCTCAATTTCACCTTTTAAAATATCATCCCTTTCTATTCAACTGATCCTGTGCCCTCTGTCTATTTACACATATATACACACTCTTATATATATATATATATATATTCATACGCATATATATCCTGCTATATAGACATGTGTATGTATACATATACACACATGTATATATATATACACACATTTATATTCCCTTCAACTATCTTCATACTGAGAAAAGTTTCATAAGTAACAATTATCATTTTTCCATGTTGGCATGTAAATAGTCCAACTTTGATAAGTTCCTTATGATTTCTTTTCCATGTTTACCTTCTCATGCTTCTTGTATTCAAATGTCAAACTTTCTATTCAGTTCTGGCTTTTTCCTCAAGAATGCTTGAAAGTCCTGCACCTCATTGAATGACCATATTTTCCCTTGAAGCATTATACTCAGTTTTGCTGAATAGGTGATTCTTGGTTTTAATCCTAGCTCTCTTAATCTCCAGAATATCATATTCCAGGCCCTCTAATCCCATGAAGAAGCTGCTAGATCCTGTGTTATTCTGATTGTGTTTCCACAATATTCAAATTGTTTCTTCTTGGCAGCTTGTAAGATTTTCTCCTTGATCTGGGAACTCCAGAACCTGGCTATAACATTCCTAGGAATTTTTTTTGGGATGTTTTTCAAGAAGTTATTGGTGAATTCTTTCAATTTCTAGTTTGCCCTCTGGTTCTAAAACATCAGGGCAATTTTCCTTGAGGATTTCTTGAAGGATGATTTCTAGGTTCTTTTTTTGATCCTGGCTTTCAGGAAGTCCAATAATTTTAAAATTGCCTCCCCTGGATCTATTTTCCAGGTCAGTCGTTTTTTCAAGGAGATATTTCACATTGCTTCTATTTTTTCCATTTGTTTGGATCTGTTTAATAGCATCTCATTTGCTAACATTTGCTCCACTCTAATTCTGAAGGAATTATTCTTTTCAGTGAGCTTTTGAGATTCTTTTTCCATGTGGCAAATTCCACTTTTTAAGCCATTCTTCTCCTCACTGGCTTTTTGGGCCTCTTTTGCCATTTGAGTTAGTCTATTTTTTAAGGTGTTATTTTTTTCAGTCAGATTGTTGACTCTTTTCATGATTTTCTTGCATCATTCTCATTTCTCTTCCCAATTTTTCCTCCACTTCTCTTATTTCATTTTCAAAATCCTTCTTAAGCTCCTCTATGGTCTATAACCAGTTCATATTTTTCTTGGAAGTTTTTGGTGAAGGAGTTCTGACTGTGTTGTCTTCCTCCAGTTCCATGCTTTAATCCTTTTTGTCCCCCTGAAAGGAATCTAAAGTTGGATTGCTGTACTTGCTTTGCTTCCTTTGCCTGCTCATGTTGCCAGTCAATTAGCTTGACTTTTGAGCTATTTGCCAAAGTAGATCTCTGCTTCCAGAGGGGAGAGCTTTGTCCCAAATTGCTGGGGTTTTCTCAGCTGCTGAAGCTTTTAGAAGGCTGCTGTCTCTACAGCTCCCACCAGCTTTGGCTCACTGGTCACACACCTCAGGACCACTACCCAAGACCGTGATCCTGATCCAGGCAGGTTAAGGCAAGACCGCTTAGTCTCTGAATGGTCATTTGGCCCCCTTGCAATCTTCAGACCAGGCACTACGAAGCAGCCATGTGGAGGTGGTGGCAGTGCCACTGCTTCTGCTACTTCTGGCTCTGGAGGCAGAGGGCCCTGGGGCTAAAACTGGCTCATGCAGTGCTGGGCTCAGCTCCCAGTGTGCTGCGCTGAACCCTACCTGTCCACCTGCTGGGCTGCCTTCATTGGGAGATTTTTTCCTCTGTCACTTTGTGGGTTCTAGAGCTCTAAAGTTTATTTAGAGTCATATTTTCTAGGTATTTGAGATGGTTATAGGGGAAGCTCATGAAATTTTCCTCCTTATGTGCCTGAAATGTGGCTATTTTCTAAGTAAACAAGCCACTCATAGTTGTCAAGACAGTGCTAGAAGGAAGCATCTGCTCAGACACTCAATTAACCATTGTAGAACTAAATTTTTTTTAACCAGTGAGGTCAATAGACTGGATGGGTAGACTGTAGGCTACTCTTTTCTTTTCCCTCTATACTACTTCACTGGTGTATATTCATCATCTGGTACTGGGGATCTCATCAGCTCCCATGGATTTAGTTACAGTATTTATTCTAATGATTCATAGATCTATTTATCCTGCCCAAACCTCTCTGCTGACTTTGCATCTTGCATCTCTAAATACTTTTTAGACATCTTGAACAACAAGCCTTAAACTCAAGATTTCTAAAACTGAACTCATTATCTTTTCCCTTAAACTCTCTCTTCTTTCATCCTTGCTATATCTTGTCACTTAGACCCAGATGGCTCCAAGGAGAGAGTGAGGCTGGTGACTTTGCACAGCCCTCCCTCTCTTAAATCCAATTCATTTGCAAGTAAAGGGATCACCTTCCTGATGTCATGGTCCTCTTTGGGAAAGGACAAACAATGACTTCCTAATACTTGTGGGGGCAACATCATCCTTCTAGTCTCTTAGGTTCAAAACCTAGATGTCACCCTCAATTTCTCATTATCTTTCATCCTTCATATATAATCTCTTTCCAAAATCTATAGAATTTACCTTTGTAACATCTCTCACAAAGATATCCTGTCTTCTGACATGGCTGCCTTTCTAGTATATCAACACACATTTGGATTATGCAGTAACCTGCTGGTGTGTCTGCTTGCCTCAAGTCTTTACCCACTTCAATCCATCTTCCATTCAACCACCAGAGTGATTTTTCTAAAGCACAAGTCTGACCATATCAACCCACTACTCGGTGAACTCCAGTGGCTCCTTTTTGCATCTAGGATCAAATTCAAAGTCCTCTATGTTCAAAGTCATTCATAATCTAGACTCTACCTACCTTTCTAGTCTTCTAACACCTGCGATGTTCTTTTTGATCCAATGACATTGATCCCCTTGCTGTTACAGGAACGAGACATTCCATCTCTTGGCTCCAGGCATTTTCTCTGATTGTCCCCCATACCTAGAATGCTCTTTCTATTCATCTCCGTCTACAGCCTTTATGGGCTTCCTTTAAGTACCAACTAAAATCCCAGCTTCTATGGGAAATCTTTTCCAACCCTCTTAATCCTAGGACCTTCCATCTCTTAATTATTTTTTATTTATCCTATATATATATAGTTTGTATATATATTTGCTTGTTGTCTCCCTTATTAAATTGTGAATTTCTAGATGGTGGGGACTGTCTTTTGTCTCTTTTTATATCCTTAGCACTTACCACCGTGCCTGACACATGGTAGGAGCTTAATAAATGTTTACTGACTAATAGAAGAAAGTTTTCTGTACCTTATTCCAACAGAGACTTGAGTAAATTCTGTATTTTAATGTTATATTTTGAAAATGGAGAAGGGAGATATTTTCTCCCTTTCTTTACTTCCAGAGTTACAAATTTAGAGACTTAAATGTTGAAGCAACCCCTTGAAAATTAGAAATGATGGTCTCCAGAGACAGATGTTAAAGTCCTGCAGCAAAAAACTGGCCTGCCATTCATTAAATAAACATCCCTGGAGCACTGTTAACACTAGGAAGATTCTTAACAGGTTTTCCATGTTATGGAAGGAAAAAACACATATACAGCAAATTACATGCTAAAGAGAAACATTTTTCTCAATATATTATTTTAGAAAATGCAATTATTTGTAAGGTTTCTCAATCACTTTTGGTATTTTTAGAGTCCTTTGTGCTTTCAAAGCACTTCATTATTGTTCATTTTTTGAGGGAGGCAGGTATTATCTAGCCTCAATTAGAATGATTAAAAGATGTCACAAAAGTGACTCATTCAAAGGCTCAATCAAAGTCAATGTTTTGCTAATGGTCTAGTATTAAAGATATATAGACAATTAATACAGATATATGAGACCAAAAGCCATTTCCCAATAGATACATGGTTAAAGCATATAAACAAACTTCTTGAAAGAAAAACTGCAAACTATTAGCCACCATATGAAAGAATAATCCAAATCACTAATACTTTTGAAAAATGTAACTTAAAACAGCTCTGAGGATTCACCTCACACCCAGTAAATTGGCAAAAATCATCAAATAATAGTCAGTGTTCTAGGGATTTTGGAAAGACAGGCATACTATTAATTACTGGATCTATGAATTGCACCAATCTATTATGAAAAGCAAAAGGAGTGACCCCTTTGACCCACACAGTCTCTTGCTTAGCAAATAGGTCAGGGAAGTCAAGGACAAAAAGACTTCATGTACTTCTCATTCTGGAGCATCCTTCTGTCATATTGACAGAAGGTGTCCATTGGTGAATTTTTCTTGAGGGAGGGGTCTCCATTTTGGGAATGGGCTCAGGCAGTGGGGTTGGAGTTAGGAAGAGATGAGTTCAAATCTAGCCTCAAACACTTACTAGCTGTGTGAACCTGGGCAAACCCTGTTTGCCTCAGTTTCCTCATCTGTAAAATGAACTGGTAAAAGAAATGGCAAACTACTCCAATATTGAAACAACTGAACAAATGCTCACAAAATCAAAGCCATTTATAATTAAAGCCTACAAAATTGAAAGCCCCAGCTCTGTACCATTATTGAGGGGTCCTCATATTACCCTCTATAGCCTTAACTAGAACTGAGGGATATTATAAATAATAGGATTCCTGTAGTGGATTTTTAGTCTAGGAAACAGATTGAAGAGCCTATGTTCCTCCAACCCATACAAGGCTCTGTTGAGAGGCAGGGCCTTGGTTCTGCCACTTTATCCAATATTGTGTCAGAGATCAGGGACCAACTCAATCTCAGTGCCCTGTTTCAAGACTATGCACCCTATCCAAGACCTCTGGAGGAGTCAGAGACTGGGCCTGGCTAATCATGACAGTCTAGTATTGCATCAAGCGTTCAGAGACTGGAGAACAGCATGATCCTGGCTCAGCTCGACCACTTAGGACTGCGGGAGAGCACAGGAACTAGAATGTCAGGCCTTTACCTTCTCTATATGGGATCACACTCTCTACTACAAATGTCTCAGACCATGGTGATTGGATCAGACACATTCTCAGCCTGGCCTGCTGGTCATTCCACTCTAACCTAAGGAGTGAGGTCTGAGTATGTATACTTAAAGCTCAGTCCCCACTCTGAGTCCTACACTGGAGAACTGGAATGATCACAAGAACAAGGCAGAATCTAGAAAAGTTTGAAAGGAATTGCAGGAAGGGGGCAATATACACCTCTAATTGACATGCTGAAAGAAGTGAACAGTCAGAAAACAAAAAAAAACCCTACTACAATGAACAACTACTATGGATGAAGAGAACCCAGGAAAAAAATCTCAGAAGAAGAAAATCACTTTCCAATAATTATATGCAGAACCAGAGAATAAAAGAATGGATTTGTTACAAGGATTCCAAAAGTAGATAGAAGACATCAAAGACAATGGAGAGTTCAAACAAGATATAAAGAATAAAATTAGAATTCTTAAGGAGAAATTTGGAAAGTGAATAAGCATTAGAACAATCAATAAATTTACCAATCCAAAAATATTTATTAAACTCTTACTCTGTGTCAAGCATTGTGCTAAGTGCTGAGAATGCAAAGAGAAAAAGGCCTGGAATTCTCTTCCTCCTCTCTTCTACCTCTTTGAGTCTCTGGCTTCTTTAAGACACAACTGAAGCACCACAAGAGAGGGTCCCCATTCTCCCTCAACCCCATTCTCCCTCACCCCCATCTCCCAGCTTTAATCTAGAGCAGCGGTTCTCAATCTGTGGGTTATGTTCAATTTGTAACAATGAAAATACATCCTTCATATCAGATAGATTCGTAACAGTAGCAAAATTGCAGTTATGAAGTAGCAACGAAAATAATTTCATGGCTGGGGGTCACCACAACATGAGGAATTGTATTAAATGGTTGAGAACCACTGATCTAGAGCCTTCCCTTTTAAGTTATATGTACCTTACCTTCACTAATACATGCAAATGTTCTCTCCTATTAAAATGTAAGCTCCTTAAAGGTAGTGTGATAAAAGTTCAAGAGACATGATTTCTGAATAATCAATTTATTAATTATAGTTAGCAAATAATTAGTAAAATAATGATCATTGGGTTTCTCTCATAAACCAGAAATGAACTTTGGGGGTCCTCTACCTTTGGAAGAATGGATGTTCCTGACAGACAGAAATCAGCTCTGATTGGTTAACAATTAATAACAGAATGAATATTATAATGAGAGGGGGGTTTATTTTAATAAGAGACTGAGGGACATGACTTTGATTATGTATTTTTACTTATTTCTACCCAGAGCACCCCAGTCTTGAGCAACTGAGACAAAGCAATTAACCTCCATCCAAGCCATTTATGTCCTAGTTGTGTGGGCTCTTACTCAAGATTCAGGAGAAGGTTAACCCAATCTCATTATCAGCCCTGTCTTTCAGAGGCTACTTTGACCTAGTAGAGAATGAGGAAATAGGGAAAAAACCCTGAATGCCTTGATATTAATTGGTTATTAATAATCATTTCTCTTAGCAAAGGAGAAGGGAGCTGGGTTTTCCTGTATGGTCAAGGGGACTAAGGCTTGAACCATTGCCATCACTTCCTGGTAGCCCATTTACAAAATCAAGTGCAAGAAGAGCCAGAAATTTCTCTTTCAGATTTGATGTATGTTTCTGACTGGTGGAAAAATGGCAAATGCAGAGTCAGGGAAGTCTTATCCAAACCAGTGCTGTATCCTTGCCAAATACCCCTTCTCTTATATTAAGTCAACCCTTTTTAAACTTCTAGATGTTTTAAAAATATCTTATTCTTTTCCAGTCTCAAACCTGAATCATCCTGAGTCAGTTCTGGCCTAGAACAGAGGGAAAACCAATCAGGCAAATAGTGGCTAATCAAGAGTATATGGAAACAAGTTATGAGTGAGAAGACTGGAAAAATAAGCAAAAAAACAAGACATAACTTGAACCTTTTTAAAGTAATTAGAGTTTTCCAAATTGCCAGCCACACTTGAGTCTCCATGAAAAAAGGGAATATGATAAATCTACTCAAACACACCAACACACAAAAAGCTGTTCCATGTGGCTAGAGTGCTGGCCCTGGAGTCAGGAAGGCCAGAGATCAAATCTGACCTCGGATACTGGGCAAGTCACTTAGCTCATGTTTGCTTCAGTCTCCTCAAAAGATGCAAAAATGTGGATGGAATCTTAATAGCTCTAAAATTCCCTTTTATATACAAGGCTTGATAAGAAAATCAGATCTAGCACAAGAACAAAAAGATCTTTCTGAAAATAATTTCAGATAATGAAAAATCTTCTAGGCTTATGCTTAAGATCCAGACTCAAGAAACAAGAATCACATGGTATTAAAGTCCTTTAGAGAAGGGTAGTTAGGTAACTCAACATTAGTCCTGGAGTCAGGAAGACCTGAGTTTAAATCCAGCCTCAAATAGTTGATGCTGTGTGACCCTGGGCAAGTTAATCTCTATTACCTCATCAAAATAAATAAAAACCTTTAGAGAATGAATACTTGTTAAGGAGTTGACCTTTGACTGATTCTGTGAGTAGAAATGTCAAAGAGAAATTTTAAGGATTTTCTTATATGGTGTTTATTTTCTTTCCAAACTTCCTTTGCTACTAAGGTTTATGTTTTGCTGATTTGAACCAGCTTTTCTCTTAGTTTTACTTTTGTACAGACAACCTTTCTACTTCTGAACCCTGGAAATTCTTTGCTGGATCCATAATGTCATGGTGGGGGGTCATTCTCGCTAAATGTGCCCATGAATTTGAATCCCAGGGCTACATTTTATTTCCAAATATTTTATGATCCTGGTTTATGATCCAATGAAAGAAAAACTTCATATTAAAAATAACCTGATAAGTTTTGTCTAACTATCCTGGTCTCTTTGCATATCTATCTATTGAAATCTTTTTTTTTTTTTTTTTTCTGCTTTTTGGAGGGCAGTTGGGGTTAAGTGACTTGCCCAAGGTCCCACGGCTAGCTTTTTTGTGTTAAGTGTCTGAGGCCAGATTTGAACTCAGGTACTCCTGACTCCAGGGCCGGTGCTCTATTCACTGCACCACCTAGCCACCCTGTATCTATTGAAATCTTTTCCTTCCTTCAAGGTTTAGGTCAGGTGCCTTCTCCATCAAGAATCCTTCACTGATTTCAGCGTTTAAATGGTATAATAAAAATCTTATTGGATGTGGGGTTAAGAAAAACCTGGCCCCTAATGTTACCTCAGATTCAAGCTTTATGATCTTGGTTAAGTCACAGCTTGTGACAGGAGTAATATCCTCACCCTTCTCCCTGTGTGAGTTAGGCTAGTTTTTTCCTTAAAAGTTTTAAAGACCATACATCCTGAAGAATTCTTCACCTCAGGGCACTAAAGGCTTAAGCTTTTGACATCACTTCCTTGTTGCCTGAACAAAAACATGCCATGAGGAACTACAGGTGATCTTTTGGCTAGGTTAACTCCAAGAGTCCTTGTTGAATATTCCTTTCTTTACATGGCTAAGTAAATCTCCTTTTGTTAACTACCTATGAATTAACTATGAGTGTTTCATTTTGTTCCAAAATGGAAGCTAAGCTATTGGAGTATTGACCTGGGCCAATCCCAGTCCAGAATTCTACCTTGCTGAGTACCAGCTTCATCATCTGTAAAATAATATCTGTAATACTTTATGGGATTGTTGTGAAGATCGAAAGGAGACTGTGTATTTAAAGCAGTTTCAATCCTTATAGGGTGGTTAAATGTTAGCTTTAATTATCTTCTTAGCTAGAAAAGATTCCTCCCTCCTCAATCTCTCATACATCTCTGACTTTTATTTACATTTCTCATTCTAAAAATTTAACGTATTATCTATTTATGTCTTATTCTCTATTTAGGCTGCAAATTTCCTGAGGACAGAAGCTGTCATTTTTCATATTTATATCCCCAGGATCACAAAGGATGAAAAGGGATGAAAATTAGAGGGAATAACGTCACCATGAAATTATAGATCCACCAAAGAATTCTTAGGGCTCCATGTTTTACACAGGCTAGTAAATGTTTTCTTAAAAATGAAATTATGTTAAATTTAATGGATACAGTGGTTCTCAACCTTCCCAATGCTGTGACCCTTTAATACTCATATGTGGGAGTATCTGCATGTGGGCAGACCTGCCTGGAGACAGATTGAGGAGTAGTGTCTTGGTTCCTGAGACCATCGGAAATTTGTGTTTTCCAATGGTCTTAGGTGACCGCATGTGAAAGGGTCGTTCAAATCCCAAAGGGGTTGCGACCCACAGGTTGAGAACTGCTGCTCTAAATAAATAGAATCAGAGAAACATTGTGAGGCAGGTTTGTTTTGGCAGCTGTGCGGTTTGTGGCTAGAGCTCCAGATGAGTTAGTATGATGTGAGTTTAAATCCAACCTCAGATAATACTAGCTGTGTAACCCCAGGTAAGCTGCTTAACTTCTTTTTGCCCCAATTTCTTCATCTGTAAATTGAAATAATAATAGCACCGACTTCCTCAAGGTTATTGTGAGGATAAAATGAAATAATATTTGTAGTATGTTTTGCAAAAGTGTTATATAAATGTTAACTATTATAATAATTATAATCATTATTGTCATTAATTTTGTGACATGTATGGAATCATTGCTTAACTCTTCAAGTTTGCTACTCTTGGCTTTCCAGTTAGATTGTAAGATCCTTAAGAACAGGGACTATCCATGTTTTCAGATAAATTTTTAGTATAATGCTGCATATGTCATACATGACTGATAAATATTTGTTGAATAAATAAATATATTTTGATAAAACTTTACTGTTTTTACATAGTTCAAAAGAACACAAGTTCAGGTTACATAATTTGTTCAGTGTATAGAAGGATTACTAAAATCCTAAAGAGGGTACATTCTAGTTGGGAAACCAGGACACAGAATACCTTCCTCTGAAATTGAAACTCATGAGAATAAAAGCAAAACTACAGGATGAGAATGTACTGGACACCAAGATCCGGAGATAGGCTTGGGTGCCATTAAATGGCTACCATAACAAAAAGCCAGTCGAGATAAAGCACAGTATGAGAAAGCACAACATGAAGGGATAGGGTAAAATTAGAAGCATTTGATGACTGATGAAAAATATTGAAAAAGGAAACTTGGATGACACAGCATTTGAGAGCCTTTCTAAGGTACTGACCTAGGGAAGGTTGCCCTCATTCTAAAAGACTTGTTCTGGTCATGTAGATATAAATAACACTAAAGAACGACACATGATCTTTGTCACCAGGCTATATTAAGCTGATATGGATATACTTTTGGCATTGCTACATTATTTTTTTCAGATTATTTTATTGCCAGGGACGCTTCTGACCTACCAAGTGAAAATGGAGTGCCTGGTACAGATTACTAGCCCATATATTGCCCCTACTAATTTATTCAATACAAGCAGCTAGGTTGCTTCTAATGGATAGAGTGCTGGGCCTGAAGTCAGGAAGACTCATCTTAATGAGTTCAAGTCCAGTCTCAGATACTTATCATCTGTGTGACATTGGGAAAGTCACTTAACCCTGTCTGCCTCAGTTACTCATCTGCAAAATGGACTGGAGAAGGAAAAGGCAAATTACTTTAGTATCTTTGCCAAGAAAACCCCAAATGGGGTCCTGACAAAGAGTCAAACATGACTAAAAATAACTGAACAACAAAACACATTCATGTATTGGTATTATAGGCATGGGCCACAGATTGTATAGGATCATATTTGGGACTGGCAGGAAACCCAGAGGCCATTTTGTTTAAATCCCTCACTTTAAAGATAAGGAAACAAAGACTGAGGCTATTGAAGTAACTTGCCCAAAGTTATACAGGTAGCAAGTGTCATGGGTAGGATATAAATCAGTTTCTTGTGAATTTAAGTAAGTAGCCTGACCACCCCTAGAAGAATAGATAAAATTGAGTTTCTGAAATTACAAAGCCTAGGATTGCCTTGATCTCATCAAAGTACAGCCTGAAATGGCTAACCAGTATTTACAATACATACATTTTGATTGCAGTGTGAAAAATACCACCATGCAAACTATCAAACTGACCAAAAAGAAATGGAATTTGAACCAAGGTGGCATGCATTGTGCATTTTCATCTCTGATATCGGTACTTGGCCAAGCAAGTGAACCTCAGATCTCTAATCAGACTGAGACTCCCTGTAGCCCATTTGAGAGGGGTTTACCTTTTATCGCTGTAGTATGGATCTATAATAAATGACATGTGCCCTAAATGCCATAAAATAAATTCTGGAGAAATCAGAGGGATGAATAGTAGTACTGAAGTCCCAAACTGTGCTTCTGTAAATAAGGGGATGCATTACATGCTACTCTACCTGCAAAATAATGAGGCCACTAAATTGCTCTAATTGGTTTTCAAGAATGGGTGTTTTGAGGCTCAAATGAGAAAATGGGTGTAAAACATTTTGCAATCCATGAAGTGCTTTATAAATGCCTGTCATTATTATTAGCCTATAGCCACTAGGCCTTCAGTCTGGTGATGATTTATTCCCTGAGTCTTCTATGCAGTCCCACTGAGCTCAAGCCATATTTATAGAGAAGTGCAGGAGTGTGCTTGCAAATATTTACCAGCCTGGTTCTCAGGGGGAAAAAGCATGCATATACATTTTTAAAGTTCAATCTGCATTATTGACGCTTTCTGAAGTCTAGAGAATCAACAAAACAATAAACCAAGCACTGATTTGTAGTGATTGCAGATAAGTGTTGACACTAAAAATTTAACAATCAGCTTCTGAGCAAGTTAGAACTGGTTCCAGTATGTTCTGATTCTTAGAAACTTGTAGACTCTTAACATTATCCAGACTACTTTTTCCAATTTAGTTAATTGTTATAATTGTGATTAAAAAATATGTTGTTTGATATTGTAGTGTAAGTGATAGGAATCCAATATGGAGTCACTTCAGTAAAGTGGTCCTAATGACAATAAATACTTAAGCTATGACAGACTCTTCCTTACCCTATGCCAAAAATGTAAATTATTGTGGCTCCTGTCTAATTGGACCTTCATCTAATTTCTGGTTCCAGTTAGGAAACTCCCCCTCCTGACTCTTATACTGATGGGCAAACAGGAGAATTTCCTTATCCTACTGGGGTCAAATTAGGGATGTCCCTTCTGATATCTGGCATTGATTACCTATTCTCAACCAAGCCCATGTATAAGGTATAAAACTTCCCTGTTCAGATTCTGCTCTGAGCATGTACTCTCACATGAGTCACTGGCTGAATCCCTTGCTATCTGTGTTGGCATTGAGTGCATAGATGGTGTATGTTTTCATTCTTTCCTGTTTGCTGTGCCATCTAATAATAAAGTTCATGCTTATACTAGATCCCAAGAACCAATTTCCTATAAATCCTCAAACTCAGATCTTTTCTCTAACCTGAAGCACAAAGCCAAATAGAACTGTGATACAGACATGAAACGTTTATTTCTTTATCCCGCCTGGATGATAATCAGGAGGCTGGAGAACAGAATTTCTGAAGACCATAGGATCAAAGATTTTGATCTGGAAGTCAATCAGTCAATAAGCATTTATTAAGCACTCAATGTATACGAGGCACTATGCCATGCACTTGGATCCTAGTGCTAATGTACCATGCTAAGTGCATGACCTTTGAGGTCATGTAGTTCAACACCCTCATTTTTATAGTCAAGGAAAATGAGGACTGCAGAGGTTAAGTGGCTTTGCCCATAGTCACACAAGGGCACACAGTTGACTCTTGTCACCAGAGCCAGACTTTGAACCTCCAACTCACAGCCTCACACTCCTTCTATTACATCCCACTTCTAAAATGAATAGATGGGGGCAGCTAGGTGGTGCAGTGAATAGAGCACCGGCCCTGAAGTCAGGAGGACCTGAGTTCAAATGTGCCTCAGGCACTTAACACTTACTAGCCATGTGATCTTGGGCAAGTCACTTAATCCCAATTGCCCTGCATTCCTCCCTCCAAAAAGATAAAATGAAATAAAATAAAAGAAATAGATGATACAATGGAATTTGAGAAAATCTGAGTTTTCTCAATTATTGAAATTTGCTCTTGGACTTTTAAATACATTGTGGAGAAAGTCTGATTGTCCATCTGCAGCAGGAAGCAGCGATGAGGGCAGTTAGGCTGAGCCCCCTGCGTATCTGAAGCAATGAAAAGGCATTTGCCAAGTGCCGCTGTGCCACATACATGAACACAAGTAAGCAAGACAGTCTTTCCCTTCTAGTAAATTCTAATGCTAATGGGAAAAGATGACATGTAAAGGGGAACGAAAAGGGGGAGCTTGAGTGTGATAGCTGGTCTGAAAATGGCCAAAAAGTGATGAGGCAAACAAGCAAAAACTCATCTATCAGAACTTGAACTGCATGAGAACAAAGCACTAAAGGTATAGGGAAGGAGTGCATCAGACTCCGGAGCAGATTTGTGACTAGAGTGTTAGGGCCAGGGCACCGATATCAAGGAGGACACTGTTTATGCCCTCAGGAGGAGCCATTTCAGGAGCTAGGCCAGGAAGGGAGATAATACCTCAGGCCATACCTTCCTGGAGATACTTTTGCCTCTCCCATCTGAGGGAAGCTTTTTTTTCTCTCCAATTTTGCACTGCCATGTTTCCTACCTTTTCTTGAAGGTGGAACCATGGGTTGGGAGAGGAGAATGGGCATGAACATGTGGATGGAGAATTACTTGATGAAAAGGGGCATCTCAGGAGGTGTCCTCCAGGGAAGACAAGCTTGTTTAAGGGAACAGGAATATGTCTATTGAAGTTCTCAAGTAGCAGAGCAGGAATTGGGGTGGAGAGGATGACTGTGAATCACAGATTGAACTTCTTGAAAAAGGAAAGAGACCAGGAGTCAGGGAGTGTTGGGTTGAGATGCTGTTTCAGACACTTACTTGCTGTGTGACCCTGGGAATGACACTTAACCTCTCACAGCCTCAATTTCCTCATCTATAAAATGGTATTTTAGGACTTATTTTAAATTAATTGATCAATAAGTATTTAAGTGCCTATTATGTACCAGGCACCATGCTAAAGTGTTAGGGATATAAAAAGAGGCAAAAGACAGTTTTGCCCTCAAGGAGCTTTCAATCTAATGGGGAGTGGTCTGCATATCCATTTCATCAATGGAAGACGAACTATGATATGAAGTACTCAATAACAGTTCTACCATGAATGTTAACCTATTCCCTGTATTGAAGGCATTTATGAGAGCCTAGAGATTATCACTGGATAGTTAAGAGTTAAATCAGTCCAACCATTTGGCAAACAATCTAGATTCTGCCTAAAGAATTATAAAACTATGTACACCCTTTGACCTGGCAATGTCACTATTAGGTCTATTTCTCAAGGTGATCAGGTAAAAAGGAAAAGAACTTATATGTTCTAAAATATTTACAGTAGTTCTCTCTGAGATGGCAAAGAGCTGGAAATTGAGGGCTACGCAAGTTGTGGTGTATAATTATGATGGAATACTGTTGTTCCATAAGAAATGATGAGCTGATCGATTTTAGAAAAACATGGGAAGACTTGCATAAAATAATGAAAAGTGAAATAAGCAGCACCAAGAGAATGTTGTATACAGTAACAGCACTATTGTTTTGAGAACAACTTTGAGGGACTAACTGATTCTGCATATTAGAAACACTCAATCAACTACAAAGGTCCTATGAAGAAAAATGCTATCTATCTCCAGAGAAGAACTAATAAATAGAAGTATGCATGGTATGCTTTTATATATATTTATAAATCTGTCAAATGATGGCCTTCTCTAGTGCAGGGGAGAAAGACAGTGTGGAACTCAAAATGTAACAAAAAAATGAAAAAAAAAGTTAAATCATTAATTCAGGCCATGAATGATTTTTGACACTTTTGTTCTTCGTCTGATTCATGACTACCTCGGGGAGAGTTTTTAGGAAACAGCCAAAACTAGGAAGAACAGGCTCTCTCTATGAGAATAAGTACATTCAGTCAGGAGGTAAATTGGATTCTCTTCTGATTTTCCTTTCTCCTTTCTTTGACATCTCAATCAGTCAATGAACATTTATTGAGTACCTACTATGTTCAAACTAGGGACTGTGGCAAGCCTGTGGGATACAGAGTCAAAAATATAAGTTCCTGCCCCACAGAACTTATATTTTAACAGAGGAGACATGTACAGATATAAACATAACAAGACATACAAAACCAAGTTACCATTGAATGGAAAGGCACTAGGAGCTGAGGTGAACAGGAAAGGCCTTCTGAGGGTGATGCTTGGATTGAGTCTTAAAGGGAGTGGAAAAACTCCAAGAGTTAGAATGGAGGGATATAGCCGGAATTAAACCTAAGAAGCAGAACATGAAGATCCTCTCCTGAGCTTCTTTGTTACTATTGAGGGCTCCACCATTCTCCCAGTCACCCAAGTTTTCAAAATAAGTGTCATCCTGCGCACCTTGACCTTTTCCTCATTTTCACTTCCAATCTGTTACCAAGTCTTGTCAATTCTACTTTTGAAACATCTCTCCTCTGTTGCCTTTTTTCTCCTCTGCCACTGGCATCGCCTGCTGCATGCCCTTGTCACCTCGCCCCTGTACTATTGCAATGGCTTTCTTGTAGGTCTCCTTTACTCAGATCTTCGGTCAGTTACCACAGTTATCTTCCTAAAGTAAAGTCTTTACCAAATTCCTCCCCTCCCATCCAGTAAACTTCAGTAGATTCCTATTACTTCCAGGATAAAATATAATATTTATAATAAAATAGAAATATAATAAATAAATATAAAATATAATATTTATAATCAAATTGTGTGTGGTTTGTCCTTTGTTCTCAAAGAGGACCACAATATCAGGGAGATGATGACATGACTTGTAGTTGACTTTGATTTGAGTGAGGGAGGGCTGTGCAAGGTCACCAGCCTCACCTTCTCCTACAGAGTCATCTGGGTCTAGTAGACAGATGTCAATCAGGAGGTGCTGCAATGGATAGAACCCTGACTCTGGAGTCAGGAGGACCTCAGTTAAAATCTGGCCTCAGACACTGGATATTCATAATCAAACAATAATACTATCAAATGTTAGGCCCCCCCCCATAATCTGTTGCCCTCCAAACGTTCTGGTGTTCTTATATTTTACTTCCTTCCATGCACTCTAAAATCCAGTGACAGTGGTATTCGTGCTGTTCCTCACACAAGTCACTCCATCTTCTGATGGTGTTTTATCACTGGCTCATTCTTTTCCATGTCTAGAATTTCTTTTCCCTCCTTGCTTCTACCACCTGGTTTCCTTCAGTGACTTACAGGTAAGATCCTACTTTGTACAAGTCTTTCCTGGTCCTCCTTAAGGCTAATGCTTTCCCTCTGTATCTACTATTTATCCTGTATATATAATATATATATATATATATATATATATATGTATCTAATATAGTATCTACTATTTATCCTGTATTTATCTTCTTGTATGTCTGTTGTTGTTCAGTCATGTCTGACTCTTCATGGCCCCATTTGGGGTTTTCTTGGCAATGATAATGGAGTGGTTTCCCATTTCCTTCTCTAGCTTACTTTGCAGATGAGGAGCTGGGGCAAACAGGTTAAGCATACAAGTAGAAATGTCTGAGGATGGATTTGAACCTGACTCCAGGCTCAGAGCTTTATCTGTTGTATCGCCAAGATGCTGAACTCTGCTTTAGGAAAGTGAAAAGGACCAGGGATGGCAAACCAGATTCAGAGCAAGGGTAGGAGTCATAGTCAGCTCTTTCTAGGTGCCTCCTTTTTCTTTCTCTTTAGATGGAAATGTGTCCCAAGCAGTCCAGCATTACCAGAGGCTAGAGATCATGTTTGTCTTTTCAGTTAATAAAGGATCTGCTTCTAAAATTTTGAGAAGGGGGAAGGCTCATTATTTTGAAATGTACCACTGACAAAAAAAATCTAATTTTTTCATAATTTTGTTTTTTCAGAATCATGCCTCTACTCACTCAATTTGTTGAAAGGAAGAGAATACAGCCTAGCAGAGGTTATGACAGCAGTAGCCACAACCACCAGTATTGGCCTTGTGAGATGAAAATTGCAGAATCATTGGAATCTGTTGAATAACTGGATTGCCACAAACAGGATGAGCCCACCCCTTGTAAGTTACTGGCATGGTAGACAGAATGTCAGATTTGAAATCAGAAAGAGCTGGGCTCACATACAGTTTTCCTAGTTGACTGGCTTTACTAACTTACACTTACTAGCTTTGTAAGTTGAGGCAAATCACTTAACCTTTCTGAGACTCAGTTTCTCCTCTTGTAAAATGAACAAGATGGCTTCTGGGGTCCTTCTAGCTCTGTATATTTGATTCTGTGACTTACCTGCTTTACCATCTTCTTATCTCACTTTGTTGCTAAAGAACTTGGGGACTGGCTGTTCTTGTCACTCAAGGGTGCTAATGTATCAGGCCTGAAAATATTAGTTCTGTACAGTAACTACTTCAGCTTTGTGTAAAGCAGGAGTTCTTTACCTGGGGTCAGTAGAACCCCACAGGGTTCGTAGATAGATTTCAAGGACTCCATGAACTTGGATAGGAAAAAAGAAAAAAAAATTACGCAACCTTTCATACTGAAATTTAGCATTTCCTTCAACTATAACTGTAAAAGAAAAACATTATTCTGAGAAGGGGTCCATAGGCATTGTCAGACTGCCGAAGGGGTTTCCAACACAAAGAAGGTTAAGAACTCTACCTTCAAAGAAAGACTGTGTGTGTGAATGCACTACATTCTTTAAAGAACATGGCAAAAGGTCAAAATATTTTCATTGGATGTGGTTAAACTCTGGATTGAAAACTTGCTTCTTGAATTGCTTTTGCCCTCTCTTCTAGCCGATGGCAAAACATCACCTGCTGGTAAAGACAAAGAAATTTTCTGCCTTTTTCAAACTAAAAAACAGACTTTGAAAAAGGAACAATTTTCCAGATGTATTCATTAGGAAAAAAGTCTTTCTTCCGTAGGTCAAAGTGATGTCTGCTAATGTCAAAAATAAGTATTTTTTTTAATGGTTCAAGGAATTTGTGATGGACAGTAAGCATTCCCATTGGACAGTTAGGTGGTGCATAGGATAGACTGCAGAGCCTGGAGTCAGGAAAACTCATCTTCCTGAGTTAAAATCTGGCTTCAGATAGTTATTAGCCATGTGACCTTGGGCTAGTCACTTAACTCTGCTTGCCTTAGTTTCCTCATCTGTAAAATGAGCTGGAGAAAGAAATAGCAGACTAATCCAGTATCTTTGCCAAGGAAACCTCAAATAGGATCATGAAAAATTGGACAGAACAGAAATGACTGAGCAACAGCAATACAAACCCGTTCTCCTAATACTCATATTACAGTAAGTATATCAAATGCCTCCATAGCTCCTGTGTATGTTTTTTGCATATGGTAAAGAGGAACAGGAGTTAGAGATGGTATGTGTGGAGTGGCTGATGGGAAGTAGAGGTCAAGAATGAGTTGGGTCCAGTCTTCCATTTGCTGTGTCCTTGTTCTGTGCTTGAATATTCAGTCCCTATTACAATATTATACCAGGCCCATCCTTTGTTATCTGAGTTTTCAACAATTTGAATTTCAAAAAAGAATTCATTAATTTCCTACTAGGTTCTGAGCATTTTGATAGATGCTCGAGGAGATACAGAGATCAATGAGATGCAGGATAGAACACATACACAACTCATCATAGCAACATATTGAGAAAGCAAGTTGGTGTCCTGGAAGGAATACAGGACTTGGAGCCAGGAAACTGAGATGGAATTATGCCCAGATAATTCCTAGTTGTATATCTCCCCATATGTCACTTTAATATCTCATAGTCTTAGGTTTGCTCATCTGTGAAATGGGAATAATAATACTTATACTACCTACCCCGCAGGGTTATAGTGAGGAAATTGCTTTCTACAGTTTTAAGTACGATGAAATGTGAGTTCTTGATAGAAGACAATGCAGGATGGACATATAAGGGAAGCCCAAAGTACTATGTGAGGACTGATCCCAAGAAAATTTCCCTACAGAGAATAAGGGAAGATTTTGTAGAGGAAATAGTATTTAACTGAAGCGTTAAACCTAGGGTATTAAATGTAGGATATTAATAAGAGAAGGGAGTGTGGTATTCTGGGCCTTATACAATTTCCCTTATATAACTTCTCTCCTCCCACTCACAACATGGGGAGGCTTTACTTAAAAGAAGACAAAGCTATGCCACAACAAGACTGACCCTAGCTTCTTGGTCTTTTTGTTTAGTTGTTTCAGTGGTGTCTGACTGATCATTTGGGGTTTTCTTGTCAAAGATACTGGAGTGATTTGCCGTTTCCTTCTCCAGCTCATTTTACAGGTAAGGAAACCAAGGTAAAGACAATTAGGGGTCACATAGCTTGTAAGTGTCTGAGGCCAGATTTGAACTGAATAAAATGAATTTTCCTGACTCCAGGCTCAGCATGCAATCCACTGTACTACCTGGTTTCCTGGTATTCTAGGAAAAAAAAAACCCAGACACAGGGAGTGTGGTTGTCTCAGACTTAGTGGTCACCTGAGACCATGTGAGTCACTTTGTGAGTCATATCCTGAAAACCTACTGTCCAGATACATTTCCATATATAGACACAGAGTTCAAGCCCAGATAATTGCCACTGTACTCTTGTATATTTCTATGTTAAAGCAAAGTAAACCTCTTTGTGTTAAATGTTCAGTGATTGACCAAGTTCTTTATTTCATCCTAAAATTGAACTAAACCAGGAGATTTCTCACATTAGTGCTATGTTTCTGACGTTTCATTGTACCCAGTGTGACCTTATTATATTTGTTTTGTCTGATAGAATTCCTCTCATTGTCTTAATACCACCAATACTTAACAAAAGCAAATATCATAATGTCACCAGCCAGTGTAGGAACCAACGGCATCTTGACTCTTGAGTGACACCAATGCAGATAAAATTACCTTTGAATGGCACTGTCAGGGTCTGTGGGCAGCACAGAAGCCATCCAACTCTGATATCAGGTTTTGCCATATTTCACCATAGTTAAGTTATGAAAGAGAAGAACAAGAAGGGGAATGAATAATGGGAGATCATAGAATTAATGAGAGTCAGTCTTCCTTTTTCATATATGTTGCGTAAGTACAATGAGAAGGCAAAGGAAGAAAGGTAGAGAAGGTATTCATTAATTCAACATGTATTTAAAGAAAAGGCTGCATGATGGCAGGGTTCTAGGCTTAGAATCAGGAAAACCTTAATCTTTCTAAGTCTCATCTCCTCAGATATCAAAGGAAAAAGTTGGGCTAGATGCCCTCGAAGACACCTTTTCAGCTTTCAATGATATATGATCCTCTGATTTATTAAACACCTATGATGTACCAGGCATACGGAGACCAAAAAAATTCCATTTTCTAAAACAGCTTACATTATGAGCGAAGCAATATGTATACATATACGTTAAAATAAGATATATACAAAATAATTTCAAGTAATGAGGAGGGTACTAGAAGCATGGGAAAAAGAATCAGGAAAGATCTTATGTAAGGAGATGGTAATTGAGATGAACTTAGAATTAAGCTGAGAGGTGAAGGTACATGTTCTGTGCAAAGACACAAGGTGGGAAACAAGTCAGCCAGTTTAACCAGAATATGCAATATGTAAAGAGGAATAATATGCAATTAGCCCAGAAAAGTAGCCTGGGACCAGACTGTGAAGGGCTTTAAATGCCAAACGGAGGAGTATTACACTAGATATAACAGGCAACCAATGGGGTTTTTGAACAAGAAAATGACACGATCAGATCTGTGCTTTGTAAATATCAATTTGGTTGTGTGGCAAATTGAAGAGTGAAGATACCTGAGGTCAAAAATCTAGTTAAAAGTCTATTGAAAGAATCCAGGGATCAGGTAGTAAGGAATTGAACTAGGGTGCTAGCCATGTAGCTTCACATCTGGCCAGCATTTTATGTTTCAAGAAGTACTTCAGATGTATTGTTTCATTTGACCCTCACATCATGTGAAGAAGGCTGTTGTTCCCATTTTACAGATGAGGAAACTAAGGTGGAAAGAGGCAAAGTCACATAGATATTTAGAGGTAGAGCTGGGACAGGGACATTTCTAATGTCTGTATTAGTGGGCAGATAGTTTCATCTTACTGCTGGCATTTCCATGGCACTTTAAGGTTTTAAAAGCACTTTTTAAACATTATTTTATTTTATATTCACAGAACATTGGAAGATACATACCATAGAAATTACCATTCCTGTTTTAGAGATTTGGAAAATGAGACTGAGACATTTTAAGTAATTTTGGTCAAAGGCAAGATTTAAATCTTGACTTCAAAATCAATGCACTATAATACTCCTCACAAATAGGTTATGTTCTCAAATTTCATTTGTAAGTTGATTGTTTGAAACCCAGAAACACAATCACTCAAATAAATTTGTAGGTTCCTAGGCTAGCACACTCAAGCCTATATAACATATAATGCAGCTGACATACTGTTTGTTTGTCATGTAAAATGGGCAACAAGCATTAATTAAGCACCTAAGATATTCTGGGACAGTTAGGCAATGCAGTGGATGGAGAGCTGGCCCTGGAGTTAGGAGGATCTGAGTTCAAATATGGCCTCAGACACTTACTAGCTGTGTGACCCTTAGAAAGTCACTAAACCCTGTTTTCTTCAGAAGTAGAAAACCACATTTTTGCCAAGAAAACCCCCAAATGTAGTCACAAAGTCCTGGGTACAACTGAAATGACTCAACAACAAAATTATGTGCCACCTTGTGCTAAGCACTAGAGATACAAAGAAAGGCAAAAAACTGTCCCTCCTCTCAAGGATCTCATTGTCTAAAGGGGTAGAGAGCATGGAAACAAATATGTACAGAAAAGATATTTATAGGATAAATTGAGAGCAGTGTATGATGCTGTTAAAACAGTAGTGACTGTGTAGGACGGGAACATGACAAAATACATAAATAGTTTTTGCTCATCTTGACCGCTTGCGCTTAAAAGCAGATTTGATGAGAGGAGTAGAAAACAGGTAAGAGTTTTGCAGAGATTCTCGAGAGAATTTCTAGACATTTTCAAGAGCTTTAGAGATACATGGCAATGATTCTTTAATTCTAATTTCACTTCAGAACTTTGGGTTTTCTTTTTCTGTGATGAAGGCGCATCACCAGCAGTACTAATGCCCATAGGACATGATTAGAGTAAATTTTTGACTCGAAAATGGAATAGAAAGATAGAGAGGGCAAAGATTTTTCTTGAGATAATTAACTGAAAGCAAGAGTAGAAAGGAGAAAAATAAAAAAGGATCATGTGTGCATATCTATTATATAGTCACACACACTCATACACATACATTTATGTATAGGTGTATGTATGTACACATATAAGAAGAATGCACATATATTATATGTACATACATGTGTATATGTGTATATACATTCATTTTTACTTTTCTCCTTCCTCTATCTTCATACTCTTGCTTGTGGCCAGTTATTTAAAGAAAAATCTTTGCCTTCTTGTTCTATTCCATTTGTGAGTCAACAACTTTCAGTATATGTACATACATACATATAAGAGTGATTGCTTAAGAAAGACATGAGCTATTGAATGGGGATAAAAAAGGAATATACTTTCTTCTCAGCAGTACATACACAAAAACTGACCATGTACTAGGGCATAAAAACCTAATAATCCAGGGAAGAAAGGCAGGAATATTAAATGCATCCTTTTCAGATTATGATGTGTAATAAAGGGCCACAGAAAGATAGACTTAAAAACTAATTGGAAACTAAATAATCTAATCCTAAAGAATGAAAATTATAGACCAATTTTCCTCATGAATATAGATGCAAACATTTTAAATAAAATATTAACAAAAAGATTATAACAACTTATTATGAAAATACTACACTTTGATCAGGTAGGATTTATTCCGGAAATGCAAGGCTAGTTCAATATTAGGAAAACAATTAGAATAATTGATCATATCATCATTAAAACTAGTAGAAACTATATGATTATCTCAATAGATGCAGAAAAACTGCTAATATTTCTAGTGCCATATTGAATAGCAGGGTGACAATGGATATCCTTGTTTCACCCCCAATCTTATTGAAAATACTTCTAGCTTTTACCTATTACATATAATACTTGCTGATGGTTTTAGATAGATGCTGCTTAATATTTTAAGGAAGACTCCATTTATCCCTATGCTTTCTAGTGTTTTTAATAGGAGGGGGTGTTGTATTTTGTTCTGTGATAAGAACACACTATCTGACAAAAACTGCTGGGAAAACTAGAAAATAGTATGGCAGAAACTGGGTATAGACTAATATCTTACACCACACACCAAAATTCAGTCTAAATCAGTTCATGATCTAGATATAAAGGATGATACTATAAGCAGTCTGGGAGAGCAAGGAATAGTTTAGTTGTCAGATTTATGGGTAAGGGAAGATTTTATGGCCAAACAAGAGATAGAGAACATCATAAAGTACAAAATGGATAACTTTGATTACCTTAAAGTGGAAAGTTTTTATACAAATAAAGCCGATATAACCAAGATTAGGAAGGAAGTGGAAAATTAGGAAAGAATTTTTACAACCAATGTGTCTGATAAAGGACTCATTTCTAAAATATACAGAGAATTGAGTCAAATTTGTAAGAATACAAGTCATTCTCCAATTGATAAATGGTCAAAGGATATGAACAGATAGTTTTCAGGGGAAGAAATTAAAGATATCTATAATTATATGAAAAAATGCTCTAAATCACTATTGATTAGAGAAATGCAAATCAGAACAACACAGAGGCACCATATCTCACCAGTCAGATTGGCTAACATGACAAAACAGTAAAATGATAAACGCTGGAGAAGATATGGGAAAATTGGAACACTAATGCATTGTTGCTAGAGTTGTGAACTGATCCAACCATTCTGGAGAGCAATTTGGAACTATGCACAAAGGGCTATAAAAATACCTTTTGTATCAGCAATACCACTTCTAGGGCTGTATCCCAAAGAGATAATACAAGCGGGAAAAGGACCTTTATGTACAAAATATTTATAGCAGCTTTTTTATGGCGGCAAAGAATTGGAAATAAAGGGGAAGCCCATTAATTGGGGAGTGGCTAAACAAGTTGTGGTATATGAATGTAATGGAATACTATTGTGCTATAAGAAATGAGGAGCAGATGGACTTCATAATAATCTGGAGAGACTTATATGAACTGATGCTGAGTGAGAGGGGCAGAACCGGGAGAACATTGCACACAATTACAGACACATTGAATCTGTGATTACTGACTTTGATACCCTAAGCTCATCTCAGCACTGCAAGGTTATAAGACAGCTTCAAAGGACTCATGTTGGAAAAGGCTATCCATATCCAGAAAAAGATTTATGGGATATGAATGCAGATTAAAGCAAACTACTTGCTCTCTCTCCTCTTTGTTTTGTTCCTTCTTTCTTGTTGCTCATTCTGTTTTTTACAGCTAGACTAATGTTTAATGTGAAGGCATTAGTAGAACCTATATAGGATTGCATGCCACCATGGGGGGTGCGGGTGGAGGATGGATGAGAGGAAGAGGGAGAAAATTTGGAATTCAAAAGCTTGTGGAAATGAATGTTGTAAACTAAAAATAAATGAATTAAATTTAAAAAATGTTGTGAATTCCAGATTCTAACCTTTCCTTCCTGATCTCCCCCCACCTTTAGATGGTAAGTAATTTGATAAAGGTTATACATATTCAATAACTGTGTTTTAAGAGACTTTTAAAAATGTTTATTGAATAATATGGAAATGTGTTTTGTATGACTTTACATGAATTGATATCATATTGCTTGCTTTCTCAATGGGTGGAGAAGGGAATGGGGGAAAAATTTGGAACTCAAAATATAAAAAAAGAATGTTATAAATAAATAGAAAGAAAGACAAAAAAAGAGAAATACTTGAATGGTGAACAATAAAAGTCAGAGGAAAACACCATCTGCCCATGGTTGCCCTCAGAGAAATAGAGATGCAGATAGGTGCCAACTAAAGCCACCAGGTAGTATGATGGGCCCAGTTTAGCTTGGCTGCTCTCTTTTGGGAGATGAGTGTAAGGGAAGGGTTCCAAGGGATGTAGGTGGAAAGGAAACTCCATTTGTGTAAAAGAGATAATCACAAATCATATCGGGAGTGCCTGTATTATATTGTACTATACTTCATAGGGCATAGAATTTTCATGTGCTTCTTTTGAGTGATGATGATGGTTACAGATGTCACAAAAGTCATAAAACTTGTTTTCATTGTATTTGTGTTTATATCTCTATCCATCCATCTATCTATCTATCTATCTATCTATCTATCTATCTATCTATCTATCTATCTATCCATCCATCCATCCATCCATCCATCCATCCATCCATCCATCCATCTATCTATCTATCTATCTATCTATCTATCTATCTATCTATCTATCTATCTATCTATCTCTCTATCTCTCTGTCTCTCTGTCTCTCTATCTCTCTATCTATCTACTTCATCTTCTTCTCTACAAGTAAGTTGTTCTAATTCCCTGTCCCTCATTTCTTGACTTTTCTTTTCACTGAGATTCATAGTTCTTTCAAGCACTCACTAGTCATTGTTTCTATAATTTGGTTTGTAAACTATTTCTGTTGATCTAACAGTTGGTCCACTGCTGATTTGTTTTTGTGGGGGAGGATGTGCTTGAGATAGGCCAAATACAAATAAGTAGCCATTAGCACAGCTTCTGCAGAGATGGGGCATATAATTCAGAGGACTACAGTGGAATTCTAGGAGACAGAGTCCTGAATTTGACAGGGTTGGAAGCAGTGATGTACTACTAAGTATTTAATGATGATCTCTCCAAAAATGCAAGCCAGATTTTTAAGTTTAATTTGTAATATGAACATTTCTACCATAACTTTCTTAAGTCTAGGCAATCAACAAAACAATAAATCAAACCCTGATTTGTAGCATTTGCTGATAAACACTGGCTGTAGGTAATGAAAATCAAGGCAGCAAAGCTAGACTGGAATCATGGGCAATTGCTAGGTAAATGGTCAGAACCAAGCTTATCTGCAAAAGATAAACTGTTGCTCTTCCCCTCATTTCTTTGGCAGGATGAAATATTATGTAGATGGGGCTTTTGCTCTACCCCCTGCCCATGCAGGAAGGCAGGGAGGAAACTATCTGAATTTATCACTCTCCCTAACAGACTCTGGAGACTTTCTTTCCAGCTATTTGCCTCCCTTGTTATTTTATCTCATTGTCTTCCTGTACTCCAGATGTAAATGGCTGCTGTAGCAAGAGGAAAGCCCCAGGCAGATTATTCAATGCACTGTCTTATTAGAATTAATGCTCCCCTCTGTTAGCCCAGATAATCAAGAATTATAGGGAGATGATCACTAATGTGTCATAATAGAGGTGATTTAAAAAAAACACAAGGTAATATTATGTTTAAGTTGGTGCATAGAGCTGTTCTTCCCTCAGGCCCATTCAGCTCAGCTGAGTAAATTGACATTTGCTTTTATCCCCAGTTTCTTACTTTGGTGACGTTTTGTCATTTATTCAATCATGGATTTGGGGGCAGGCAGAAAGAGTAGAAAGCAGTCAAAGTCAGATGATGCAGGGGTCAGATGGTCAGTCAGGGAACATAGTAGCCTAAATAAGGCAGGACATGATGGAGCTTATGAGGTAGTAGAGGTCAGAGAAAATACAGGTCAGGGTAGGTAGCTATTAGACAAGATGGTTGAAGGCCAGTGGACAAAAGTTCAATAGATGAGATATATATGAATGAGATAATATTTGTGGAGCATGTGTCACAGTGTCTGGCACAGAATAGGTGCGTAATAAATGCTTATTTCCTTCCTTAGAGAGTACTGGTCTCCCACGTTGGAGGGAGACTTAGAAGCAGTCCAGCACCCTGGATAGATCCATAAGAAAGAAATATTCCCATAATGTCTGTGATTGTCTAAGATCTTTCATCTTTAGGACACCAGGATTATTCACATAGCTCTACCTTGTCTCAAATATACCAATGATGAACAGGTTTTACTCCTTTTTGGCACTCTTGATCCATATGGAGATGGAGAATTTTCCTTATTTCTGAATAGTTTAAGGTCTCTGAGTCAGAAGATAGGGCCACCTTTTCAGGGTGTCCATATTCTTGGAATGCTCAACAGATTTGCCAAAGTGAAGCACTCTCAGATCTTTTCAATTTCATATCTGTTATCCTTCAGGTTTCACTTTTAAATCCTTTCACAATCATAGAATATCAGAATTGGAAGGATCTTAGAGTCTATCTAGCTCAAACTCTGCCCCCTAACTGTAGAAGTTATCCTGGATGCCTCTCTATCTCTCACCCCTCATAATCCAATTTAATGCCAAGACTGTCAATTTTACCTTTGCAACATCTCTTGAATATGCCCCCTTCTCTCCTCTAATACTTCCAACCACCCTGCTGGAGGTGATGAGGGGCTTTCCACTCCAATCCACCCTCCATTCAGCCACTGAAGTAATTTTCCTAACATACATGTTTGACCACGTCCAACTCCATGTCCCCTTCCTTGTAAACTCCAATGGCTTTCTATCATCTCCATGATCAAATACAAAATCCTGTTTGTCATTCAGTGCCCTTCATACCATAGTCTCACTTCGTCTCTTCCCCCTTCACCCTCCAAATTCTACTCCTCTTCTCTCCTGGCTTCCCTCGCTGTTTTTAAGTTCCAACTAAAATTCCATCTTCTAAAGAAAGTCTTTCCCAACCCCTCTTAATTCTAATCTTTTCAATCATTTCCTGTTTATTCCATATATAACTTATTTGTATACATTTGTTTGCTTGCTGCCTCCCCCATTATATTGTGAGCTCTTTGAGGGTAGGGACTGGCTTTTGCCTTTTTTGTATCTCCAGCAATTAGCACAGTGCTTGGCACACAATAGGTGTCTTATAAATGTTTATTGAGTGACTACTTAACCAAGAAGGTCAGCTAGTTGGCTCTGTTGATAAAATGCTGGGCCTTGAGTCAGGAAGACTTATCTACCTGAGTTCAAATCTGGCCTCAGACACTTACTAGCTGTGTGACCTTGGGTAAGTCACTTAACCCTGTTTGCCTTGGTTTCCTCATTTGTGAAATGAGCTGGAGAAGGCTCCACAAACCAGTCCAGTATCTGTCAAGAAAACCACAAACAGGGTCGTGAAGAGTCAGACATGACTGAAAGGATCTGCTCTCTAACAACTGATCATCTAGATTTCACTTGAATTTTCTATCTTTTCCATACCTCATGCCAAAGTCTCTGCAACATTATTTTCTTTCAAATGTTTTCCCATTTTATGAGGCCATACTGCTGAGTTTCCTAATGTATTTCTCTAATGTCTTACAAATGATCTTTCCATTTAAAACTGTTAGTTGAAATATATTTTTTCTTGGTGGGGTATCTGAGCATTTGCTGAATGAGGTACTTACTATGTTGTTCTTTTTGGACCTCCTCATTATGGTGGCTTTTTTCTATCCATTAAACTTCTTCAAGAAATGGTGCATTCAATGTCAATGTCTTTGCTTTTGTCCATTTTCATTTTTTTGAGGGGTAGGCAATATTGTGTAAATAAGTCAGGATGGAGATACAATATTCACATTCACTATCTTCTAAACTTTAGTATGTTAAATTGTCATTTACTCTTTAAAAATAATTTATTTTAAACTTAAATGCTGAAAGTTAAATACACAGTAAGAAAAGAAAAAGAAATATTATAAATTTAAATATTAAAACTTAAATACAAAAGAAAAAAAGAAAAAAGCATCACCATTTGCACAGTAGAACATAAAAGAGAATTCAAAATATACAGCAACAAATTTCTATTTAAAGAAAGCCTATATAATAAATACTACATGTTGTGTTCACAGCTGTCCATCTTTTCTTAACTTCCTTTTAAGTTTTCTTTTGTTCTCTGTTGTGTACTTTTTACTTTGTTGTTCTTTTCTCCTCTCCTCCCCCTCCCCCCAGGCTTCAATTAAGCATGGATAGACACACACACATACATATAAACATACATATACTTAGATATCTACAATCATGCAATATAGAGACATATACATTCATATGCATCTATGTAAGACTGTACTATACTTGTTGGTCCTCTGCTTCTTATCATCTTCCTTCCTAAGTCCAGGTCTTTCCATATTTTTCTAAATCCACCAACTCATCATTGCCTACACCATAGCAATATTCCAACCTTATATTTTAAGTTGTCTAAACCAATATTGATTAATATGGTTGACATATAATGTAGTTTCCCTATTTTTCTCTTTTGTTAAATCTATTTTAGCTTTAGCTTTGTCTGAGATCATGATTACTACACATTTTCCCTAATAAATTCTATTCTTGATCTTTATTTTGTCTATTGTATCTCTTATTTCCTATCCCTCAACTCCTCTACTTTACATCTACCTGCTACCTTGCTCTCCTATTACTTAACCTAACCAGCCCTCCAAAGATCTCTCTCTTATCTTCCTATTCTCATCAATCTAAATGCCCTTGATACTTCTCCATCCTGTTCTCTCGCCTTCTTATTTCTTTATACATTTAGAAGACTTTTATTCCCTTCTAAATGTATATTCTGTTCTCTCTTTAACCCAGATTTGAGATGAGTAGGGTTCTCTCTAAAAATCCCTTCTTCATCTTTCTCCCCCTCCTTCTCCCCTTAGCCTTTTATTTTTTTCTGAATTTAGATTTTTATCCCCTTCTAGATATATTTGTATTGTTCCCTCTTCAACCCATTCGTGATGAGAGTAGGATTTCAGAACTGCTGTCCCCCTTCCTTCATCTAATGCCTCTGTGTCAGTTCTTCCTGTTCATTTGTAATTGCTCTTTTTCCTTTTTCTAAATGGTAACTTTTCTGAATCACATCATACTCAGGTCTACCTCATTTTTTCCTTCAAACTACCCAATTACTAATAACAATCTAAGACACAAGTTTTACATTCCTTCATATAAATATAAATAGTCTGTCCTTACTGAGTCCCTTGTAATTAGTCTTTGATGTGTACCTTTTATTTCTCTTGCATCTTGTAGGTCAAACTTTCTATTGAGTTTTTTTGCACCAAAATCCTGAAAGTCTGACGCCTTGTTGAATGTCCATTATTTTTTTTTTACTATTTATGATTATGCTTGACTTTGCTGGGTATGATACTTTTGGCTGCAATGCCAGTTCTCTTGCTCTTTGATATATAGTGTTCCAAGACCTGGGGTCTTTTAGTGACATCACTGTTAGATCTTGTGTGATTCTAATTGTGGCTCCACCATTTTTTATTTTTTTTTTATTGTTGCTCATAATATTTTCTCCTTGAGCTGGAGGTTTCAGAATCTGACTATGATATTTCTATAGGTTTTCCTTGTAGGATTGTAATTTACTTTTAACCTTTGTTCTGAATTGTCGATTTAACTAATTGCTCCTCAATGGACTGTTTCTGAAATGCTGCTGCTGATAATGATAATAATATTAATTAATGTTTTTATAGCCCATTAAGGTTTATAAAACACTTTTCATATATTGTCTCATTTGATTTTCACAACAGTTAGTGAGGTGGATGCTATAATTATTCTCATTTTGCATATAAAGAAGCAAAGACTTAGGAATCAGGGTCACAGAGCCAGTAAGGGTAGATTTGTACTTAGGTCTTTCTGACTCCAAGTTCAGCACTCTATCCACTGCCAGCTCCTATGTCGATATTGAGTTGTTTATTTTCTATCAATTCATTTAAAAAAATAATGTTCATTTTTTTTGATGTTATTCATGTTATTCTTATTTTGCAGAACCAAAGTCCTTATCCTTTTCTTCCTGAAAAATGATGATGGTGATAATGATGATGAAAACAATAACTAGAATTTGTGCAATGCTTTCTAATTTGCAAAGCACTTTTACCTACATTATGCCATTTGATCCTTATAACGTGTGCAGGCATAAGAGTTCTGAGTGCCTACGACCATTTAGACTATATCACTTCTCGATCTTTGCCAATATTTTTCAATGCAATCTTTATCAATCTTCCCATGCTCAATTTTTGCACTGAAGGTGCTGAGCATCAAGGTATATGTAAGCTTCATTTGGAAATATTTTTAGACTCATCATGGAACTTATCTGCTTTTCAGAACTAAAGCAGCAGGATATAGTAAAAAGAGACTAAACTTGGATTCAGGAAACGTGTTTAAGTCCCCTATACTTAGCACAGCACCTGGCACAGGTACTTAAATACATGTTTGTTGTTGTTGTTTAGTTTGTCTGACTCTTCATGATCCCAATTGGGGTTTTCCTAGCAAAGATACTGGAGTGGTTTGATATTTCCTTCTCCAACTCCTTTTACATACGTGGAAACTGAAGCAGCAAGAATTAAGTGACTTGCCCAGGATCACAGTTTCTGAGGCCAGAGGAGTCTTCCTGACTCCAGGCCCAGCACTCTATTCACTGCATCAACTGGTCAAATAAATTAATAAATTTGACAGCTGGTCAAACAAATGTTTATTGAGCAATTCAATTCAATTAAATAAATTCTAATTAAGTGGCTACTATATGAAAGGAGAGACAGTGTGTTATAGTGGCTAGAAGCATTGGAATCAAACCCTGAATCTTACAAATACTAGCTGTGTGATCCTGGGCAAGTTATTTAACCCTGTTTGCCTCAGTTTCCCCTTCTGTAGAGGAGCTAGAGAAGGAAATGGCAAATCACTCTAGTATCTTTGTCAAGAAAACCACAAAATGGGGTCACAAATAATTGGTCATGACTGGAAAAATGACTGCACTCAGAAGGGAAGATTGACTAACAGCACGGGGGAGCTTCATTGTCTTTCAGTATTGTTTTCCTGGGATTTTCCCTTGTATTGTATTTTCTTTTGTACTCCCTTCAGACTTCACTCCACATGAATTCATACAAGTCTTCCCAGTGCCTCAGTGTTCTAAATTTCACAAATTATTCATATTTAGAAAAAATCTTCACTGTTCTATTCAATGTTCTGGTTACAATTCTCATGTCCCAATAATATTCCATTACATTCAGACATCATAATATGCTTGGACTTTCCCCAATCGATGATATGTACTTTGTCTCTAATGGCTTAATATCTAATTTGTCTCTAATAAGCTCTAATAACCTAAGCAGCACTGGCTTTTTATTGTTAGGTCAACTTTGTAGGCATAAAAACTCTAACGCAGGGTCACCAAAAAAAAAAAAAAGACTAAAGAATCTAAATGACCAAATTCATTGTTCACAGAGTCAGATATTATTTATAAAAAGATCATTAGTGCCAATTTCTAAGAGCCCTGTGTTGTCATTTAATCCTTTAGTGACTTGATGACCAGATTCAACTTTATTCCTTAACTAAATCTCTTAGACTTTTTTCTTTTACTTCAGCCTGCCTTAATGCAATATTCCTAAGGTTCTCACTCTCTTTTTTCCTCTTTTTAGAAGTAGCATGAAGCAAGAGATAGCCTGCTATAGTGGACAGAATGGTGGTCTTGGAGTTGAAGGCCTGGGTTCATATCTCACCTCTGACACTTAATAACTGTATGAGACCCTAAGCAAGGCCCTTATCTTATTGCAGCCTCGACTTCTTCCTATATAAATGTGGGAGTTGGACTATGTTACCTCTTTGGCTCCTTCTAACTTTAAACATGATGCTTTGAATCGTGCTGAAAGGTATATTTCAAAGAATTTTGAGTTGAAAGAAAGGGACCTAAGATGTCCAGTGTCTTCATTATAGAGAAGAGGAAACAGAAACTGACAGAGGTTATATAATTTGGTCCAGGTCACAGAATTACAAAAAAACTGAGCTGGGCATTCAAATGTAGGACATTTAAACCCAGAGCATTTTAATCCGAATAATGCACTCTTTCTTCATACCTCAGTGCTCAACCTAACTCTCCCAATATTTTAAGCAAAGTATTGACTCCATGCTCCCAGTAAACAGGACACTGGGAAAAGGCTCAGTGTTGTTAACACAATAGTTTGTATTAATAAATATCCAAAACTACCCGAAGTCTAAACTACATTCTTTGTCATTTCAGGTCCTCCAAATATGGTCCTTATTTATCTCTACAATCTCTGTCTCTCTCTCTTTCTCTCCCTTTCTCCCTCCCTCTATCCTTCCCTCTCTCTACCTCTCCCTCTTTCTAAGTTCTTTGCAATGGCATATTTCCAACACTTTAAACATATTTTCCTATTTAAACACAACCAAAGCAATGGACTTTGTGAATAAAAACTAATTGTTTTTTTCTCCTGAGGATACCCCTTCTCCACCAACTCTGTTTGGAGTTCCCCACACAAGACCACTCCAGGTTCAAGGTATTTTGAAGGTCTACATTCATTTAAAATCATAGCTTGTGAACCCTCAGTGACGCATTTACCTTTACTGGTCAACTACGAGACACAATTATTCCAGAGCAAAGGTATCTAATAAAACACTACAGAAAGAAATGTACCAATGAAACAGTTCTCCTACAAATATAAAAGCACATTATCCTCCAACCATCCACACAGTGATAGGAAAGATAGAGGGAACATGTGTAGCTAAGGAACATATATGGAGGGTACACAGACAGGTCACTCTTGTTACCAGGTCACAAGATGTACTAACTCAAGCCTTGGATGCTGGAGGGCCACTGATGTCTTCTAGTGGCATTTCTGCTGCACCTACTCCTTGCTCATCTCCTATACCATGTAGTGTTCTTTGGACTCAGTCTTTGCTGGGCTTTGTTCTCTATTTTTTAATGGTAACTGCTTAGTTAATAGGCTTTCACTAACCCTACTTCCAAGTATGCCTCTATTAAGCTTCTCTTCATGACTCACTTCTGACTTCAGCTGGCAACTCTAGATAGAATGCAATATTTTTTTCAGGCTCTCCTATGTTTTTTGTTTAAAGCTCCTAGTCATTTTAAAAAAATTGACACAAATCTTTTAGAAAACAGAAATATTTAACACATCCAGCCATCACAAGAAAACCAAACCAAACCAAAAAATCTTTCTGGCTTGTTATCCTCAAGGAGTGAGTTGACTATTCTTTGCAAAGCTTCAGCCACAACCATTTTTTTTTTCCAGCAGGTAATTCTTTGCTGGGAGCACCAAGCTTCTTAGCATATATAACCAGCCACCTCCTGGCTAGTTTTTGCCCTTAGTTCAATTCTATTTTTGTAATTATATTTCCTGGTAATTGGGGCCTGACTTTCTGACAGAGACTGCTCTCTAGTTTAGGATAGAAATTCCAAATGGTTTTCTATTTCATTCCCAGTTGGAAATTTTTTATACCTCATTTCACTTCATTTCAGGAGCAGAGATATCATCTCTGCCCATCTTCACAGAGATGTCAGTGTTTCATCCCTTGCAGATATCTGGGTCTTCAGCATGTTTTTCTGTGGCTACAGAAACGAGTCTAAGCAAACAAAAAGGTAAGCCCAAAGGGAAAGGTCATAATTTTTCCTACCTAGGCAGATTCTTGGTCTTTTACATATATCTGCCACAGTAAAGTCTTTTCAGGCTATGAGACAATATTTCAATATGGAACCTCCAGGTCCTACACTCAAGTGAGGTCAAAATATTATCCATAGCATACCATTTCCAGTACAGGCTATATAATCCTGAAGACACAGACTTCAAAGATTACATTGACCTTTTTCCCTTTTAAAAATCATAGTAGCTCTTTCTTTCCTTATAAGAAATATACACCTCTATAATATGCCCAAATATCTGAGTGACAACTATGCCTTATTAGGCTTTCTATAAGAATAAAAAACAAGGCAGGTGAGATGACTAGGTGGTGGTTTTGTTCCCATGACTGTTCTTATCAAATGGGACCAGCTCTCATTTCATAGTAAAATCTGGAGATAAGTTGATTTTAATGAATGAAAAGCATTAAGTGATTACTAAGAGTCAAATATATGCTTATCTATGCTAATTACTGGGGATAGAAATACTTAAGTTCCTGCCCTCAAGGAGTTTGCAAATTCATGGTGGTAGACAAGGTAAGGATGAGTCTGGGAAGTTGTAGGGTTGGTAAGTGAGTCACCATGGTAGCATCTAATGACACATATTCTCTGGAAGTAAAGATTGGATTGATGTTAGTTTCTAGACTAAGAGGTAGAATATGAGATGATGTGGAGGGGGTAAAGGAAAAAGGAATGGTAGGCATGTAGTGTCAGTGAAGGGGACAAGAATATGGTCGTATGAAACAGTCTTGTATGGTCTGGCATTGCCTAGATGTAATAGATTTTGTGAGCTTGCTCTCACTTAGTAATCAGAATAGCTAGGCGCCTCCAGGGAGGGATGCTGTCTCAGTGCTGAATGGATTATTTTCCTCAAGGACAGAGTCTCTACAGTAGCAAGGCATCAATGGGAGGAAGATTTCTGGGGTCAAAAACTAGATGGGAAGGGAAAAACCTAGGACTGATCTTAAGAATTTCTGGAGGGGGGAAAAGCAGGAAGGAGACATGGATACAAGTGAAATATTGAAATAGGAGAAAATAACGAAGATTTTGCTATTGAAAGAAGAGCTCTTGTTTTTTTAGAAATCAATGATCTGGTATAAATCCAAAGGTCTCTGTGGTACTAAAGTTGTAAGAGAGTCACATCATGAAACTAATTTGACTCAATACATTTTGCCCAGTTTAAATCTTTCATTATTTAATTTCACATTAAATAAATATTCTCCACAAGGTCTCTTAAGAATTAACTGTACAATTCCAGGTGCTAAAAGTAAATATAAATGAAAGTAAAATATCTTAATTTACAAATGCAAATTAATTTTGAATAACTAAACATTACATTATGAAGATTGATGCACAATTCATAAGCTAGCATTTTTCCTGCAGCTGGGATCTGTGAATTTTGAGCACCCGAGAAAAGCACAATTTGCGTATGCAAACTGGCACAGCTTGTATGAAGTCTTAATTATTATCATTTAAATTAGCAATATATTCATAATATTCTAGTTTTCATATGATTAATTACATAGATTCAAATTTTGAGATAAAACAGTAATGGACCTCTTTCTAAATCTGTTTTATTCATATAGCTCTCACATACCAAATTCACCATAAGGGTATTGAGGTGCCTTGGACACAATATGAGCTTTCTCATGTTGCAAATGTTGTCTGTCATAAGAACTGGAGGGCTTAAAGAGTCATCTAAAGAAACTTTGCATACTTCTCCAATCAATACCCAGTTGGGTGGAAATCTCTGTATTTCTGTTTGAAATTCCTGAAGATTTTTTAAAATGTGCTTTTGAAAGTCATGTTTAGGTAGATTTAGATTTTATAATTACAATCTCTCTTCAGAAGGCATTAAGGATCAAGGAACACAGGTATTGAAATCTTTTCCTGATGATTGCTATAGGAACAATCAAATTCAACTATTATCTTACATAGACAAGTTGTTATTCAAGAGGAAGGTAGAGAAGTTTGGAATAGATTATCCTAAAAAAAGAAAGTGAAGCTAGAGAGAAGGGCAGGGAACCAAGTTGCAAGAAGTGTTCTTTCAGAATGGGAACCCTGACATTCAGTCTTCAAAACCAGTGCCACCATTACACCACATTCTCTTGCCTTCAGTCACATGCCTCCATGCCTTATAACAGGCTGTCCATCCCCCATGCCTGGAATGATCCTCCTCACTCTTCACTTCTAGCTCTTCAAATTCAAGGTTCCCTTCAAAACTCAGCTCAGGTTCTAACTGCTAGAAGAGAACTCTCTCCTATTTCTCCAAGTTGTTAACTCACCCTTTCCAAAAATCACTTTGCTTTTATTTCATATAGATCTCTTACTTACTTGTACTTAGAACTGTGTACATGTTGTCCGACCCTTTGGTAGAATTTAAGTTCCTTGAGGACAGATTGTCATCTTGCTTTCATCTTTGTATCTCCAGTAGCTTGAATGATAAAAAAAGTGCTTGTTTATTTCATGCTTTCCATTTGCCTATAGGTATGTTTGAACAAGTAGTCTAAGAGTGATGGCATGTAAGTCCCCGTTGCATGGTTACATGACCATACCACCATGAGATTAGATCTACAGTCACTCCTCAGACCTTTGTAATGCAGTCTCTTTAATCCTCATCTCTACAAAGAGGATTCCAGAATCTATTACAAGTTCTCACTTCTCTCTCAAGTTACAGAATCCTATCTCCAACTATTTGCAGGATATGTTTAACTGTATGCCCTACTAGTAGCTCAAATTAAGCATGTCCTAGGTTTTTCCTTTGTAGATTGTTAGGTTGGTCTCTTTTGAATAATTCTTAATATAATTGAGAATCTGTAGCATCCTGGGACTTAATGCAATAAATACCATGTACAACACAAACAGGCCATGCCTTTGTACCCACTGATTAATCATTCAATATTTAAATAGATTTGTGATTTCATTGATGCAGGCATTTTTCCCCTAGCGATATTATTCACAATCAATCCAAACCTTCTCATCCCATGAGATTTTTGCCCATGTTCTTTCATGAATCCTCTATAGGGACTCTATTCAATGCTTTGGATACATTTCTCTAGGTCAATGGTTCCTAACTTTTTAAAGTGCAAGAACTCCTTTTTGATGACAAAATGTTTAGAAGACTTCTACGCAATAGTACTTATATCATTGGTTGAGAAAATACTGAGTGACAACAAGTTTCTATTAGTATTCAATAATGCTGAATTTGAAGTTTATTCATTACAAAAACATATTTTTATTCAGAAGCTATGATTGCTTACTTGTTATACCAAATCATTTCATTACACAGATCTCTTGCAATAACTACATAGCGGTCCACAGTCTTTGGGTTGAAAAATATAGTTTTAGTTTAACTTTTTTTGGCATTAGCATAGTTGTCATTCTACCTGTTTGTTAACTACATGATTGGAATACCTCCTCCAATCATATACTTTGGATTATACATTTAATGCTACTTCTGTTCAAGTCACCATAGGATGTACACTTCAGTTTATTAGTATTCCTTTCATATTCTCTCCATTGCTCTTTGGGTCACCTAAATTCTATACAGTTTTGGGGAAAATGTTAGAGTTTAAAAAGGTTGTTTTTTAATCAAGGAGAAGTTTGGGACCATTGAAAATACAGTTTCCTAAATGCTATTTAGCCTTCTCCCTTCCTTGTATTCAGTTTTGTGTCCACTCATTGTCCATTTGCACAGCCTGGCCAAGACACATGGAAAAATTTAAGGAACCAATCATCTGACAGCATGTCATAGTATAGGCAATAGATATTTTTCATCCATTTTGTTTTTCCTTTGTAGATTATTAGACTAATTGATCTCTCCTGAATAATTCTGCAACTCCATGATGAGAATCTATAGTATACTGGGGCTTAATGAAATAAGTGTCATGTTGTCATCCACAAACTGAAGCATCTCTTCTGTTTGTATTCTGAATAGAACAGACATCTCCCATGACAGTAGTTAACACCTTCTTTATACCTTGCTTTATATCAATATTCAGAGGATCATTAAACAAAGTTAATTCTGTGGTGGCTCTGCCAAGAAATTTTATAGTATATTTAAATACATCTTTGTATATGTCCATAGAAATATATGTATAATAGACGAGACATTTTGTTAGAGGAGATACTTTGAGGCTGAATATAGCTCTGTCAAATGTTTTTTAAATGTGATCAATAAGCACTAAACACAATAGTACTCTCTACAAGAGAATAAAAGTCAATTTGTGTGATTGTGAAGACATGGTCTATTATAAAAAATCATTTACAAGTGCCTGCCTGGACTTGGATGATCAGGATAAGGAGGGGACTAAAATTTTCATCTTATGGAGATTGATTTCCTGCTTAAGCACCATTTAAACTCTGGTCCCTCCATATGCTGCAAGTTTGTGAAAATATCAATACAAAAGCCCCAGAACAGACTCTCCTTTGGCATTAGAGGTCTTCCTGATGTGACACCATATTTCTTTTCCAATCTTAATTCATATCATTCTCCTCCACATGCTCTGTGTTAAAACCAAAATGTACTTCTTTCTCTCCCTTAGACACACCCAACATTTTTTTCATTTCTTTACTTAAATAAGCCATCCCCTATTCAGAGAATTTCCTTTCTTCCCTTGTCGTTCTGATGAATTCCTGTCCTTTTTAAAGCCCAACTTAAATGAGATCTGTTTCATAAAGACTTTGTTAATCCTCCACATCAGTAAGATTCTCTTCCCCTTTGACCTCATGAAGATCTTTGTTTTACAATTCTCTAATTGGCTTTTTATGCAGTATATGGATTCAACAGAACTTTTTGTGCTTTATCCCTATACTAGACTGGAAGTTCTATGAAGCCAGAGATTATGACTTATCTTAACTTTTTATTTCTATTATCCCTAGTGCCTAGTATAGGGTACTATACCCAATAGGCACTTGATAAATATTTGATGAATGAATAGATGTACCAATGTTTAAAGAATGCCATAGGGTGTTGTTGGTGTTGCTGTTTAGTCATTGCAGTCATAGCCAACTTTTACTAGTCTGGCTGTAGCACAGAGTTTGTAAAAACATTGTTGTATGAAATATCTGGAAAATAGGCAAGAACCAGATAATCAACTTTGTTTTAGACTTACTGATTTTGAGATATTCAGTTGAGTTATATATCTTAAATTCTAGGCTAGAGAGTTTGTATTAAATATTGCAACAATAAGGAACCACAACAGGCGTGTGTGTGTGTGTGTGTGTGTGTGTGTGTGTGTGTGTGTAATATCAGTAGAGTGACATGGTCAGAACTGTCCTTTGGAGGATTTTTTGGGTAACTTGTGGATAAATTAGAGAGGAGAAAGCCGAGAAGAAAAGCCTGAGCTAGGGTGGTGATTGTAAATGAGGAAAAGGGAACACAGGGTGAAAGATCCTGTGGACACAGAAGTAAGGGGCCTTGGCCGCTGATTGGCTATGATGGGGCAAGAGAGAGGGAAAATTCAAAGCTATAAGACTGGGGGACTAAGAAAATTATGTCATCTTCAACAGAAATAGAAATATTTTGAAGATGTGGGGCCTCATGCTGAGGAAAGATAATAAGTTCCATTTTGGATATGTTAATTTTGAATTGACTTAGATGATAGCTCAGATTCTAATTTTGAGATTTTCTGATTCATTAAGTACCTACTACATACTGAGCATTGTGTTAGGCACTGGACATCAAAAGAGAACTATGATACAAAGCCCTTTTACTCAATCAGTTTAGAACTTGTTATGTATTGAGAAAGAATTCTGACAAAATGGCTGAGTGAGAGATTTTATCTACTTAGGTTTAGCTCTCAGCTTTATCGCCAAAGAAGAACAAAAAATGTGCTAAATAAAGTAATCAAAGCTGTAATAATAGTAGGGAGGAAACATTTCCCCTCAAAATAATTCACAAAACCACAACAGAAGCTGCCCTGTTCTCATTTTTCTCATTCCTAGTTCTGTTTAGTGTTTTTCACCCCCCAGCACACCTTATTGGACCTGCATTCTGAACTCCCATATTTGTGGTGGCATCCTATCACTTCTATGAATTTCCCCTTGGCTGTGACCCAGACAGACTCCCTTACCACTTAAAAAGGGGAAGCGACAACTTGCCTAGCCTTTATAGTACAGATGGGAGAAAATGGGAGAGATATAGATACTGAGGAATCCAGTAGTACAGGGCCTGATCCAACATGTTATCTGGAAAGGAAGAGAATGGGTTTCTGATAAGAAGGCTAAGATCATGAGCATGGACTCAGCACCTGAACAACTAAAATAGCTCCAAATAAATTAAAGGGCAAAAAGGCAAATGTTGGGAATTTCTAGCAACATGACACATTTAAACCTAAGCATCCTTTATCATCTCAGAGTAGTAAGCAAAGTCCCAAATAGAAAATGGAATGAAAACAAACAGAAAAGATTATATATATATATATACACATACACACATACACACATATATACATACACACATATATGAATACATCATAGAAAGTACAGTCTAGATAAATCAGCAAAGAGGCTAATAAGGAAAATGAGCAACTCTTCTAGAAAAGAGCACAATACATTAATTACTAAAGAGTAGTTCTACTAATACTAAGGATTAATTAAAAGATTAATTACAAAGGTAAGTAACACAAAAACTCCCTGATGAAAAGGAAAGCAAGGCAGTAAATTATATCAGAATGAAATGAAGGTAAAAAACTCCAGAATGACTCAAAAGAAAAATTTAAAAGTTAAAAGAAGAAATGAATTTGGATCTTAGGGTAGAAATCAGAACTTTCAAGAGGGAAAAATCAGCATGACAAACAACAGAGCAGCTAATTTGAGACATTCTCTAAAGCTATAGAGGCTCTAAAAAATAAAGACAGGATTCACACTTAAGAATATGGAAGTGGAAGAATGATTAACTGAAAATAAATAGAAGACAGCAACATGGAAAGAATTATGAATTTGAAGCATCGACTTTTCCCCACTATCCCTAACAACACCATCACCTCTATCACAGACAAGGAGAAATATAGCAATGACTCAAGTCCCTTTTCTCATTCAATGTAGAACTGAATTGTTGTAAATTGAGAGAGAATTCTGGCAGTGACACGTGGGTTTTATTTCATTTATAGCTAAGATTATGTGGTTGGACTAGCTTAAGTGGGGCACTATTACTGTGCAAACTACAAATTGGTGTTCTAAGCTTGAGTTACCAGCTTTATCACACTGTGCATGAGCAGATAGGAATCAAGTCTTGGAACTTGAGCTATCCATGCATTAACAACTTAACATCTTTGAAGGTTTTTGTTTCTTAAGCTTAGAAATAAGGATAATAGTAATTCACAGCTCACCTGGGTCATTGTCCTTGTTTCCACTCAGGTCCCCAATCCTGCATTCCTTTCTCTTAATAATTAATTAAATTAACCATCTGGTTGCATTTATTGAAGCAAAATTGACAGCAAAAATATAATAGTAAATGCTAACATAGTTGAGCATCCCCTTTCCAGTCTCTCCTCCCCCTTCTACAACATGCTTCATTGCTCTCAGCACAGGGAAAGGTGGAGAGGCTGCCTTTGTAGTCAAGTGTTTTCAAGTGTTCCAGTTTTACAGTCACAGGAGGAAGGGGTTATTGTCTCACCATTGTCCAGCTTACTTCTCTCCACTCTCCCATCTCACTGTTTTTTTTTGTTTTTTGTTTTTGTTTTTTTATAGAAACTGCATTCAGTTCCTAGCCGGTCAGTATTTCAGCATCTGGTCTAGAGAAAATCTTGTGTGTATCTTGTTGGTCAGTTTTCTTTTCTGTCTCCTCCTAGGTATGGGTTAACCCAACTGGAAGCCCAAGGGTGATTCAATTGCTTTGAACCTTGTGAATTTGCTCCTGGGGGAATGACCACCCCAAGACACACATGATCTTCCAACATTTTCACAGACTTGGACAAATTTAAAAAGCAAACAGTGTCAGAGCATACACTTAAAATTCAAGCCCTAGAGAATCTAAAGAAAAAAAGTTTACTTTTTTCAAAGTCTCTCACCTTGCAAAGTATCACTATGATCTCTCAAAATTCCCTTTACTTTGGTCTCAAAGATGTTATAGCCTGATGTTATAGCTCTAAACTTTTTTATGTTTATCTCTTAAAAATGTGGGCATACAGAGAAACAAATACTTGCTGCTCAGTGGGAGGCAGCCACAGAAAGGACCACAAATTCTTACAAGCCAAAGCTATTGACTCTGAACACAGCTAGGTGCAAGCTCAAGTGAGATGATATATATAAAGCCATTTGCTAATTTTAAGGCACAGCATAAGTATTTGTTGTTATTTTAAATATTACCTTCAGAGACAGTCCAGTTTCTGTTTGGATAACTTCAATGCTTAAGACATTTTTCCTTTGTTGTTGTCAGTGGTGTCTGACTTTGTGACCCAATTTGGGTTTTTCTTGGTACAGATGCTGGAGTGGTTTGCCATTTCCTTCTTAAGCTTATTTTATAGATGAAGAAGCTGAGGCAACAGGGTTAAGTGACTTGCTCAGGGTCACACAGCTAGTAAGTATCTGAGGCTGGATTTGAACTCAAGAAGATGAGTCTTCCTGACTCCAGGCACTCTCTCTGATGGCATCTGTCCTGACTCTGGCACTCTATCCACTGTATCACCTAGCTGCTCAAGTTTTTTCTTATATTTAGCCCAGACCGGCTTCTCTGCACAGTGCCTGACATGTAGTAAATGTTTCATTAATGTGCAATGTCTCTGTCTCTCTCTCCATCTATCTATTCATCTGTCTCTTTTATTTATCATCTAACACCTGTCTATCTCTATAATCATCTGTCTAGCCATCCGTCAACCATCTATGACCCTTCTTTTCCTCTGTCTCTACCATTTCTTCATCAATCTATTTGTCCATCTGTCTTTCTATCATCTCCTCTCTGTCTCTTGCTCTTTCTGTCTGTTTCTTTCTTTGTCTCTCTCTCTCTCTCTCTCTCTCTCTCTCTCTCTCTCTCTCTCTCTCTCTCTCTCTCTCTCTCCCTCTCCCTAACTTTGACACATCGCTCTAAATGTGATCTCCCCTCTATAGAACACTCCTTGAATGCTTGAAGACATCTATTATTTCCACCCAAGTTTTGTCTTTTTCAGCTAAATATCTTCAGTTTTTTTGGATGAATTTTTGCATGGGTATGGTTTCCCTTCTTTTCACCATCTTGGTCACCCTCCTCTGAACATACTTCACATTGTCAATATCCATTTTAAAGAAATGAACAGAATCTCTTTGATACAGTCTCATCAGGGAGGAATAAACTGGTCACAACCCTTGTTTTGGACAGCGTAAAATGCAGTCTAAGCTCACATTAACGTTTATGGCTGCCATCTCACACTGCTGAATCATACTGAGGTAAAAATAACCTTGGATCTTTTTCACATGGACTGTCTGGCCACATGTTTATGGCAGGGCTCTAGGTGGTGGCAAGGCAAACTAAAACCAGAATGCATTCCCATTGATTGATGAATAGCTGAACAAATTGTGGCATTATAAATGCTGCAGAATATTATTGCTCTGTAAGAAATGACTGAAATAAGGAATCCTGAAAAATAAAAGAAGGTTTTAATAAACGGAAGTAGAATGAAAAGAGCAGACCCAAAAGAACAATGTACAAAATTATTACAATAAAAAAATGAAAATGCTTTCAAACACAGATCAGTTGTAGTAACTAGTAATAGTTCCAGAGAAAAGAAGAGGAAATATATACTTCTTTCCTCTTCATAGAGAAGTTGGGGACTACAGGTGTGGAATGTTGTATCTTCTTTCAGACAGTGTCACCTTGCCTGCTGTCTTTTGCTCAATTATGTCTTTGTTACAAGAAAGAATTGAGTTGGGGAGGAGTGTGTTTGGGGAACAAATGTTTATATTTAAAGAGTGTCAATAGTAATTAATAATTTTTGGAAAACGTATTCAAGATTATTGAAACAGTTATCCAATAGTCTTTAAAAATAGTGGTTCAATCCAGAAAATATTTATTAAATAAGCAACTTCGATGGCTAAGGCATTATGTAAAAACAAAAGGGAAAGATCATTTGCATTCAAAGAGCTTCAGTTCTACCGGGAGCACCACAACATGGACACAAGTAAGTAAATAGAAACAATTTAAAGAATCAGAGGGTGCTAATATACGGGAGAGAGTAAAGGATCAGGAAAGGTCTCAGGATAAGACATATGAGCTTTGAAGCTCATATATTTTGAAGGTTTCTAAGGGCAGAGGTTAGGAGAGGTGTCATCCCAGACTTGGGGGCCAGCCTGTGAGAGCAGGAGATGGAGTGTGGTCTACCAGGGTTAGTTAGCAGGATAGATTGACTGAAACAGTTTTTGAAAGGGAGTAACAACAAAAGACCATGAATGTAGGTGTAAACCACATTGTGGAATGTTTAAATATCAGACAAAGAGGTTTGCATTTTATCCTATAAACACAGGGAACTTGTGTGTAACGCCATGCACCAGCAGATTCCTAAAAGAATGCTACTGTGAACAGCTTTTAAGGTTCGTATTACACAGTATAGTGAATACTCTGTTTATTCTGTTACAAATCAAGGCAAGCATTCATTACAAATCACAATATAATATTCACAACATTACATCTTATCAAAGAAAATCACAATATAGTCATCACAACAGCTTAACATTAGAATGGCCACAGTTTTCATTATAGTGGCCACGATATTTAGAACAAAGCATTAAATCGATTCACAATACAATAATCAGTCTTCCACTCATGGGGCAATCATACATCAACTCAATCACTAAATACAATCATTAGAAAACCACACAAACCCTCTATTCCTCAGTGTCCAGCAAACCTCAGTTTCTTCCAAGGGGAGGCCTTTTCTTCATCTTGACTCTGGGTGGTCTCTCTGATTCCCTGGATCCCCTTCCATGGTCCCAGCTCCCTCCTGAATCTGCCAAACAGTCACCTGGATTCAGAAGCAGACAGCTCCCAGGTCCTTGTCCAGTCCTCTAGGCAGTCCCTGGTACACATTGAAGTTCACAGGGTCCAGTATATCTCAAACCCTTCACCACTTCTGTTGCCAGGAACTCAAAGATCAGCCAAACCATAAACCAACAAAGGCTTATTCCAGTCATACTTCTGGTCATGCTTCTTTGGTCCTCCAGCAGTTCAGCTGGCACTAGGACTCATGACAATATCGCTCTTCCAGGAGGCCTTCCAGGCAAGCTCTCACAGTCTTCCAGGCAGCCTTCCCCAGATTCTGGTGTTAGGAAAACTCCATTTCAGTTCTCAGTCAGCTTCCAGATACTGGGAGAGAAACACACACTCTCCTCTCTCTCTCTCTCTCTCTCTCTCTCTCTCTCTCTCTCTCTCTCTCTCTTCCCCTTCCCCCTTTCTCTCTGTCTCTGTCTCTCTGTCTCTTTGTCTCTGTCTCTCTCTCTCTGTCTCTGTCTCTCTCTCTGTCTCTCTGTCTCTCTCTGTCTCTGTCTCTGTCTCTGTCTCTCTCTGTCTCTCTTTCTCTCTCTCTCTCTCAAGAAAACTCCAACTGACTTCTTCAGTCCAGCAGCCCAGCTCCCAGGTGCTGGGACAATCCTGTTTCCTCCAAAAGGAGCCACCAGGAGGAAGATTCCTAATTCTGTCTCTGTCTCTGGAATTCTTGCTTATATACACACACTGGCCTCCTGTCTCAGCCAATCCCCTTTTTCCATTTCAACAGGGAAGTTCATGCCTTCTCAACAGTGGGACAGAGTTCACACCTTCCATACTTATCCCCATATTTACAATTACTTTAGCTAAGTATTTGCTAAACTGATTGCTGTTACACAGTGAAGTCTTTTGAGCATAAGAATAACATGGGAAGATCTATATTTCAGGAATATAAATTCTAGACATTATCCTATTCACCCTGAATTAACTTTATGTGGAATTTTAGGGGATAGGATTCTACCTACTTTTTATTTGAAGTCTTTCAAATCTGAGACACTAGAAGGCCTGTACTTGAGAAAACTCACCATTCAGCAGAGATCTCAAGCCTCAGCATAGGAAATAGAGCACTCCCATTTATCAGACATCTTGAGTAGGTACATCCAAGATGCCAAACCTTATGTCCTAAAGGGCCAGTAAATCAGGGGGACTCAGTGACCAGTAATCAGGTGATTTCTATATGTCTAAGTATATCTCCTCATGCATTGACTCACCCTAAATTAGGGATATTCACTGTAGCAATTTGAATGAGGGCTCCTTGAGTTTGAGATATTTTAAAATGAGGAAGAGACATGATCAGTTTCTCCTACACTTTTTGATTCCGTCCTTTAGTGGCAAATGCTTCTCCAAATGATTGCCTATATGGAAATCAAAATGTCCATGCTAAGGAAGGCAAAAGGAAATCCATGCACATGACTTATGTGTCCAAAGGAGATTTGTTAAAGGCTCCTCCTCAGTGGAAGTTCAGTCATTTCAGTTGTGGGATGCTGTCTGCCTCTAAATCTCTGTCCAGCATGGCAGCTTCCCAGACTGAGGGGATATGGAAGCTCCCAATATAGATTTCCAGTCTGCACAGGAAAAAATCACCCTCAGTATATGCTAGAGATTCTCCCTCTCTTTTCAGCGGTCCAGTTTGGTGACTAGGAGCAAAGTACCATCTATCATTTCCATTTCAAGATCTATATCTTAGAATCCATCAGCACAGTAATTGGTTTAGGGGAAAGTGTTTAGAGCAGGACCATTTCTGATCTACTCAAAGTTTGAACACAAATGGGATATGGAGGGTCCTTCTATGATGCCAAATTTTATAAGGCCATCTCTTTCCATCTATTTATGAAGTTACCATTGGAAAAAGAGGGGTTGACTTTGTTAGCTAACTCCAGAGAAGAAAGAAATAAGCAAATGTGTCACCTGGCAAGGATGCCTCCCTTGAGTTTGATGCTGTTATGGCAATAGGCAGGTAATACAATACCAAATTTATCATAGAGTTTGTTAAGGAATGGGAAAATTTTGAAGCCAGGTGAGAATGTTATGCCTCCTCTAGAGAGAATTTGGAGTTTTTGTTCATTTCTGGAAGCATGAAAGGGTCAGCAGTGGATAAAGTGTCAGGCCTAGAGTTCAAAGAAGATCTGAGTTCGAAACTGGCCTTGGACATTTATTAGCTGTGTGATCTTGGGCAAGTCACTTAACTCCCTTTGCTCCAGTTTCCTTATCTGCAAAATGAGCTGGAGAAGGAAACTGGAAACTAGTATCTTTGCCAAGAAAACCCTAAATGGGAATCATGAAGAGCTGGATATGACTGAAACAACTGAACATACGTTTGAAAATATAAATTCATTTACGTTCCTCAGACTGAATAAGATTAGCACTTACAACTCCACAATTCTGATAATTTAAACCACAAATCTGACAATAAAGGGAGTATAGCACCATAGAGACCAGGCATCATGGAAAGTGTGGCAGTTAAAGTTGGGTTGGCTTGACCATCAATCACCCTACCATTTTGGGCTGAAGCTACATAGGAGGGCCTCAAGTGTCTGATCACAAGGTTTTCTCTGATTCAGATTTTAAGAAATAGCTGCCTGCCATTTCTGCCTGCTGTCTATAGCTCCAGAAGCTGACATGTTTGTACCCAGGACGCTGTGCTTAGTCACCTCAAGACCCTGTTGGGTGGAGGCCTCAAACCACTGATATTTTCCCCATTCTATGACTAGAACCTTGCCACCTCCTTTATGCCCCATCCTTTGTGATTCAAAGTCATGGTCTGCTGAGGAGAAAAACACCCAATCATTCTCTTCTGCTAACTCTCCTGGAACTCTCCTGCCAATCTGCTTCCACCCTCCATAGTACATATCCTTCTCTCCCCTTCCATTGTGCTTTCTGATACTGCTAAATTTATTTACATTTATGAATAAACTTTGCTTTGGTCTATTTCTCTTCATGTCACATTCTTTTCACCTTCTGTTGTTCATAGAATCCTGACTTTCCAGATGACACTCCATCCCTGGCATCCATCTGCAATGTGGTAACTTCTCTAAGGCTGGGCACAACCCATCTCCTGAACATCCACATGCACACACAAGCGGGAACTAGCCTGTTCCTTGTTCTTCAATGTTGCTTCTAGATTCTCCCTATGCTGCTATCGCTTCTTCAAATTGATCCATCCATTTATATCTCTCAGTCCAGAGTCCTGTGGCTATAATGTTTGCTCCAGTCTTCCTTCGGCCTTTCTCAGAGAAGTTAGTACCTGGCTTAGTGTTTTCCTTTACATTGGTACTAGGAACAGCTAGGTAGCACAGTGGATAAAAGGCCAGGCCTAGAGTCAGGAAGACCTGAGTTCAAGTCTGATCTCAAAGTGACCCTGAACAAGTCACTTAATCATGTTTGCCTCAGTTTCCTCATCTGTAAAATGAGCTGAAGAAGGAAATAGCAAACACTATAGTATTTTTGCTGAGAACATCCTAAATGGGGTCACAAAGAGTCAAACAGGACTGAAACGACTGAACAGCAACCCTACCACCTGTCCTCCTGTCTTCATTTTTATGGAATTCAACATATATGTTGACGAATGCTTAAATTTCCTGCCCCCCACCCCAGTTTATCAACTTTCACAGCTCCAAGGACCATCTTCACTGAACAACCAACAGTGGTGGTCAAACCTGAAATTTCATCATTGTAATGCCACCTCTACAACCTTGAACTCTGAAATTCCCCCTTCTTAGCATAACCTCTTCTCTTTCTATCGGTCCCTCTGCCTCACTCTTCCTTAACCTGTTCTACCTCCTCACAATGGCCGTCTGTCCCTCCATCATCATCTGTTTCCTTCTCCGTCACCTTCTTTTCTGGCCCCACATCCTTCTTTTAATAGTCTGGACCTTATAATTGGCCAGTTCAACCATAAATAATTCAATTAAAAACAGATACTAATTATTAGCTTCATCCTTATGCTAATAGTAACAACTTATGTTTATATAATGCTTGACAATTTAGAAACACTTTACCCTGGCCATCTGTTATACCTGGGATGCCCTCCTTCCTTATTTCCACTTCAGAGAGTCCATCTCATCCTTTGAAATGCAGCTCAGGCAACGTCTTTGCCATGGAAGGGTTCCTGATCCACTCTGTGCTAGTGCCCTCCTTCCCATCATACCTTGTATATAACGACTTTGCATATATTTGCATTTGTTTCCTTACATTTATGCTGTGTTTATTTTTACATATCCCTCTTTTCTCTCCCATTAGAATGAGGCAACCGATTGTTTTATTCTTTACACTTGTATCCCTGTAAGCTGGCATGTTCCTGGTACATAGCAAACGTTTAATTTACTGGTTATCTTACTAGATCCTTATAACAACACTATGAGCTAGGCAATGCGGGTAATGCCATTGTCATTTTAAAAATGGAGAAATTGATCCTCAGAAAGGTAAACTAATTTGCTCAAGCTCAGATGAGATTAGAACTCAGGGCTTCAGACGACAAATGCAATGCCTTTTCAGCCACAACTTGCTTCCTTTCCCTGTATCTTATATACCACAAAAAGCTATTTCATTTATATTTCATTGGAAAAAAGAGATCACTTTGGTTCAAAGGAATATTTTCCAGAGTGGGGGAATAACTAGGTATGCCTTGAATTCATGGTTTCAAATCGGATTACAGGCAAGATCATTTGGATTTCTTTCCAGGTGACTTTATTCTTTGGTCTCTCAGTCTGGGGTGCTTTTCTGCGGGAGGCGCAGGACCTTGGCCTGGATTCAGCAGTGTCTGGACAAATAGGAAATTTGGGCCTGGGCTTGTTTCTTTTTCCATCGTTTAAGAAAGGGCCAGGTGGAGTCAATGGGAGAAGAGGTTGTTCCCACCCTTTTCTGCCACCAGAACCAAGGAAAATGACTCTTTATAATTGATTCCCTCCTTTTCTATCCCCCCCAGTGCTTGACCCAGTTTATTCTTTGTAGCTGCAGGTCAGATTCCTGTAAACTCAAAAAACCCTTTTCTTTGTGGAAGGAACATTCCACCACCCTAAGCTTTGATGGTGATTCTGGTTTGTTTCCAGGGCAGCACAAGAGCTTATTTTCATCCCAGTTTGGTTACCAAGATGCACATGAAATAGCCTAATCTAGTCAATGGCTGGATGTACAAGTAACAGAAGAGATTTAACATGACCAGGTGGGGTCCCCTATTGAAGCATTGGATTCTGTTTTCTAAAGATGGGCTTACTAAACCAAATTAAAAAAATTAAAAGGGGCAGCTGGGTGGTGCAGTGAATAGAGCACTGGCCCTGGAATCAGGAGTACCTGAGTTCAAATCGGGTCTCAGACACTTGACACACTTACTATCTGTGTGACCTTGGTTAAGTCACTCAACCCCAATTGCCTTGCCTTCTCCCCTCCAAAAAAAATAAAAAAAAATTAAAGATGGGTTTATGTGTCCCTATTGGGTAGAAGGAGAGACAATTTAACCTTTTCTGGAATAATTAATTTTCACCAATTTCTCATAGCAAGAAAAAAAAGGAAGGTAACTAATAATAGGTAACGTTTATATAGCACTTGTTATTTGTCAGGCATGGTGCTAAGTGCTTTACAATTGTTATCTCATGTGATCCTCACAACGAGTCTGGGAGGCAGGTGCTGTTATTATCCCCACTTTACAGATGAGAATGCTGAGGATGGCTGTGTGGCCCTGGGCAAGTCACTTAACCTCTGTCTGCTTCAGTTTTCTTAGCTGTAAAATAGTGGCAATAATAACGCGCACCTCCCAGAATCATTGTGAAGATCAGATGAGATATTTGCAAAAGGTTTGACACAAAGTAGGTGCTTAATAAATGCTTTTCCCCCTCCCTTTGTAATAAGTTGTAGCCAACTCATACCTGTCGTGCATCTCCCCACTGGTCTTCAGGTGATAATACTTTTTAACTCATTGGATTCATACGATTCATAGCCATTAAGCAATGCTACTTAAAATATTGATATTTAAAAGACAAACCTTTATTTAGGGGAAATATTGGAATTGTTAGAAGAGCTTTGAAATTTTCTAAAGGCAATCCAGTCTCCTCTCATTCAATTCTAGGCCAACTCCATTTTCTAGGAGACAAACAACATCAGCCCAAGACAGACAGACACACACACAGACACACGGGGAGAGAGAGTGGGAGGGAGGGAAAGAAAGAGAGGGAAAAGGAAAAGAAAAAGAAGAAGATGTGTGTGTGTGTGTGTGTGTGTGTGTGTGTGAGAGAGAGAGAGAGAGAGAGAAACATTAGCTGTATAGATTGCTTAATACATACAATAGTCTATTAACTAGAACATAGGCATTATTTAACTACTTGGTTTTTTCCTGTGTGGATAGTTGGTGCAAAACTCATTTGAGTGATTATGGACCCTGTCCCAGGGACTCTACAATGTTTTGGGATTATCTCTTGTCTGGAGGACCTCACCATCTTTATGGAATCCTTCTTTCTTTTTTTAAAATATATTTTTAAAAAATTTGATTTGTTTATTTACTTTTAGTTTACAAGATTCAGTTCCACAATCCCTTGAGTTTCAAGTTTTCTTCCCTTCCTCTCCCCCCACCATGGAGTCATGCAGTCAGGTATAGAATCTGCAAATACTTACACATTGGACATTAGTCTGGTTGTATAGAAGGGGTGTAACCAACGGAGTGGACCACAGGAAAAAGGAAACAAAACTGAACATGGAAAAGAGCGATAGCATGTAAATTGCTTGAGTCTCCATTTAAACTCTGTGGAATCCTTCTCAACTTGGAATCTGGGATAGAGCTTCTCTTTACACTGTTGTAACTATTTTTTCCCATTTTCTGTGCCTCAACTAATTAAGAATATATTTATGATTAGATATCAGTTAAGTAAAATTATCTTTCTTTTTATATGTCCATATAGATGTATTGTATATTAGTTTTATGTTGTTGTGGTTGTGATTTGTCCTTCATTTTTGAAGAGGACCATGAAATCAGGAAGATGATGGCATGACTTGTACATAAATTGGATTTAAGAGGCAGAGGGCCGTGCAAAGTCACCAGCCTCACTTTCTTCTCTGGAGCCATCTGAATCCAGTGGTCAGATATAGGTCAGGACAACTGGAAATTGCCCTGGATGCAGTGGGACACCCTGGCCTTTTAAAGCTAAGGTCTGATAATGAAAATATATACAATTATAAATAGATTGATATGGAATCTTGTACAATTTTGACAAAGTCATTGGAAATACTTTACTAGAGGAGAGTTTTAAGGCAGAGTTTTGCTTTAAGAAATTGAATTCTTTTTGTTAGTCAGTACAAAGTCAGCAGAGTACAATCATGTATCTATATCTTTCAGTCAAATGGATATTGGTCAAGAAGTGGTCTATTCTAGAAGACTGCTTTTAAAATCCTACCTGTTCTCTCCTTGGTTGGTTGGTTATTTTGTCTTTTATTTCCAAAGAGGACCAAAATGATATCACTACGTTGGAGTCAAGGTAAAGTGTGTTTGACTGTGGTCGATTAGACCAATGTAAGGTTGGATTGCTCGACCATAGGTTGGGCATAAATAGGCCACATGAACTTTGTAGGGGAGATGTCTCTAAATTTGCACATCTCATGTCTCTCGAGCTACTGCAATTCTGGTTCCCTCATAGAGCACATCTTCTTCTTTGACGAGGCACGCCATGCTGGCTGGTCCTGTGCCAGCATCTTCCATGTCTCACTATTGATTTCAAAGCTCTTTAGATATGGGTTCTCTTCTAATAGATGCCCCCATCAGGGATATGCTCAATGCATGTATAGAATATCCTTATGGGTGTTTTACATATGTGAAAATAGTTACATGAATAAATCGTGATTGATATTCTCTCAGTTGCATTTTTCTGGAAATAAGGTATGAGACCTTTTTGTACCTTTGCCTCTTTCAAATACAAAGGTCCAACATAGGTGAGAAGATAACTAATAATAAGAGTGACATATGTTAAGAGTGATATAGAAATGAGCAGAAGCGAATCAGAGAATTAATTTCATCCATTCAACTAGTTACATTCCGTATAAAATCATACAGCCTTGCTGTCGAAATTGATTAAAATGGAACTCTCAAATATCTTTACTTTTATTGGCCGGACAGGCTTGATGGTCAAGAAAATAGTGAGATGAGTTTGGTACTTCCACCTCCTTTCAATGTCTGCCAGTATCCAGTCAATTAGTGACTTCCTGATAGTACCTGTTTGACCAGGTCCCTTATTGCCGCACAATGGTCAAGTGTTTTATACAAAGTAGACCAAAAAAAGAAAATTGTACATGAATTGTACATGTAACTGTAAATCCCTATTATATACAACTTGTTTTTCCTTTTGAACAAGTAACTTTTGAAGTTTCCTTGCTTGTGTTTGCTTTTGGTCTTCCTTCTGTTCTCTTCTGTCCATTTTTAACAAATTCTGTTATGACTCTTCTCCTGTTCTCCTGCCCTCCCCCTACTTTTTTTTTTTGAATTAGAGACAATTTACTATAACAAAAATGCTGTAAAAAAGCTTTGAAAGACAATAACTCAGATGAATGAAATGATTAACCATGACTCTAGGGGACCTGTAATGAAGCATGATACTTATATCCTGGAAGAGAGGTGATAAACCATGCAGAAATAGAGATACAGTTTTGGACATGACCGATATGGGAATTGGTTTGGCTTGACTATTAACATTTGTTATGGGGGTTAAATTTTTTTTTCAATAGGGGTGCACAGAGGAAGAAGGAAAAAATGCTTGTTATTTGAAAATAAAAAATATCTGTCTTATCCCAAACTATACTCCTTTCTATTCCAAATATTTAAACAAACATTCTTCCTCATTCCAGGCAGAGAATTCATTTCCAAGAGCATATAAATCAACCATTCAAGCTCCTTTTTGTAAGTGTAAAGAGACACATAAAAAGAGAGACACTGACATTTAATGTAATCCAATCTATCAACAAAGGATGAATTCACATGGATTTAAAAAAAGGTACACCTAGAGACTGGTAAACCTCACTTCAGCTGCTCTATTGAGGTCTTGACTCACTGCTGCAGGTTGTTTAATTAGTCACATTAATCCAGCAAATGACAGCAGAATGCTTAGTAAAGCTGTCTAACCGGGGCATTTCTAGGGAACCTTGTTGTTTAATTAAGAAATAATGGATTGTGTGTGTAGTGTGTAGACTTCAGGGTTGTAAAAGGTGCTTATGCCTGGCTCAATACAATGGCTTTTAAAGTGACTACTGAAATAAATTGACTGTTATTATGGTACATGAATTTAAAAGGGGTCATAATTCACCAACAAATTTTATTTTAGCTTTTACTTAGCAGCAATCAATTATAGTTGGGGATACTGAAAGGTGCCTAGATTAAATAGAGATGAAAAATAATTAATAATAATCTCCATAATAACATACATTTATATAGAGCTTTATAGTTCATAATGTTTTTTCCTTTTTTAAGGAATATAATTTTTAAGAGCAAAGAATGAATGAGTGAAGGAAGCATTTGTAAAGTCCTCATTGTTGCTTGTCTTTCATTTTTGATAAGGACCAACAGCATTATAGGGTAACTTCTTGACTCTTGTGTGAATTAGATTTAAGTGAGGCAGAGTTGCACAAAGTCATCACCCTCACTCTTTCTACCAGGGTCATTGAAGACCAGTGATGAGACAAAAGCTAAGATGATTGATATTAGCCTGGAGTGCAGTGGATGACCTTGGCCTCTTTGATGTCTGACCAAGCTGTAGGCAGTACTGAAGTAGCTACTTCAATACCTTCATGGCCATTGGAACTAATTTTTCTCATTTGCCCATTCTGTTAGGGGAAGCCTTTACATGCTTAAGGTAGATAAAAACCTTATCTGGGTTTGTCAGTTACCCTCAGCCTCAGTTTACTGAAGTTGCCACCATGCATGCTACCACTTCTTAGAGCAGCAGCTGAGAATTGAGTGCCAAGGAGATGCCAAACATGGATGAGCAGCCCTGAAAAAGGGTTTGGCAAGCGCTCACACCAGAATCATTAGTTCTCCTTGAATCCCCTGACTATGTGATAAGTACCATATTAAGTACTGGGCATGCAAAAAGTAAAGGAAGAGTGTCCCTGCTCTTTTGTAGCCCATAGTCTCATGTGGGAGGAGACTGGGGAAAAAAGGTAGAGAGATAAAGAGAGAGAAGACAAAGCAAACCAAGTCATTGCAAATGACAACTTGGAATTGTAAACTTTTATTATTTGTAGAACATTTTAAAATGTACAAACCCAAATCATCTTGTTTCTATGACTACTTTCTAAAATTATTTTCTCTATATAAATCTTGTTTTGTCACCATCACATTTGCCACCAAACTGTGCCGAATCTTTGGTATACAATGGAAGAGTAAAAACAGTCCTTGTCCTCAAGTAACTTACATTCTAATTGGGGAGGCAACATAACTTCAGAAGAGGTTAGTGGGTGGATGGTGAACTGGTCTCAGAGTCAGAAAGACCAGAGTCAAGTCCTGTCTCAGATCTCAACTATCTGGGTGAGATCATTCAACCACTCAGTGGTCTCCATAGTTCTTTTATACTCTAAGTGCTGAGAAGGCAGCACTGAAATGGCAAAAGAAGTTTCCCTTCTACCAATGAAATCCCAGGTCCAGTTGCTATCTCTTTGTCATTGTTGTAGTCTTTATTTCCAAAAGCATTGTCCATGTGAATGTTCATCTTCATTCTGCATTGATTTCTTATATTGTCTATAGTTTGTTGATGTAATAATATTTCATCATATTCATGCCATGATTTGTTGGGACAATCTTCAAACATTTGACACATTGTTAGCTTCCAGATTTTTTGCCCTTTTAAATAGAATAGCTAGAAATATTTTTATATGAATAGGTCTTTCTCCCCTAGAGTCTTTAAGTTCCTTAGAGTAAACTCCTAGTAGTGAATCATTGAGTCAAAGGGAAAGAACATTTCTGAATTTTTGTTGTAGAATTTACTCATTGATTTCTTAAGAGTGACCCAAGACTGACTAGCAGTGTAATAGCTTTTCCGTTATTTTTAAACTATTGTTGCATCAATTTCATCATTTTTCACCCTTGCTAATTTAATCAGTGTAAGTAGCATGTTAGAGGTCTTTTTTTTTAACATTTCTTGGATTATTAGATAATTTTATGTGGTTGCTGCTAATTTAACTTCCTTCTTTATGAATGAATTCTTCAAATCCATTTATCATGTATCATTGGAAAGTAAATTTTGTAAATTTTGTAAATTTTTATTAATTCTTTATTTATTTTGCCAGAGATATGTATTGTAAATATTTTTTCCCTTTGGATCTGATTCTTTCCTTCATATTATGAATACATTTTTGTTATTATTTTTTAATGTATTTATTTTCTTGTTTACATCACCCATTTCCACAAGATTTTGAGTTACAAATTTTCTTCCTGTCTTTCCTGTACCCACAACCCCAAAATAGTAATCTCACTGTAAAGCCCCTCCCCCATTATGCTCTCTCCTATGTCCTCCTCCATTGCCTCTCCAACTTTCAGGTACGGCAGGATGGGTCTCCCTACCCCAGTGCCTGTATATCTTAATTCCCAGTTGTCTGTAGTTAATAATAACAACAACAATAATATATACATATGTGTATATTTTTAACATTTAATTATAGAACATTAAATTCTAGATTCTTTCCCTTCCTCCATCATCAACCCCCCTCCACACCCCCGCAAGCAATTCAATACAGGCTGTACATATGTACTTACGCAGGACATCTCCACAGTGGACATATTGTGAGAGACTGATTATATGTCCCTCCTTTCTATCCCCCTGACCCCTTGTTCTATTCTCAACCTTTACAGAACCCTTTACAAACCTGTCCCTTTACAGAAGTATGTGCTTCCAGCAACTCTCCCCCCACCCTGCCCTCCCCTCTGGCATCCCACCTCTCATCCCCATCCCTCCTACTCTCCTGTGTGGCAAGATACCCAGTTTAGAGTTTATGCCATTCCTTCCCTAAGCCAAATTCAATGAGAGTAAAGTTCACCCTTTCTCTTTTGCCTTCCTGTTCTTCCCCTCCATT
>CM053597.1:139752021-139772563 GCA_028646575.1 Pseudocheirus occidentalis | reverse complement strand
AAGATCAGTATATTGTAAATTGTTGATTGAATCAATTCCCTCTTAGGGAAACTAGGTCATTCCTTTTGTTAATTGATTGATTGAATCCCTCTTAGGGAAACTAAGTCATTCCTTTTGTTAACTGATTGATTGAATCTTAAAATGTGAAGCTGGTTTCTCCCTTAGGGAAACCAACTGATTCTTCTCTTGTTCCTTGTTCCTTTCTGTAATAAGATATAATATTGAGACTTTCCTTGTTCTGAAGATTGTATATAATATTGTGTACTGTTGAAACTGTGAACATTGTACTGAATTTGATTTTGTAATGGAATAGACATAGTGTTCACTAATACTGTGTAATCTGAATCTTAAAGGCTGTTCACAGTAGCATTCTCTCAGGAATCTACTGCTGATTGGCTTTACACTATCAAATACAATGCTCTTTAGAGGTTAAAGAATTTTTGCTTTAGGCATTTTTTTCAACTGAGCATTATTCCACCCACAACAATTGTTTTGAAAATTCCAATAGTAAGAGTTATAGTTGAATTTAAACAATCAATGGAAAGTTCCTGGTGCCCTGAAGATTCTCTGTTGATCAATCTTAAACTCATAGGTTTTAATGAATGAAACAGCCTTTTAGGTAATAAGAAGAAATAATGTCTTACTGTTGGAGACATGTGACAAAGCCACTATTTGATGAGACTAAATTCTCAAAGCTAAAAACCTATTATCTTTTCAAAGCAAGGCAAGCTATTTTTTGTAATTTGATTCTAAAATCAAATCTTTTTTTTTTTTACACAATTCCAAAGTTCTAAAATCTAAATTCTCTCATTCCATTGTTTGGTATGAGACTTCCATTTTTCAACTATTTCCACAGGCCAAGATTGATTTACATTAATGTTGAACACTTTCCAATTTCAAAATTATTGCTTTGGTATATTTATTCATAGCATTCAAAATCTTTAAAGGGCATATATGTTGTTTTACATTCTTATCAGAGAAAACCTTCCAAATACAACATCTTCAAATACATTAGAAACCCCTCACTATATACATGTTTAAGATACAACACACCATAACATTTTTGTACAGAAGTTATGTATATTTTACGGCTCCCCTACCCCCACGGAAGAAATTATCTCAAAGGAAAAATACAAATCATTGCTTCAGCAGTAAGAGGGGAAGAGAAGGGATTTTACTTCTTAGCACAGCAAAATAATTAGAAGGTATTCCTGCTGTGCATTTTTTTAAAAAAAAAATTAAAATATTCCATAGTTCTACTTTGAAGAAAATAAACTTTTCTAATTTTAGGAAAACATAAGAAATATATGTGTCTATCACATAGGAAATAAGTAGGAAACTTTCTTTGGTTTGTAATTGTTACCTCTGTGATAATCAAGTGTCAGAAACAAAGTCCTCATAAAGAATGAGTTAATATTTACAATTCCTCCCTCCTCCCCCCCCCGCTTATTCATCATGTAACAAAATTTTCTATGGAATCTTATATGTGAAAAGCCACTAAATACTGAACATGCTTAAAAAAAACCTAAATCAAACTATTTAATTTGCTTAGGGCTATTTTCTTCTCACGAAACTGGTGTTTTCATATGCAATAATTCTTGCCTCTTTGCTTATGTTTCATAGCAATACTATTTCAAATGAATAAGCAAAGAAATCTTTCTGAAATTGTTTTCTATTGCTTTCACTCTAAGTGGCTATATTTAGAATTCAAATAGGAGACTGTTGCTTTGTAGACTCAAATTGAGCTTTAAAACCCAGATATTTAGGAGGCTTATCATGCCTCTCCTAAAAATTTTCGCTCCTTCTAAAATTGTCTTCAGCTAGATTAAATGATGTTTACAAGGTTCATTAAAGTGAGCAGGGGAAGACAGCACAGGGACTCAGTGATCAAAAAACTGATTTTTATTCAGTTGATCCAGGCCAAGATAAAAAAAAAATATTTTGCTCAGATAATTGAATTCATCATGTATAAACTGACACAGATAAATAAAATATTTCTTCACATTTTCCCAGACACACATACTCAGAAAACAGAAGAAGCATTCTTTCAATGTCATATACACACATACTCACACATTAAGCAAAAACAAATCAAAATTCAAATCAAAGCATACTTCTTTTCTCAAGTACGTGATGATGCTAATTAAATCTCGAGAATAATAAATCACAGAAATGCTGAAATTCTCTTATTGAAACTTACTTGAATAGACCCTTCTTTTTCACAGATACATATATGTAAGATAGTAAGAGGTTATTAACCGAAAGCCACATCTCTGGAGATGTTCAGCTCTCCTGTAGATGCAGAGGCTCAGATAAGCTGGGAGCAAAATAAGCCTGTTGGTGATCAAAACGTTAGAGGCACAGAAGGGGGTAGAGAAACAGGTAAACAACAAAGCCATTTGCAGTAGAAAATCTGCAACAGCTGTCTAACCTGAAGAAAAATGACATGTGCACACCATCTATGGGGGGGATGTATGAGACAAAGAGTGATTATTGACACAAGATGTATGCATGCTGATGTAATGCTCACATGGGTTGCCTAGACACATACACACACACATTCATGGGGGCATGAAAAGGTATTATTGGGTGGGTCTAGATTGCCTCCAAAGAGATGACCATACTTGCTGAAGGGTAGGGATGGGGAGAAAGAATAAGCCCCCCAAAGTGCTATGAAGGTGCACTCTTTTCCCCAGTCTCTGGAAGGGGTACTGACTAGGTGATGCAATGGATAGAGTGCTGGGGCTGAATTCAGGAAGACCTGACTTTAAATGTGGCCTCAGATACTTGCTAGCTGGGTGACCCTGGGTAAGTCACTTAATCCTGTTTGCCTCAGTTTCCTCATCTGTAAAATGAGCTGGAGAAGGAAATGGCAAACCACTCCAATATCTTTGCCAAGAAAACCCCAAATGGAGTCACAAAGAGTCAGACATGATTGAAAATGACTGAAAAACAACAAATCCCCCTGATATTGTGAATGTAGGGGGACGGACATTCAAAACAAAACTGTTTTCTTTGGACACTATTCTTCAGGGGTGATGGTAGCCCAAAACTTACACTTGCTACTTTGACCCCTTTCCACTGATCACAAAAAGCTAACAGATATTAGAGATATTCTACTGATTACTATATATCAGAAAATATAAAAGTGTGAATAAATTCTTTGCTGAGAGTGAAACAAGGTTTAAGCTCAAACTGAGAGAAAGTCCCTGACCTTAAGGAAAGTGGGGGGAGGGTATCGCCAAAGGTTTTAGAAATCAGGGACATGTTGAAGAGCTGGCTTCTCTCTACATCTCTTCATCTTCTTCATTTCTTTCCTCCTTGGAGTTGGTTCCAAAGAGAGTCCAGAACCATGTGTGAGTCTTCTCTAAAGTTCTAGACCAACTACACCCCTCACCTTAGTTTATATTATGTCAATCAGTACTCAGCATAAATTGACCAGCATTCTCATCATTCATTAGGAGTCTCCTGGTGCATACACAGTGACAAGCAAAATATCCCTTGTTTGGAAACTCTAATTCCATGTAACATTGAGTTCCATATGTATGAACCCAGACCTGTGACTTATAATAAAAATAGTGAGGCTCCTTTGGAGCAAGTTTCCAATTTTTGGGTTGAATTATGAGTTGTTAAAATACCACTGAAATGGGTCCTCTTAAGGTTTACCTGCATAGAGAAGATTTTTTTTTTCTGATTTGACATGGAAGCAGTAGATGGGGTTTCTTTCTCTAACAGTTTTATGGGATATGAAACTGTATAGAAAGAAGAGGTAACTGAAGATTATTCTCTTTTATCTATAACATTCCCTCTTGGTAACTACATAAGCTTATATGGGCTCAGTTATCATCTCTGTAAAGATTTTTCCCAAATCACATACAATTTCAGAACTGGAAGGTGCCCCAGTGGGCTATCTAGTCTAGCCTGTTCCTGAAAAAGAATGTTTTCTACAAACTATCAAATATACAGTCATCTAATCTTTGCCCAAAAACATCTAGTGAAGGAGAACCAAATACCTTGAGGAGCAGCTGATTCCTCCTTTGGTAATTCCAATTATTTTGAAAACTTTCACCATAGCAAGCCCAAATATGATTCTTTGAGATTTTAACCTGTCTCAGAACTATCCACTGGGGCTTGGCAAAACAAGTCTAATCCTTTCTGCATATCATAACTTTTCAAATACTTGAAGGCAGTTTTTACATCTCCTTGGATTTTTGTTCTCCAGGCTAAATATCCCCAGTTCCTTCAACCCATCCTCATTTGATATGTACTATTTAGGTCCTACACCATCTTGGTTAATCTTCTCTGGAAACCCCACCTTATCAATGTCATTCCTAAAATGTGATGTTAAGAACTGAACAGATTACTCTATAATGCAGCCTGTTTAGGCCAAGCACAGGAGCATTATCAGCTGCTTCTCCCGCAACCCTCTGATGCCTCTCTTTTTTATTATTTATTTTAAAATTTTTAAAAAATGTTAAATTTAATTAATTAAAGTTCTTTCTTAAAGTAGCCTCAGACTGCATTAACTTTGTTGAGTGACTCATATTAAGTTTGAAGTCTGCTGTATGTCCCAGATTTGCCATATTAATTCTCAACTCTCCCTATCCTTGAGCACCAGAGTTTCCTTTCTATAATATTTGGCACTGCTGACCACCCTTTCCTCCGAATACTCTCTCTTCCCTTGGTTGCAATTATGTTACTCTTGCCTAGTTCTCTTACCTCTCTGATACTTATTTTCAATCTCTTTTGCTAGTTTACCTTCTCTTTTTCATTAACTAAGTTTGGACATTCCAAAGCTATATCTCAGGCTTTCTCCCCTCTATGGTCACTTGGCAACCTCATCAGTTCCTTGGCTGCAATGATCATCTCCATTCAGATGACTCCCAAATCAATGTATCCACCTAATCTTCTGAAATCCAGTCTCACATCACCATTACCACCTGTCCCTATAACCTGGCTCCTCCTCTTTTGATTGGGGCCACTACCATTCTCACAGTCACTTTGATTTGCAGCATTGGAATTATCCTTAATGCCTTCCTTTCCATCACGTCTTGTTTGCAAGTAGGTCCTGAACCTTGCTGATTCTATTCTATAGCATCTCTTTCTTCTCCAGGTGGGACAGTGGATAGATCACTGGGCCTGGAATCAGGCAGACTTGAATTTAAATATGACCTAAGACACTTACTAGAGGTTTGACCTTTGGTAAGTCACTTGCCCTTTGCCTGCCTCAGTTATCTCACATGTAAATTGGTGGTAATAATAATCTAACTCACAGAGTTGTTGTAAAGAGCAAATAAGATGACTCCTAATGCACTTAGCACAGTGCCCAACACAGAGTAAGCTCAATAAATGCTTATTTACTTCATTCCTTCCTAAATGACCTTTCTTTCTACTCACCCAGCCAACAATCTAGTTTAAAGCTTTCTAGATTATTATAAAATCACCTAACTCATTGTTCTACTTCCAACTGTTCTTCTCTCCATACAATTGCCAAAATCGGCTCCCTAAGGTACAATTCTGGTCATGCCACTTTCCTGCTCTTTAGTGGCTCTATGGGTTTGTGAATAAAATACAAATTCTTCCACCTGATGCTTGAGGTTCTAACCTACCTTTCCAGTTTCATTTTAATTACTCCACTTTATGTTCTAGTTGAGTTGGACTATTAGCTATTTCCAGATGTCTTCATTTCATCTCCTGATTCTGTGTATTTGTATAGGACATTCCTAAAGCCTGGAATGTACTTCTTTCTCATTTCTACCTCTCAAAATTCTTGTTTTTATTGTCATTCAGTCATTATAGTTGTGTCTGACTTTTCACGACCAAGATTGGGGTTTTCTTGGCAAAGATATTGGAATGATTTGCCATTTCCTTTTCCAGCTCATTTTACAGATGAGGAAACTGAGGCAAACAGTGTTGAGTGACTTACCCCAGGTCATATAGCTAGTAATTTGAACTCAGGATTTCCTGATTCCAAGGCTGGTGCTCAATCCACCATACTATAAAGGCTGTCCTCTATCCTCATCTTTCCACAAAACTTAACTCATATGTCATTTCCTCTTTGAAGTCTCTTTTACTCCTCTTCTCCTAGTTATAAATGCTCTCTCCTTCAAATTACTGTGTATTTCCCTTATTCACTTATCTGTCTATATGTTTTATAGCAGAAGTAGAATTTCAGCTCCTTGAGGGCAAGATTATTTCATTTTTATCTTTGTATCTCCCATGTCCTACACATAGTGATTGCTTAATAAGTTCCTGCTGAATTGAATTGTTCATTTTGTGATTTTAACATCTTTGGATGAAATGTTGGACGAGCACAGAGCATAAGTTTTTATTAAAGTATATGTTTTTTCACTCTTTTCCCTTTTAAACCTCATATATGTACCTTGTAAAAAGATGACCTATGGTTGTAATTATTTTTCCAGTGGAAAGTAAGCTGGATATTTTAGAAACGATATGCAGATGTTGTATGTATTACAGAAAATCTCATTTGTCTTCTCTATGAGAAACTGAAAACAATTTTTATTAGGATTTATCACTTGTATCTTACTTCCCCCTTTAAAAATGTATATACTGAAATATCATTTTCAAATATTTTAGTGATGCAAATAAGAATGTATGAAATAAAAATCAAATATGTTTACTCATTATTACTTTCCATTTACCATCATTATCTGCCAGGAATATCAAATACTGAAATTAGTGTGAACCCCTCTCCCTCTTGTTCCTTCCCCCCTCCCCATTTCTGTTTCTGATTTTCTGTTGCTGGCACATGCGCTCTCTCTCTGTTTCTCCACCCTACCCCCTTTCCCCCCCACACAATGGAGCCCAAGAATGCATTTTTTTTCTTTTCAGATTTCTTCTGGATAGTGGAACCATCTTACCAATGATGACTCTTTTTCTTTACATTTAGGGTGTGGGAAGGAGGAAGTTTTCTACTTCTTTTTTTAAAAGCCAAATTATCCAGTCTCTGAATCAAAAACCATTCACAGTGATGAGAAACAGTAACTGTGGAAAATCACTTCCCTGGATGAAGTAAAAAGGATGTTCTGCCATCTGCTGCTAATTGGTACAATCTCAACTTAATCCTTGCTCGACTCCATTTGGGGAAATCTAGACTTGTTTGTTTGTTGTTAGATTGCTTTCTTAGGGATAGCAATAGTTTAATAGTCTCTCTCTCTGTCTGTCTCTCTGTCTATCTTTCTGACTGTGCCCTCAATATCTTGGAAATATCTGATTTTCAGGTTTTGCAGATATTCACAGTATTTTAACAAAATGTGCCTTTGGAAAAACTGAAATGGGTGAAAATTTTCCCCCACTCTCCTGGGCAATCTCTCTCTTTCTCCTTCTCTCCTTCCCTTCCTCCCTCTCCCCTTTCACTCACCTCTGGCACACAGTAAGCTCTTAAAATATACTTTTTTTTAATTCATCCAATAATTCTTTCATTTCCTTCCCCTAGCCTTGTAGCTGTGCTTCCCCTTTCTCCCATCACTCAACTCAATCTCATCACACACTTTCCTGCATTGCCCTTGTTCACAGGAAAATACTTCAAAAATTCATTCACACACACACACACACACACACAATCAATAGGACTTGTTCTGTTGCCATTCCCAGGAGAGATTTTATTTTTAATAGAGGACAAATTTTGACCAAAGCAAAAAAAAGAGAAACAGACCTAATTGTGGAATTTCAAGAATCAAGAAGCTAGCCATGAGATGAATTTGGGGAAAGAGGCATCTTTGAAATCATAACCATGTATGCGGCAAACAAGAATGGATCTGAAAAACAAGCCTATCCTAATTTATTCATTTTCAGAGGGTTAAAAATAACTATTGTTGCCCCTTTCTCTTCATTGCCAAGTTGCAAGGATCTTGTGGTATAATGACTCCCTGTGACTACAGATACTTAGTGGTATCAATTAATGGAACATTGGTCCCCCTTGGCATATAGTAGAATTAAGGGACTGGAAAGGTATAGATTGTAAAGTATCAATTGTTGGAAACTTTAATATTTCTCTATGAGAGCTAGAGCAATCTAACAGAAATATTTACAAAAAGTAAAATTCTGAATTTAATAAAGAACTTAGTAAAAGATATTTTAAAGTAGAAAAATCGTAGTATCTTCTGAATGAGAACAGGTATGAGTATGAAGAACAATTGTATGTAAATGTAAAAAAGCAGAAATGCTTGCTTAGTTATTTTTCAGTTGTATTCAACTCTTTGTGACCCTGTTTAGGGTGTTAAGTGGTAAAGATACCAGGGTGATTTGCCATTTCTTTCTGCAGTTCATGTTATAGATAAGGAAACTGAGGCAAACAGGGGTAAGTGACTTGCCCAGGCTGACACAGCTAGTAAGTGTCTGAGACCAGATTTGAACTCAGGAAGAGACCTAGCACTCCATTCACTGTACCACTGAGCCACCTCCCCCAGAAGTACTAACCACTTCCTTTAAACATCAAAATGCAACAAAACAGCAGGATATACAAAGAAAAAGAGACCTGACAAGGGACTTAATATTTTCTGAATAATTCAGTCAAGGAACAAATCATAGAAACAATGAAAATATATGTGACAGATAATAATCATGAGACAACTAAATAAAATTGTTCTTATATAACTAAAGTAGCTCTCATTGGAAATGCCTCTGAAAAATACATTAACAAAGTAGAAAAAAGAGAAAAATAACAATGAGCAAAGCAAGAGATGAATCAAATAAGCCACAAAGAACAAATCTTGAAAATTAGAAAAGACAGATAAAATTGAAAACATCTATAGAATTGAGAAAACCTAATACCAGTCCCTTGGAAACACTAACAAAATTGAGAACACTTAGAAAACCTTATCAAAAAGAAGGAAGAAAATAAATTAACAAAATAAAAAATGTGCCAGCTAAAAATCATGACAAAGGGAAAATCAATAAATAAAATAATAAAAATAATCTAAAAATTTATGTCATAAAAATGAAAAATTAAGAAGAATGGAGGATTAGCTCCAAAAATATGATATATAAATTAATGGAATATGAAACAGAGAATAGAGATCTTAATTCTATACCAGAAAATAAAACTGAATTAGCTACAGAAGAATGGTCTATAGTAAAACAAAACGTTTTGGCTCAGATGGATTTACAGATGAATCATATCAAATGTTTTAATTCCTACAATCATTTGTAATGTACAAATACTCATTAGGGAATCATGAAATCAAATTATCCTCAAAAATGGAGCAATTTTTAAATTAAACTTATTTTTTTGATTAAATTTCAGACAATCCAGATAATAAAGCAGGGAAAGAAAAATATAGGACAGTATCACTAACAGTGTCACTAATTATCACTAATATTGGACACTATTTTAGATTTATAACAGGGATGCAAGGATGGTTCAAAACTAGGAAAACAATGTAATTAATATTAGTAAAAAATACAACCACATGATTATATAATAAGAGCTAGCATTTATATAATACTTTAAAGTTTGCAAAATTCTTGAAAGTACCCTGTTTTCCCCTCACAATAACCATGGGAGATAGTTTATTTTATTATTTCCCTTTTTTTTTACAGATGAAGAAACTGAAGCAGAGAGAGATTTAAGTGACTTTTTTATGGTAACACAAGTAGTGTTTAATATCACATTTGAACTCAGGTCACATTGACTCTAAGACCAGCACTTTACTGTACCATCTCGCTATCTTTGACAAAGTATAGCATTAATTTATGATAAAATACACAAAACATACATACACAGACAGAGAGAGGCCATATATATTTTTTAATATGATAAAAACTATTTACCTAAAAGTAAAAAAAAAAAAAGCATTATTTGTTTGGAGTAAACCAAAGATCCCTTTTCCCCAAGTGAAGGAGATTAAAAGTGTAAATATAGGTACAGAAGAGGGAAAAAAGCCTATTTGCTATTGACATGATGTTTCCCTTAATTAAAAAATTAACAACAACCAGAGAATATTCAAAGAAAAAATGAAGACAAACATAAATCCATGAAAATCAAAGACATTTTTACATAGCATTAACAAATCTCAGGAGGAAAAATAAATCTATTTTATATAAGAAATATTTCTAGTTGTGGTACATACACATAATTGGAAAAAATACAATACTTTCAAGTGGGGAAAAAGCAATGTCTCTATCTTTATTACTTCAATAGTTTTGTTTTCAATCTTTGTTCTTCAATTTTCAGAATTAAAATTATTTTTGGCTGTTCTAGTTTCCTTAGGTGTATGTCCAATTTATTGATTTTTTCATTTTAAAATGAATTCTGTTATTCTTTTCTTAAGCATTCCCTTAGCAGTTGGGCGTAGCATTCTTAAGAGAGCACTCCTTGGACTGGATTAAATAGAATCAAAATATTTTATGGGGAGTTGATGACCAAAATGAGTAGGGAAATAATAAGAGAGTCTCTAGGTGTCCTTACTCAGTTCAAGTACTTATGTTCAGAGGACCTACAATCCTGGGTAATGAATGTACTTGCATAAATGATTATTGTGCAGCAATGATGCTTGAAAGATTATGGAAAACAGGAGAGGTACTACAGGATTAGAGAAGGACAAATATTGTCCTAGTTTTCAACAAAGGAAATGATAATGGAATATATAAACTTAAACCTGAGGCTAATGGGTTTGACTTTGATTCCTGGTAAAATTTATAACTCATTATTAGAAGGATGGTCAATGAATTGCCAGAAAAGGGGATAGTAATCACAAAAATAACCTCATATACTTTATATTATAAAGTCATTAGGATGTTATGTCAAGTGAATACTCTAAATACCATTAACCTAAATTTTATATTTTCAGTTTTACTCTGGTCTTTTATTTTTTTTAAACATCTGAGTCATTTCTGGTTGTGCTTTTCCCCAGTTAACCTGCCTTTGTAACAAAGAAATATAGTTAAGCAAAACCAAGGAAACATCAACTTTGGCTGATAGCATACAAAACATTCAGCACATAGAGCCTTCATCTCTCTAAGGAAAGGAAGAAAACGAATTTCCTTAACTCTTGTCTAGGGCAAAGATTTGTCTTTATACAACTTTTGACTGATTTAGTGTTCTCTTCATTTGCATAATTGTGTACATTACTTTCCTCATTTTGAATACCACACTCTGTATTAATTCATCCCGATTTTCTCTGAATTCCTCATATTTATCACTTTTAAACCCACAAAATATTTCATTACATTAAAAAAAGCAATCAATGGGCACCCACTTCGTTTCCAGTTCTACCATAATGTGGTATGTGTGTCAATGTTTTGGTCTAGAGATGATCTTTCCTTCTATCTTGGATATCTTCATGGTTATATACCCAATAGAGGAATCTCTGGGTTGAAAAGTATGTTTTTTTCATGATGGTTGAACTGATGCACAGATCTGTCAAACCCAGGCCTTATTGACTCCAAGTCCAGTGCCCTTTTCATGCTGCCTTATGTTTTGGTTCCTTGTTTTCTTTCTTTTTTTTTTTTTTTGGAGGGCAGCTGGGGTTAAGTGACTTGCCCACAGTCACATGGCTAGTTTTTGTGTTAAGTGTCTGAGGCTGGATTTGAACTCAGGTCCTCCTGACTCCAGGGCTGGTGCTCTATTCACTGTACCATTTAGCCACCCCATCCTTGTTTTCTTACAATCCCTCTCATCGACTATTTTAATCTTGTTATCTTTACTAATTTTGCTGGATGTGAGGTGAAATCTCAAATTCATTTAAATTTCCATTGCTCTTGTTATTAGTGATTTTGAGCCATGTTTTATATGTTTGTCAAGAGTTAGTAATTTTTCCTTTGAGAATTGTTTGTTCATAGCTCTTGGATTGATTCATTTGTATACCTTGGATGTCAGATTTTTGTTGCAGATATTTGATGAAAAGATTTTTTCCCCACTTGAGATTTCCCTCTTTTCCTAGCTTCATTTATTTTGTTTATGCAAAAGCTTTTAAGATTTATGGATAGGGATTGAACCTATGATTTCCTTATTTGGAGAATTACCAGGTGTGGGAACTTCCTCTACCAATGTAGACTGGCACCTTCTTTGCAATTTACTGTACTGAAGAGTTCTCTAGAGTACTGAGTTTAAGAGACTTGGCCAGGTTTACAAAGCTACTGCTATGTGTCAGAGGCAAACCTTGAACACAGGACTTACTGCTTTTCAGGCCAACTTTTTATCTGCTATACAATCCAACTCTCTTTTAAAATTTTATGTAGCTTGGATTTTCCATTTTCATTTTGCTGATTTCTTTCTCTTACTTTTTTCTTAACTCTCTCTTTAGTTATAATTTTGAAAGATATCATTCCATTCACCTCTATTTAAAAATTAAAGCATACACATTTAGAATGCTTATCCTTCTAGAATTTATTGTGACATATGGCGAATATGCTAATCTAAAGCAAATTTCTACTAAACTACTTTTGCAGTAATTCTTGCTAAGTAGAGACTTCTCTAAATAGATGATGTTCTTGGGTTTATTGAAGTTAGACCATTAAATTCATTTTTTTCTTAATTCTTACTTACTGTATCTTTCATGAATCCTCTTTTATATTTTTAACCCAGGCCAAATAATTTCTATGATTACTTAATAATATGGCTTTAGGTCTAGTAGTACGGTACTCTCTTGATTTCTACTTTTTTCTGCCATGATTTCTTTTAAGATACGAAATCTTTGTTTTTGCAAATAATTTTTGTCTTTTATTTTGTATTATTTTATATAATTCTAAAAAAATCTCCAACCCTTTGATGATTTGGTCAGTATAGCACTAAATCTATAATTAATTTAGATATCATTATTTATGCTATATAACCTTAACTGGGCCCTCTAATGGCAACCACACGGGCACACCCAGGACGGCTGCTAGCACAAGTTCTCAGATCTTATTTACTAGGAAAGATAGCTGTTTAAGAGATCAACATCTTTTTTTAAAATTTAAATTCAATAGTTTAGGGGAAAAGTCAGCACCCTGAACTTCAGAGACAATACAAAATGAGAAATAAAGGTCAGCAGACAGGGCTCTGACTGTCTGAATCAGCTATTCACTTTACACACATCCCTGAATTGAGAGAGCCTTTATATCTGAGTAACTGGGGAGCTCTGAACATATGGTGACTTAGAATCTCTACCAGGGAATCACAAGATCCTTCTCATAAGTGAGCCCTGAAAGCAAAATACCAACTCAGAGTTTACATACACTTCACAGAGCAAGAAGGCATCACAACCTTCCTGACTCAATGCCTAATTAGAAACTAGCAAAATGTGTGAAAGCCTTTCTACAAGCAAGCCTCCCCTAAGCAAGCTTTCCTTAATGGGTTCCTCCGGAGGTCTATCAATTGTCTGGGAAGATCTTCAAATCCATTAACATTACAGGCCCTCACTGGGGCAAGGCAAGATTTTTATTCCTGCCTAATGGATTTACAATCTCCAGAGCAGTTGTTTTAAACTTTCTCTTTTTTACTCCAGTGTCCAATAGTATTCCCCTTTTCTCCCCTCCCCCTTTCAGCCTCACCTGAAGCCCTGTCTGGTTGAGGAAAGCATGAGCTTTGTGGTTGTTCAGTCATTTTGGTTGTATCTAACTCTTTGTGACCTTGTTTGGGGTTTTCTTGGTAAAGATATTGGAGAGATTTACAATTTCCGTCTTTAGCTCATTTTACAAATGAGGAGACTGAGGCAAACAGGGTTAAGTGACTTGCCCAGAGTCACACAGCTAATAAGTGTCCAAGGATTGATTTGAAATCAGGAAGATGAGTCTTCCTGACTCCAAGATAGCCCACTCTATTCACTGCACCCCCTAGCTGCCCCTTGAGTCCAAGTAGGTTGAACCAATTGGTCAAAGGCATACATTGCAAATATAGCTGCCTGAAGGGTGGAATCAGCCATACTGTTACTCAGAACTGATTGCCTCAATCAAGTAGCCAGGGGCAGAGTATATGAACAGAGGGAATATTCAGTGGCTGTAAAAATTAGCTCTGCCAATCTTCCCAGACTCAAAGGGGTCCCCTCAGACACTGAACAAAACAGAAGCAGACCTTGGGCAAGTTGAATAAGTGACCTCACATTTCTGAGCTTCAAATTCTTCCCCTGTAAAATGGAGATATTAATGTTTATGCCAGGCAGGGTTGTTATGAAGATGCATTATAAACCTAAAAATGCTATGGGAATATGAAATAGCATGATGAGTCAAAGTGAGGTTCCACTTAAATGTTTATATGAATGTAATCGAAATCACTATCTCTGATTTACTTTTGCTTATATTGAAATGTCACAAGTTGGGAGTTCTTTCATTGCACATTAAAATTCATCTGTGCCTCCCAATGCTGTGTGATTCTTATTCAAGTCATGCTAAAAGTTTCCCATGGGGTGTCTACCCAATGTACTCGGGAGTCTTCCTCACTTTCTCCTGACTTGGCAAGAGTGCCAGTGAAACATTCTGAGTTTTCACCAGTCATCCCTCATTGTTGACATGTTACCAGCTTAGATGATTATCTCAAACTCTTATACGTGCAATCATTATTATCATCACCATGCTAGGTAAGGAGCATTAAATGCCTACTATACTCTGGGTTTTATGTTGAGTGCTGGGGATACAAGAAAGGCAAAAAGACAATCTCTGTCCTTTAGGAACCTCCATTCCAGTGAGGAGAAGATATGCAAGCAACTAGGGAGATTCAAGATATCTACTATTATAAGTGCCTGATAATCTCAGAAGGAAGGCACAGAGAGGATGATGCCAAGATGGCAGAGAAAAGGCAGGGGCTAGCCTGAGCTGATGTTTCAAAACATTCTGGAGTGGAAGAACCCACAAAAAGATGGGGTGAAACAATTTTCCAGCCCATGGCAACTTACAAGGTCTGCAAGAAAGGTCTACGACACTGGGGTTAGAGTGGGGCACAGTCCAGTGCAGCCCATGCATCAGCAAACCGGCACTAGGCCTTGGTGGGCACTGAATCACTGCTAGCAGCGTCAGTCTCTAAACCTCTCATTCCACCCTTCTGAAGGGAGTCAGACAACTGGTCAGAAGGAGATTACAGTGGATCCTTTGCTGGCACCAAGGGCAGAACTCTGTTGCACTGCTCATACTTAGATCTGAGTCTCGGTCCCAAGGCAAGGAGGAGCACTACCACATAAGAACTTGCTACCACAATGGTGAAGGGACTCTGGCCATAGTTCCAGGATGGAAAAGAGTGCTTGTGGTCACTCACAGAGCAGAGCACAGGCCAGGAGAGTAGTAAACACTTCTCTCCCTAGATTCTCTCCCTAGATCATACCACCTTGAAAGAACTGAAAACTTACAGACCTCCCAGAACAAGCTCTAAAAACAGCTGCACAAAACCCTGACGTTTAGGACAGTGCCCCTTCTACTCTGGAAGCAGAGGCCCACTTTAGCATTGAGTTGAAAGTTAATAAATAGACTGGAAAAATGAGCAAAGAACAGAAAAAGATTCTGACTATAGAAAGTTATTATGGTGACAAGGAAGACCAAAATACAAACTTAGAAGATAACAAAGTCAAAACTCTTACATCCAAAGCCTCAAAGAAAAATATGAATTGGTATCAGGCCATGGAAGAGCTCAAAAAGGATTTTAAAAATCAAATAAGAGAGGCAGAGAAAAAATTGGGAAGAGAAATGAGAGTGATGCAACAAAATCATGAAAAAAGAGTCAACAATTTGGTAAAGGAGGCACCAAAAATATTGAAGAAAATAACACCTTAAAAAACAGAATAAGAAAAATGAAAAGATCCAATGGAAAAAAATACACCTTCAAAATTCGAATTGGCTATATGGAAAAAGAGGCACAAAAATTCACCAAAAAGAAAAGCTCCTTAAGACAAAATTGACCAAATGCAAAAAAAGAGGTACCAGAAGTCACTGAAGAAAAAAAAAACTTCTTAAAAAGTGGAATTAGCCAAATGCCAAAGGCGGTACAAAAACTCATTGAAGAAAATAATTCCTTAAAATTAGAGCTGGATAAGTGGAAACTAATGACTTTATGAGACATCAAAATCACTAAAACAAATAGAAAATGTGAAATATCTCATCAGAAAAACAACCGACCTGGAAAATAGATCCAGGAGAGAAATTTTAACAATTACCAGACTTCTTGAAAGCCATGATAAAAAAATCAAAAAAGGAGGGAGAGAAGGAGGGAGAGAGGAAGAAAGAGAAAGACAGAGAGAGAGAGAGAGAGAGAGAGAGAGAGAGAGAGATTGAGAATCAGAGGAGAAAGAGGGAGAAAATAGGCTGGAGGGAAATACATAGTAAGTAATCATAACTGTGAGAAAAAACTATACAGCAATTTTCCCTGACAAAGATCTCATTTTTCAAATATATAGAGAACTGAGTTAAATTTATAGAAATAAGAGCCATTCCTCAAATGAAAAATGGTCAAGGGATATGAACAGGAAGTTTTTGGATGAAGTAATCAAAGCTCTCTATAGCCATATGAAAAAATTCTCTAAAACACTATTGATGAGAGAAATATGAATTAAAATAACTCTGAGCTACCACCCCATATCAGGTTGGCTAATATAACAGAAAAGGAAAATGACAAATATTGGAGGGGATGTGGAAAAATTTGAGAAATTAATGCACTGTTGTTGAAATGGTAGACTGATTCAACCATTTCTGTAGAGCAAATCGGAACTATGCTTAAAGAGCTGACACCACACATACCCTTTGACCAAGCAATATCACTAGTAGGTCTATATCCCAAAGAGATGGAAAATAGAATTAAGGAAAGGACCTGTATGTACAAAAATGTTTATAACAACTCTTTTTGTGGTGGAAAAGAATTGGATATTGAGTGGATGTCCATCAATTGGGGAACAGTTGAACAAGTTATTGCATATGATTGCAATGGAATACTGTTGTGCTATGAGAATTGATGAGTGGATGCTCCCAGAAACACCTGCGAAGACTCAACATGAACTGATGCAAAATGAAATGAGCAGAACCAGGAGAACATCGACAGCAATACTATATGATCATCACTTATCTATTTTCAGCAATACAGTGATTCAAGACCATTCTGAAGGACTTATGATGAAAAATGCTATGCATCTCCAGAGAAAGAACTGATGGAGCCTGAATGTATATTGGCATATACTTTTTCTTGACTTTATTTTTCTTGGTTTTTTTTGCTTATATTCTCTTTCACAACATGACTAATATGGATATGTTTTGCATGATAACACATGTATAACCTATATCAAATTTCATACTCTCTCAATGAAGAGGGAGAGGAAGGGGGGAGGGAGAGAATTTAGAACTCAAAATTTTAAAAAATACGTGTTAAAATTATTTTTACATGCAATTGGGGAAAAAATAAAATATTTATTTTGAAAGAAGGGAGGCACAAACAGTTGAAAGGCAAAGAGCAGAAGGTGGAATTTGAACTGTGTCTTGAAGGAAACCAGGAGGCAAAAGTAAGGAGGAGGTAGAACACTCTAGACATGGGAGATCAGTCAGTGAAAAGCCTAGACAGGGGATAGAGTCTTGCTGGAGGATCAGCAAGGCCATTGTCACTGGATCATAGATTACATGGAGTAAAGTAAGAAGTTTGGAAAGGCAGAAAGGAGCTAGGTTGTAAATGGGTGATTATTTATCACTTAGTCCTAATGAGGTGAATCAGTGTAACTGTCCTGACCTGGTCAAAGGTAAATTGGGAAAACCTAACCATCCAGGGCTGCTTATTAAGTCTGCAATAAATCTGTAGAAGAATTAAGTGGATATAGAATTGTTCTTCCTTCCTGCATTTTCCTCAGTCACCCGTAATGTTTCTATGAAAGATCTCAGATTTCAATTCAGAATGAGAAAATGCTACTGACTTGTCTTCATTATGCTGGCATCCCTCCTCAACACATTAAATTATGACTTGGCTTGTCTTTTAGTGTAATAAATGCTGAGCCCCTTGAAGGTTAATGATGTGCTTTACAGAGCCTCAATGTACTGGAACTCTATAGACATTTTTTGCAAGCTTCTCTTATGCAAACCCTCTCCCCTCTTCTACCTCAGTGTGCAAAAAACAAACAAAAAGGAACAGATTTATAACCTCACTCTTTGTCATGAAAATAGATCACCTGCCTATTGCCGTACACTAAAACACTACTCCTAATCACACAACACAAGGAGAAACAACACCATGGAGTTGGCAAAGATGTTAATTGCTGCTTCTGAAGAGCTATCAAAATAATAGTAATCTCCTTTGATTCATCTGTCTCTTTGAGTTATTATGATCTATTGAGCCATAAAGTAGCATATTAAGTCATGTGCTCAAGCCTTGACTGTATACCACGAACCCCAAAGGGGATAAAATGCTTTGACTAAAGCAGCATTGAGTACGGGTTGGGCCTCTGTGGCCCAGACCCAGCAGTACATCTGTCACAATAAGCTCTAATGCCTGGAACTCAACATGTACAAAGACTTTCAAAAGCAGCTGCATTAGAGTCACTGGAGTGTCTGTAGTTTGCTTAATCAGGCTATTTAGAATTTAGATAGGCTGACTGATAAAGCCAAAACAAACCAACCAACAACATATATGCACAAGCACACGGAAACATACAAAGTCATGCAAAACACATAAAAACCTATTCAAGAGATTCTAGTAAAGTAGAAACACCTGATTATTTTGAATCAACTCTACTGGTGGTCTCGAAATGTCCCAGTTAGCCAAGAAAACTGGGGTGGGGGGGAAAGTGATATGTAGTATTCCCCCTCTTTCCCTAGGTTTTGACCTTCAGGAGTGATTCAACAGTTTGCTAGTCTGGCTACATGAACTTTTGCTTCTTTAGGCCACTGATGATGCCAGATGCTTTGCCTGAGATCATTGAGATGATCTGTGGGAAAACTGCATTTTAGATTCTGAATGCTGTGTGTGCTCATTTCTCCTAGGTTTCAGTGTGTTGGGCTTTTATTCAGTAGGTCTGTGTTCAAGTGTTGGTAAATCACCTTGATCAATTTTGCCTTTATTTGCTTAAATGAGATAATATTTGTAAAGCACTCAGTACAATGCTTGGCAATCAATAGGCATTTAATAAATGCTTATTCTTTTCCTCCTTCCCCTCAGGTTCCATATCCGTATAATTAGGGTTGAGCCTGGCATGGTCATACACTAACTCTTGTAATCCCTGATATAGGGGAGGTTGAAGTTGGTGGATTGCTTGAGCTTGGGAGTCTAGGGTACCACCATCCTCCCAGGCACCCAGGCTAGGTTTCAACCTCAGCTCCACACTCTCATCCTCCCTGCTCAGACTCTCCCCATCTAATTTGTTATCAAGACCTGTCAGTTCTTCCTTTGTAACATGTCTCATATATTACACACCTATTCTTTCCTCTGCAATTGCTGCCTTCCTGGTATAATAAACCTTAGTCACCTTGTACCTGGACTATTGCAATAGCCTTCTTCTTGGTCTCTCTACCTTGAGTTTCTCCCCATTCTGGTTCCTTCTCCACTCAGCTGCCAAAATGGTCTTTCTAAAGCTTAGTGTGTTCCGTAATCCTCCATCCTCCCCACCTCCAGGACTGAATATCAAATTATCTGTTTGTCATATAAATTCTTTCACAGTCTAGCTCTTTTCTACATTCCTACCCTTTTCATGCCTTACTTCTCTCCATGGACTCTACTATCTAATGAATGACACTGACCCCTTCCTATTACACTCATACACTCTATATCTTTTTTTTGGTGGCAACCAGGGGTTGTGACTTGTCCAGGGTTACATACCTAATAAATGTCTGAGGTTGGATTTGAACTCAGATCCTCCTGATTTCAGGGCTAGTGCTCTATCCACCTACCCGCTCTGTACTGTGCCTTTTCGCTGGATGTCTCCATGCCTGGAATGCTCCCCCTTTTCATCTTTGCTTCCTGGCTTCCCTGGCTTTCTCCAAGTCAGCTAAAATCTCTACTTTTACAAAAATCTTTGGGACACCCATTAGTACAGGGATCTCAACAAACCTGAACTATACCATCCAAAAGAGAAAATGGCGTAATTAATTGATGAAAGAGCCACCATCTAAGTTTCAAAACAGTCCTATGGAGTGGGTTGTAAAAAACTCAACGAGTCAATCGTCTTCACTTCATAGTTCACATTTTGGTATTAACATAATAACTGATAGGGTAACAGTAGTGATAACATAATAGCTGATAGTGTTTTTAAGTTTTACAAAGCACTCAGCTGGCACAGTGGGTACAGCATTGGGCTTGGGATCATAAATACTCTTTTTCAGGTGTTCCAATCTGGCCTCAGATACTTACTAGCTATGTGACCCTGGGAAAATCACTTCACCCTGTTTGCCTCCATTTCTTCGTCTGTAAAATTAGATGGAGAAGGAAATGGCAAACCAGTCCCATACCTTTGCCAAGAAACCCCAAATGGGGTTAGAGATTAATTTGCCCAAGGTCACATAAATAATAAGTGCCTGGGTGTAAAGCCAATCAGCAGTAGATTCCTGAGAGAATGCTACTGTGAACAGCTTTTAAGATTCGGATTACACAGTATTAGTGAACACTCTGTTTATTCCATTACAAATCTAGATTCAGTACAATGTTCACAGTTTC